>CM023452.1:204656001-204817029 GCA_013339765.2 Haemaphysalis longicornis
GTCAAGCGATTACGTACTCGTCTCTCTGCGGTGGCACAAGTTATTGGGTTCCTTGCTGGATGTCGATGGGGCAGCGACTGCAGATCCATGGTGCTTCTCTGCAAAGCATATGTAGACGGCTTGCTGCGCTACAGCCTGCCTGTTCTGCAACGGCTGTCGCCCACATGCAAAAAGCAACTCAATGGGGCCCTAGAAATAACTGCCTGCGTACCTGCCTCGGCCTTCCTAAGGGCTCATCGTGTGTTGGCACTGTCGCAGAGGCTGGTTGCTTGCCTTTAGATATTATTAGAATGCAGGAAACATTTCGAATATACTTGAGGCATACGCTGCACGCAAAATCCAAGTTCTTGGCAGGTATTGTACGATGCAACAAAATTTCGAGCTTCGCAGAAACTCTAAATTCTATAAACATCTCTGTACCTACCCAACGACGACAACTCATGCCATCTGATTTCCCGCCTTGGACTCTATCACCCCTATGCATAAAATTAAACATACCTGGACTCACATCAAAAAAAGTTATGCCTCAGATATGCCTCCTTCAATTAACACTTGCCCATATAAGTACCAATACTCTCATATGACCCACATTTTTACTGATGGATCATCTACGCCTGACTGCAGTTCTTCTGGGCTCTTCATTTCATCCACCGGCCAAGCACTCTCATACCGTCTTGAGCGCCCAACGTCATCTACATCTGCTGAGCTTCATGCCATCAAACAAGCACTTCGCTACATTCTCCGCCAGCAGCCAGCACAGTGGGTAATTTTTACGGATTCGAAGGCGCTCTGCAAACTCTTCGACGTGCCAGCTGCTTCAGCATTCACGAACATATATCCCTCGATGTCTCTTACTTAAATCATCAAGTTTGTGTCGCCGGACCCCTGCGTGATACTGCAGTGGATCCCTGCCCACTGCGGCATCATAGGCAATAAAAAAGCAGATGAGGCTGCCAAGAGAGGATTGCAACTGCGGAACGTGAGGAACATTTTCTTCACGAAGCACGATGCCTCTAGGCTAGCAAAGGAGCTTGTTTTCAGGGAAAGAAGCACCTTCTTGCCTCTCCCGGAAAACCAGCACCCATTCCTGCATCATGTCGACCCAACTTTGGCACTGAGGTTACCGGAGCGACTTCCACGTCGGCTAAGACTTTGCTCCATCGCTTACGTCTCAACGTGGCGCTAACACATACCTACCGCTATCGCCTTGGCCTAACCTCCAACCCCTATTGTGACAACTGCGGTTCACCAGAAACCGTCGAGCATATTTTACTGGAGTGCCCTACATACTAGACAAACAAGAAACAACCTCGCACAGAAGATCGAGTGCCTCAACCACAGTTCCTTGACTATAAAAGCACTTCTGGGACCATGGCCATCTCTCTCCTCTCAGCGTAAAGTGCTAACCGCATTATTTGAATACCTCAATGACATCGGCGTCGCTGAGCTGATATAGGACCAGACCATCCTTGCACTGTACAACCGTCCATAGACTTTTCACGTGTCGCACTGACGGTCCCCAACGCTCACCCTTCCTCCTTTTTACTTCTTTATTTTCTTTTTTCTTCTCTCCCTTACAGATTTCTCCCTATTGCAACTTTTTCCCTCCTCCCGTGCCCCGCAGAGTAGCATGTCGGCGTTAACATGCCGGCAGACCTCTCTGATTTCCTCTAATAAAGAGCTTTCTCTCTCTCTCAAAATTACACAGAGTAGTATACGGCTTATTTCTGTATGTGTGAATATTTTCACAATTTAGGTCGTGGTTAAAAGCCGAAAAATCAGAAAAACGCAAATGAAGTGGCTGTGCTTTGATATTCTTCTGTGCTTTGATATTCTTATTTCTTTAGCCAGTCCCACATCTAGCAACATACAGTAGGATGTAATGTAACTGTTTCCTAGGGGCGTAATTTGCTTAATCATTTCTTGCAAAGCGGCGTGCTGGTTTTATTGGGTAAACCTGTTTACGAGGAGCTGGTATAAAATTTTTTGTTTCTGGATTCTCTTCTGTGGTTAACCAGGCGAAGCTCGTAGTGATGCTTTCATTACACAACCAAAACCATGTAGATGCATTGTGTTCCCGCGCGGCTTATTTTTGAACTTAAAGAATCATAGCTGATTGGTGCGTTTTCAGAAGGGGTTTCGTGGAAAATTATGATTAAATTTGGAGAGACTGTCGGGACGAACAATAGAAGGTAATTATGCGACGCAATTGCGCTCTTTACTGAAACCTACCGAATCTGAAAACTTGACCACGGTGTGCGCCAAAATTGGATGCCATCTTTTTTTTTACGAGGTGCACTTCACAAGTTCTCCCTGGTTTTCCTAATGATTTTTACCCTTCCTGCCCTGACTTTTGTATTTCAGACTACAATTGTTTTGTTTTTCCTTGTGTTTTCTAGAATTTTTGGACAGCTTGAGCTTCCATGTAAGAAATTAAGCTTGTGGTGCAAATAATTAGCAAGTTATAGGTATGACATTTCAATAAGTAAACAGGTAATTAAACTATTTTATAGTAGAAATAAATTTTTTGCTTGTTTTCCTAAGCTTTGATAAGCACTGAGCCCACGAGCATGTGTGGAGAGTTCGTGCGGTGCCTGATTGTGTTGCAAGATCCCTTTAGTCAAGATAAATGTTTATTTCTCCTTCTCCTGTAGAGCAAAAAAATTCTGGTGGCACCGATAAAAGCAATGTTAAAGCTAGTGAAGACACCAACTCCGCTGTTTCTTTAGTCTTCGCCTCTCAATTGCGATTGCGGCGGAATTTTTTTATACAATATCTTACTGCAGTGGCATGCTTCTTTCGTAATTTGCGAACCATGCAAGCAGGATGACGGGTATTGCGAGCAGTAGTGGACGCACGAAGAGGCTTCAAATCTCGTGTTAAAACGACGTGTTCATGGTTTTGTTGCAACTGGTAGCCGTGCTGTCACAATAGACCAACTTCATGCTTGGCGCGCAGCCAGCTTTCAAGGTATATAACATTGAGAGCAAGCCTCTGAGTAATACAGGGGATTAATTTTCGCAGCCACGTAAAATTTCATACAAGCCTTCTATGGTTTCCGTTGTGGAAGGCACCATGAGCATTATTTTATCACATAATCAACAAACTAAAAATCAGGCTCAAGTCAACCTAAAGATAACAGCACATCTATAGACAAGAAGTCAAGAAGTCAAGGGGCATCATTACAAGAACAAAATCAAGGTTTTAAAAAGAAATGTGCTGATTGGGCTCCTGTCTTTGGGCTAGGTGTTGCCGATGGTATTTTTTTTTTTTAGCTTTCATTTTCTTTTTTCGTTCCAAAAGTATTGTTTGTCCTCTTATTTATTTTTATTTTGAATTCAGCTTGGAATACCTAGCGGTGCGTGGAGAAAAAACATTTTTTTGCCGGAAATAACCCCGGAAGGTACACTAACATCCTGGTCCACTACAGCTTGAGACGAAGAACCTTTCCGCCCCCACATCCAACATGTCTCGCGAAAACACGGTCATCTACAGACAGTTACAAACTAACACATTTTCACATGAAACATTACTACACTCAATGCATTCGACATTGTACACGTACACTTGTAAATTCTGCATTGAGCCATGCACTCTCTACCATATGGGGTGTGAGAGCCGCCACACACCATCCCTTGCCCCAAATCACAATCTCTCATTTGAGCAGTGGGATGGTCCGTCGACCAGCTCCAACTCGGATCACCAACATCTGGTAGACCAGGCAAGCAGGCTGCCATGACCCAGGTCTTCCTGGACTAGCAGGCCCCCAGCTTGCGCTAAACCCAACAACATTGACTGCTCAATAAAGTGTTTATTCCTCCTCCTTGCCACAAATAGGTCTGTCACTCATGGGGCACCCGCTAGACAGCATTGGCTTCACTGTCCCCATCAGCAGTTAAGTAACACAGGTAAGGTCTATGTGGAAAAAAAGTGAAGCAGGTACCATGGTATATTTCTGGCGACCAGCACTGCATGTGTACTGCGTGAACAGAATAACGCGGTCAGTTTAGTAACCAGGATTTGCACTTATCACAGTGTTCTGAATGCATGCAAGGAGCTGGCGACATTGCCCAAGAAGAAGATTGCTCGGGGTGTTTACATCTCCTTGCATTCTGTAAAGGCAAAAGCCTAGCGGTGCACATATCAACAACTTCTTTGGTGCTACATGGTATGTGCGTGTCTTTTTATCCCAGCCAATTTTGGAGCGAGTTACTTCGACCATTTATTTTCCGCTACACCATTTTTGCGTCTCTTTCGTTGGTTTCGGTCCGTCGTCTTACGGGCCAAAATACATGAGTATTTCACACGCAGTATGTATTCTATGTATGTACCACACGGTATTTCACAGTATGTTCGTCACACGCCACAGCTTCCATTGGTTGATCATGCCCCTCTGAAGATTTAAAGGAAAAGCAAACGTGACTATGGTTATGAAATGACCGATCGCACCCCTGGATGACCGCTGGAGCATTGGAGCTCCCTAATTTAAAATGCATAAAAACGTGCTTGAGAGGATCGAGTATTTCGGGAACCAAAAAGGGCTATTGGCCAAGCCTGTGAGTCGCAGTAACAGAGAGAAGAAAACGATGCAACCCAAAGTGGGCAACGACGGCAAAAATTACAAGACACACTAGCTCCAATGAACACGTTGCAGAAGAAGGTGATGTCTCTACAGCGATGGACTCTGAGACATCTACCTCAATATCGCCTGTGAAATCTACCTCAGTACGTTGAGTCATTTGTGTACACCTGAGCCATTTCCCTCAGTAACTCTTAGAACCACCAGCACCTGGCATCACCGCAACTATTACGACGCAAAGAACACCCGAGACACATATCTGTTGACTTAAATACGAGAGGCCTACCATGAGATATACAAATCGAATAGCTTAAGATCAAAATTTCAGCATTTTGTCTTCCCAGACGTCAGCAGTTTTCAGTGTCTTCCTGAATCTTTTAGAGTTTATGGGGCGAGATCTCTTTTTATCTGTCACTCTCTTCACCCCATTTTCCCTAGGAAAGAAAATTTGCCCGCGTTCATTCGCTTCGCGGAAAATGATTTTCTGGCTTGGTCGGTGCATGTACACGTTATCGAGCGCAGCGGATACCTCTTGGGTATATGTTGCAAATTATGTAACCCAATGTATCAGCATCATTTTATATGAGCACACAAGCTGTAGTCGGGTTTCTGTAGTTAAATGAAGAAGCACGCGGCAAAATTTTGTTCCATAATAAACTATTATAGCACTGCATTACTGACAGCGACCATATTTCTTCTGTAAGCGCGGGCATTCTGACGTTGGTGTAAAAAGGCTGCACACAGCTTGTGCTCCGAAGCAAGAGCGTCATTCGGATACCTACCCAAGGAGGAGATTTGGCAACGCTTCTAGACCCCAACCATCGCCCCCAGCCCACGCTGAGAATATAATGGGGGAGACAAACAAAATAGTGCGAGAGACGAAACGCGAATGACTAGGGCCGTAGTCCAAATGTGTGCACGAAACAAAAGTCCTGCATATTGTTTTTCGCCGTTACCTTACGTTTTGGTTAATGAGCAAGTAAAACTTCGAAGGCCTGCACTTTTATCAAAGTGAACACACGTTGGGCTGCCCTTTCCTAGGTACCTTAATGATGCTTTTGGAATGTCTTAGAAAATAAAGCAGCCATCTTCAAAACTGAGATGCGAAGACTGGGGAAACCGCGGTGCCGGGATTGTTCCCTACCTTTAACCTAGCTTTTTCTGTAGCTTAAATTGACGCTGCTTGACACACTCACGGTCGGCTTCGCAGTTCCTACGTCGACGCTGCCCTTATTCTCGGGGAGAGATCATTTTTTTAGGACTACCCATCTTATCGGTAGATCCGACACTAATGCTGCCGACTGCACTCGGTCTCTGTCAACTAGTATAAGAACTGCACGTCAGACATTACGTAATCACTAGGCGGAGCCAATTTCCGAAGCGCGCTTCCCCACTCTGACTAACATCTGCGCCTTGACCCGAACCTCCCTACAACTGCCCCTGGGCTCATTACCTCCTCGGCCCTTCCCCTGACTGTTCTTGGCTAGCATGTTCCTTCTTTGCGCCTTGATGCGCCGAGTTTCAAAGACGAACGACTCGGCTTCCTTCTGAACATCTGCACCGCGACGCGCACTGCCCACACCTCCTCACGGGATGTTTGCCTCCTCACGTCTTCCACTCACACTTATTGGCTGAGCATTTTGTCCTCTCAAATTCGATGCGCCTATTTTCGGTCGACGCGTGGAACAGGTGAAATTCTAGCTTAAAACATGTATGCTGTGAAAAGCCAAATAGTGTTATCTGCATTAAATACACGAGTGGTAGGTTTATCTTCAGTATCTGTGGCAATAAAGGTTATTTTTATGGTTTAGCGCGCCGACGCAACGCAGTGAAGGAGGCTTGCGGTAGTGGAGAGCTCCCGATTGATTTTGACCACCTGGAGATCTTTACCATGCTCCGAAATTTCATACACAGGGGCGTTTTTGCTTTACCTTCCATGAGAAAGCGGCCGCCGCCGCCAGAAGCCACCATGCTAGACTTGCGAATAAAAATGATATTGCCGCTAGTTCGTCAGTCGAGCAGTAAAACGTCGTATAATTTGATTCTGGATCACGTCAATAAACACGAGTTCCACCAGTTATTCGTAAGTGTAACCCTCCCGTTCACGCACATATATTTACAGCCGACGATAATTCCTGTCATTCTTTTCACCTCCAGAGATACTTAGGAAAGTAAATAAATCTCGGCTTCTGCTGTAGGAGAAACACGAGTATGACTTCTTTCAAGATAGCTACATTGTTTTGAGAGCTACTGGACAGCGAGGAGAGTTGGCTTTCGTCGCACGTTGTTGGACTGACGCCAAGACACCTAAAAATTCCCCGATCCAAGTCCTTTTTAGCTGCCCCGTAAATCAAGAAGCAGTCCAGCAACTCCCACTCTCCCTTTTGTGAAGAGAAGCCTCCGTAACATTTCGGGGGCGAGCGTTAAGGGCCGCGCAGGGCGTAAAACGCGAGCTGCCCATTACTGAATAAATTTTGCAGCACGCGCTAAAAGGCAAATTCAACGTGAGTTTTATTTAAATCGCAGAAGGAACGATGCTGCTAGGCCCGGGCAAAGAGTGAAAACAAAAATCCCTTCAGACACACCCGAGCCCCCGTGTAGAAGGCATATAGCGAAAACGCTCACAACATATATGACATAATTATCTTGAATATTACAAGAACCACAGAATCTGAAATGCATTCAAGAATAAATTATAGAAGAGCTTAAAAACAAAGCAGGAAGAACACAGCATAAAACTAACAGAGAAAAGGCTGAATGCAGGTATGATTAACCAGAGAAAAAGAGGAAAATATGTAAGCGCAGCCTTAGAAAAGAAAGAAAAAAGAATAGACAATGCACTTCTAAATCAACTAGTAATAATGTTACGGGAATTACACCCTTTGACAACAAAATATTCAATAAAGAAATATGGTGTCCCGGGGCATTTATTATCCGTACATTGTACGAGAAAAAGGAATGTGCGAATTTTTTTTCGCAAAAAATATTGTGATAAATTTT
Organism: Haemaphysalis longicornis; assembly: GCA_013339765.2. Classification (NCBI taxonomy): domain Eukaryota; kingdom Metazoa; phylum Arthropoda; class Arachnida; order Ixodida; family Ixodidae; genus Haemaphysalis; species Haemaphysalis longicornis. Next base: position 204,663,581 of record CM023452.1, read on the forward strand.
GTCTGAGGCAGATTATTTCCAGAAAACTAAGTTGGTTTTGTCGGATACATCGCTTTTATTTAAGGCTAAACAATATTCCCTCACTGTATAAATAGGTTATATGCGGAAACGAGTAAACAGTTCTGTGTGAGCAAGGCTACTTTCAGTGGCAATATAACGTACGGTTTCTTCTGAAGCTTGTATATTTTAATAATATTTGTTTTTTTGGTGGTATCGAAAACAAAAAAACCGTTATTTAGGTGCAACACAAAAAGTGCCTCAGATAATAATTTTATGTGCTCTTGCAGAAAATACCAAAATTTCGCGGTTATTCCGGTGCAATTTGCCAAATTACCCATTGTGAACTGTATCTAAGTGTCCCAACTCATGGCCTTATTAAAAATACTCCCACGATCTTGACGGCATCTACAAACTGTACCTGTGAATTATGTATGTATATACACATATCGTGTGGAGTAGGAAATTGTCTTGAACTGAAGAGAAAAGCTTTCGTCTTTTAGTGGTAATATATGTTGAGGTAAACAGCACTGACTCATATCTATATAAACTAGACATGAGATAAACAGCACTAGCAAAAGGCTTTTTTGTACAGGCGTCCTTGACGCAACACGTACATTCCGGGTAGCACACTTGTTGTAGCGGTGAAAGTTTGTAATGCATTGATTATTCTACTTTAGTAAAAACTGATTCTAACCGTACTGTAAGTCAAAAGGACACTGGAGAAACTTGCCGGCATCGCCGCAATTTTTAATAACATGTACAAAATTACTTTTAAGCTTAGCCACGTTGACATGAATGAGGCAATCTTTAGAAGTGTGTTATGTACGTGGTACTTCTTTCGGCTCTCCATTAGTCGCCTGCTATTCAGCGTCCGGTCGACTCGTGGAAGAAACATAGTGATTGTAGTAGTGTGCAGTAGTAAATGTATTGGCGTAATGCCATGACACATCGTTTCTTGAGGGTGGTTTTCTGCCCGAGTAACGTTATCAATTTTTTATTTCAATCATTGGAACGATTGCTATTTTTGGAGACCTTTGTAGCACTTACCTACGACAGGTCTCTGTACTTGTTATCATTATATTCTTCTTTCGGCTGTAAGTCAAGAGGAGCCCAGTATGGTCATGGCTTATCAACGACAAGATAAAAATTTCTGTCGTATATGTCCATTGAATAGACGACTACACTCTGTTCGGGGGCGCTGCAATGGAACTCGGGGAAAAGCCGAAAGCGATTCGAAACATCACAGTTTATCTCCGGCAACTTTGAGCAAGCATTTTGGTACACCGGTCATTGTGTCGCTGGTTCCAACTACTTGCCACAGGCAAGAAATCAGGTGCGTATCTGTTTGCGTCAGTGCAAAAAACTGCCGTGATCACGGGTGGTCTGTGATCACAAGTGTCTGTAAGCGCTAGCGTTTTTTTCCAATGAACAACAATACTGCTCCGACCTTGAGTTTAGAAGCGAACTGATACTCGTCTACCTACCCGAGGGGGAGATCTGGCTACGCTGACTTGACCCCAACAATCACCCCTAATCCACGCTAAGAACGGGGTAGGGAGTGAAGCCAAACGAGTGTGAGACGCAAAATGATATTGTTTTCGGGCGCAGTCATAACGAGGGTAAAAAACAAAAAAAACGATGTTTGGTTTTCTTAAAAAATTGGTGTACTCTTTGGTTGCTGGCTAGGTAAAACTTTGGCAGGCCTACACTATTCTCGTAGCAGACAAACGTTCTGCCGCATTCTTGACGGTACTTTATGATGGCGTGGGAACAGCTACATTTCATCTGAAATAATTATACTGAAATCTGAAATAAATAGCCTTGTAAACAATATTTACTCGACGATGTTTTTGTGGCCAGGTCGTCGTTTGAGCAGTAAAACGCGACAATGGTTTTGTTCGGAATCTGGCCTATAAAACATGACCCACATGAGTAATTTGTAAGTATACTCCTCCCTTTCACGCGCACGTAGTCGCAGCTCAGGGTAATTTCTAATTCTTTGCATCGTCACGGTACTTCTGACACGTAAATGAAACTCGGCTGCGGGTCGTTAGGGAAAATTCAGTATCAACGTCTCCCAAGTCACATTCAGATTCTCTTTACACACAAAAAAATCACGCCATATCCACGGAATGAATGATGATAAGTGGGGCAAAGATCGACAGGGGGAGATCATCGGTAACCGTAACTATCCCGTGAAAGTTCGCCCATTACATCATTAAGAAAGACGTAAGACTGTGTGCGTACATTGTACAAATCAACTTTTATTTTCGGAGTCAATGCTCCCAGGCCCAGACCTGGTGAAAGACCCCCCCGCCATCGAGGACTACCGCGCACCTATACCACAATTTGTCACGTAGGATGGGACACAACGGTAAAGAAAGAACTTTTATTTAGGGCGAACTTGTGCCCAAACAAGACGAGAGGAAACGAGCAAAGGTCCTTGCGTATCGTTGGATCTCCGAGAACGACTGCCTGCGTTGGTGGCGTGATCTCTTGCGTGATCTCCCCCTCGCAGTGCACGTGCGCTCGCGCCTCCGTTGGCGAACACAGACAAGCTCGCGCTCCCGGTGCCGAGTTTGCGCAGCCGGTTGCAGCGGTTCTTGCGCGTGCAACGCGGCCCACTTTGCGACATCTCCGAAAGCATGTGGCGGTCACGTACCACGATACACAAGGGATGGACAGACCCATGACTTAAGGAGCTTCGCCCCTAAAACTGCACAGCAACTTCCCCTCAGCCTTTTCCGGAGAGCTTACGTAGGAGTTTGGGACGGAAAGTTCTCTGACCATGCTGTGGATACATGAAAAGCCAGCTTCCGATTACTTAGGAAATACCACAGCACACGCTGGACACGATATGAAGAAGACTTTCAAGGCCTCCCCGTACTAGCGTCCGTGACGCAAAACCGCCTTCTCGGTACAGCGCTTATATAAGCCATTCAAGTTTCTTTTTGTTTTATTTTGAAATTTTGCAACAACTGTTTATATACGTCTTGTCTATAAAACTTAAAATGCGATGGCAGTTGCCCACTTTAAAACATTTAGCGCAAATGACAAAAACTACTTAAAAATTGCGTATGTTGAAAAATTAGGTTTTAGATACCCAGGTTTTATGGCCGCATCAGTTATTGTCACAATTCAATGGTTTCCTGTCTGCGCTTCATTATCTTCAGTTAAACTGCTGTAACGGTGGGCTGCAGCGAATGGTTTGGTAGAGTGTTTGCGATTGATTGTAGGGTTGAACTCGCCGATGCAACGCAGGCGATGAGGCACGCGGTAGTGGCAAGGCTACGGAATAATTATGGCCACCAGGGGATCTTTACCGTGCGCGGGAACCTCGTACACGCGGGCGTTTTTGCTTTTCGCCTCCATCAGAAAAGAGGCCGCCCCGCGCCCTGGATTGAAACCGCGACCTCGTGCTCAGCAGCGCCACACCTTAGCCCCTGAGCCACCGCGGCGGGTGGTAAAGTGAGGTGACGCACTGTTTCGTGAGCGTGGTTGGCCGCCTGAGAACATTAGTTGTTTTCGATTTCAACGATTTGGCGACCCGTGTAGCATTCGCCTCGCGCTGGTCTCGGTAATTATTATAATTTTCTTCTTCATCGGGTCTAAGCCAAGAGGAGCACAGTGTATCCATATGTTATCAACGACAACATGAAACTTTCGGTCGTACATGCCCATTGTAATGGACGACTACGGAGTGTTGGGAGTGCTGGAATGAAACTCAGGACGAAAGTCACAAGTGGTATAAAACAGCGCAGTTTATCTTCCGCAACTTTAAGCAAAAATTTCGGTATACCGGTCCCTCGGTTGCTGTGTTCCAAATCATTTCCGAAGCCACGAAATTAGGTGCGTATCTGTTTGCGTCAGTGCAAAATAACGGCCGCTGTCACTCTTACGTATCTACATTACTGAGCCCGAACTAAATTCCGAGCCTACAGGAAGCAAGAACAGGTACACAACCTACAAGACCAACGCCTTTATAATAGTACAATTTTGGTTGGTTTTTCACCAAAGCTAACGAAAAAAACTTGCCGGCATCTTCCACTAGTCGCGCAACGCTGGACAATCAGCAGAGCTGGCGGTCTCTCTGCCATCGTCGGAGACTTAGCTCTTGTACATCACAAGGATTTTCGGACGTGTCACTTAAAGTGCATGAGTTGCAGGCACGGAACGTTTTGTCCGCAGACTTTCACATCTCTCCCAAAGGGGACCCTGTTAGCACCTCTAGAACCCGGCGCCTCTGGGTGCGCCACTAAGGCGTTTCTACGCAAGTTTGGCGTTTGTGCTACCCTCCTGAATGTACGTGAACTGCCGAAAAAAACAACACGCGAGAGGCCGGATCACGGACGATGGCGGGGCGTTGGTTCGAAATTAGATGCTGGCCGACGCTCGGTACTCCTCACAGGGTGGACGCTCTTGGGTTCACGGTTTTTTTTTTTTGCGAGCTCCACATGTGGTAAAAGTTTACCACGTGTGGATCTCGGGCAACGGGAGCGCATTTCTCGAGGCGTTCGCCCAGGTGCGCTTGGCAGGGGCTGCGTTTTCTGGTAACGCTCGACGGCGGAACTAAAAAATAAAGAGCTCTTGAATGGAAACAACCAACGCGATCAAAACTGAAGAATACATGCGAAATAAAGCCTGTTTCCTTCTTAGTCCAACTGAGACCAATATGGTCCGACTCGGCCTGTCTGGCCCTGTCACGTGGCCGTGTCCCGGCCATGTTGGTCGCCTAGGTCAATTTCGCTCGGCGAGCAAATTCTTTCCGGCTCAGGCGTCCGACTCGGCCATCCAACTCGAGTTGTTCCGCCCATCGGCTTCCGGCGCACATGGCTGGTGGCGAGCTCCGGGGTCGGTAGGGCGTCGCACAACTTCATTGCGATATCAAAACGACAAGTAATTTCAGAAGTTACGACATACCATGCCAGTCCTGAGTATGTAAAGCTATACGCTTTTATCGTTGGTCTGTTCGAAATGTTCGTGCTTTATATGGAGCCAGGCAGGAAACACAGCAGGGTCTCCAGTGTGGTGTGCTGTGTTTTTGTTTTATATGAAGTGTTTATAGATAAGGTCGTCGTGCTCACCTACAAATATGGTATATTCATATAACGACGCGCGGTCGCTAGCGCGAGGCGACTGACAAATCCAATTCATTTTGATTTCGACTGATAATTTTTGTGCCAGTGCTGAATTTTCCTTCAAGCTTTCGTGCTACTCGATAAACAGGGCAATGCGTGTGTTTACTATATATCATTTATTTATTTTCAATTCACTGGTCCCTAATTTACTGGGTGAGCAGTCCTAAAACACACCCCTTATATTGAAAGGTATGTAACAGTATTTTTAGAATAAAAAGAGCGGCACCTATCGCTTACGTAAAAGATGCATCTGCGCTCATGCGAACACATTCATCCATGTCCATGCCTTAAAAAGGACGTGGCAACCACCCCCCTGGCAAAATGTGGTGCGCTGACTAGGTACTTGAATAACGAAAAAAACAAAAGAGGTGATTCGAAAGTACGTTCCTGCAGATTGTTATCATTGTCGACGCATGATACCGTACATTTTTCAACATAATTCCTCAAGAGAACGTGTGGGAAGGATACTGTCAGAAATATCCGCATGCACGCGCGGTGGCCTTAGCAATTTTCGTTGCGGTTGCCATGTAAGTACGTCCTCGACAAGTATTTAACCTGAGTTTTCGCGTCATAATTCGCAGCAATGGAAAATGACAGGGCGAGTCATTTGTGGCTCCCGAGATTATATTGTGCTATGAAACAAGCGCTTCAGGATGCAGTAAGGTGCTCGTAGTATCATTCTTGTTTGTGGACACTTCATCCGGAAGGCAGGTATTTGCAGATGATCAATTGACGTAGGATGGGAGTAAAGGCCTGGCGATTTCGCGTCGTCCAGTTTGCGCAAACATTTAGGACAATGAGCAGAGCAGAACCACCTGCTTTTTCACGTCACTCCGAAAGCCCCAGGTAAACAAGACGGCTGCATATATGATTTCTGTTCCTTTTGGTATTAAAGTTATTTCTTTTCTTTTATTGCCGTCCCATCTCGATGGTGGCGCAACAATTAAAACAATGACAAAGGCTGCTTTGTCAACTGGCGGCCCACATGCCGGAAAGAGGACGGCGAGAATTATCATACGATTATTTTTCAGGCATATTATCCTTCTAAGTGGTCCAGGAACAATTAAACCAATCGCGTCGCGCCCCACGCAAAACCCAGTTCACCAGTCTAACCAAACATACTTTCTCCAGAACAGCTACCAATCTCCCTACACCTCGGGGAAACCACAGCACATCTCCCCCGCTCCCTCAACATCCTTTCTACAAGGTGGCCTATAGTCTTTTTTTAAATTAGTTTTCCTCATCTCTTTTTCTTCCCAATTCGGCGACATATTCCGAAACGAGATCGACCATCCCGATGATTCCTTTCTTACTTCTGACCTACTGGCCCACACGGAACTACACCTACAACACTGTGGTGTCAAAACATAAAGGACAAGCGGTTGCAGGCCTGTTTGTTGGGGTGGTATGTATTTGAGTTTCTCAATTAGGAGGGGGGGGCGGGTTACTTCTTTTACATGCGATAATTTTGGGCGGGGGGCTACTTGGACGAGAATGCTTTGGTCTCTATGTCTGTATCCCTGTCTGTCACTTCAATCAGTCAGCCAGCCGAAGTGAAGAGGGAAATTTCGCAATAGTTGTATACACCCACAGCCAAATCTAAACGTCAACATCCGGTGTTAAGGTTAATTGTTGTCAACATTCTTGAAAAAAAACAAGCCATTATGCAAATATAAGGCTTACAATAAATACATGAGTGATGTTTAATTGCAGTGTTCTTTTATGAAAAAAACTCACGAATGCTGGATTTTGCGAAAGCCTATCAAGTCCAGAAAACCGTCGCCTGTTGTGGCGAGTGATGCCTGGCGGAATTTAAAAATCAAAGGGCAACCGTTATGAAAGGTTCCACTATATAGGTTCTAGGTCCCGCTTAGAACGCCACGTGGAGTAGGGCAACGTTGAAGTAGGGCGCCTCGATTCCCGCGTGCCTCCACCGTACGGAAGCGCCGGCATAGAGTTATCCGACCTGGAGCAGTGAAACGCAGTAAAGTTCATCAACTTGAGCCAACCTAAGCGTGTTAAAGGAGGAGTGTGACGGGAAAGGAACATCACAAGAGATGAGCGGGAAGCGAAGGGATGCATTTACTTGTCCAATGTTGACGGAAGAATATATTCTTTTGTCGACATTTGCAACAAAAAAAGCAGATACGCGGCCACTTTTTTGTGGTTTGCATGGTCGCTGAAAGGCGTTATCAGTTAGGGTGTGTTGCTTGGAATTCCACCCCCCATATGAAGCAGTATGACGGTATATTCAAGCGAAGATTGTATTGGCTGACTTGCGCCGTTGTTGGTGGCGTAAAAAGAGACGCCTTCAGGCAAAGCCGACTTTATCCGTGTGCTGTAATGATGATGAGAATAATAATGATGACTGTGGTCCCCTTCAAGTGTTTGTCAGGCATCTGGTCGAGTGTCAGTGTGCCCCCGTTTGCAGTATAGGTAGATTGTTCGAGCATACCCCTCTGTAGCTGACGCAGATGCACGCGCAAATGTGTCGCACTATATTACGCCAGAATAGGAGAATCAGCCTAGCCCCTTGCATTATGCCACATCGCAGTTGTCGCTTGGTCGTTTAGAGCAGTTAACCTTAAAGCACAGCATGGGTAGGCTGTGGTGCTTTCCTTCGCCGAAGAGTGCCAAGGGAGGCCTTGGAGAACGTAAACGTTCCAGATAATCAAAATAACGTGGCAGGAGAACCAATCGAGTACGCCCAAGATGAAAATGATGAGAAGCAACCCGTACGGGCCAATTGTTAAAGGAGCCATGAAGAGAAAATGCAAGTTGGTTTTTTTCGAAAGATTTCGTGTTTTATAGTGCCCCCAGCGCTTGTCCGGATACAAACGGTGCTTTATCACTGAGAAATTAAACAATTTAGGTTAAAAGTTTTATTTTTCCGCTCAATCGTGCGTTTCGTGGTCCCAAATGACATCACAGGAACCGACCGCTCTGCAGCCTAGACTACCTTCATTCACGCATCCGCCGTACAGGGTAGAGACACGTATACGCTGGCGCCGCCATTTTCGGTTGCTCGCTCGCCGCTGAAGCAAGTCATTGTGTCAAAACGGCCCTAACATTATCTCCGCAACGCGGTTTGCTGAGAAGTTTGAATCATATTGTCTGTTTCGCGTTGCTAGGTCTCGTGGGAAACGAAAAGAATAACGCGTTGAGCCCGTTGGCCCAATTGCGGTGGCACGGGACCGTTCAAAGGTTGTCTCCACCCTGTACAGCGGTGTTGGTTTGTTCCCGCGTTTCTTTACGTTCCATAACCTAGGTGGCGCCACCATACCGTGGCAAGCGTTTGGTTTGTTTTTGCCCGCATTTAAACCTGGCTTGTTTTGGTTCTGGGAGAAAATATTCGTTCCCTGAAACAGTGCTCGCTCGACAAATGGGGTCACGTAAGACACCGTTGCTTGCGTCAATCGACCAGTGTCGTCTGAGACAACCCCAAGCCCCGTAGTGCTGTGCAGCTAAACCAAGCACGCTGTGCGCAGTACGAACAGCAGAACGAATCAGTACTTCTATGTTTACATGTGCTTTCGTAACTTCCACTGTTTGTCCCATCATTCTTATTGCTTTGTAAAGAATGTGCCCTAAATTAAGCGCAAATCGCCCGTTCGTCTAGTTTGTAAGCTTACCTAATTTGCGTCTGCTTCTGCCAGCCTCCGCCAATCGCAGAGCTTAGCTCATGTGACATCATAGGTTGTGTTGCGGGAAATGAGCTGGTGGGTCGCATGACCATTCCCGTTTTTCCTAATTATGTAGCTTATTTGAGCGAAGTTTACGTTTAAAGTGGTGTGTCAGTATGATTCTAACGAGACAATCTTTTGAATGAACCAAACTTGTGTTTCTCTTCATGGCTCCTTTAAACTGATTAAGGAATAAACAATCGATGATGATGGTTGGATGTTAATGGCGCAAGGCCAACTGGGGCAAAGAGCGCCAAAATAGTGGTTAAATATGAGGGGTGAGAACGTAGACACTAAAATCAGTAAGCAAGAACAAAAAGTCAAATCAATAAAAGACAGTGAGGATGGCTGGTGTAAAAGGCCAGGTTGATGGTGCATGGCATGAAATAGGCTTTAAAAAACTGCGCGTGATAGGAAATGAGATGTAAAAACTTGATGTCACTGAGAAACCTAAAAGTGCGTTGCACAGGAATCACGGGATCATCCGTCAGAAAGAGTGCTGGGTGTAGTGGAATGTGTTGTCTGTAGAGTTGAGGGAAGTGGTTGCGTCTTGTTGTCTGGAGTGCTTTGCATGTAATGAGGATGTGAAGTACGAATAGACCTTCCCACACCTGCTACACAGGGGTCTTGGAGATCCAGTGAGCAGATGGGAGTGTGTCGCGTGTGTGTGGCCTATCCGTAATCTAGCTAGGGCAACTACGATGAATCTGTTGTGTGAGTCACTAGTGTATTGTCCTAAGTGTGGCTTTATTATGTGTAACTTGTTGTCTGTCTGTGTATTCCAGTCGGCTTGCCATGTTTTGCGAAGGGTTGTCGGATGTGTGGCTTGAGGTCAGTGTAGGGTATTTTGTTAGGTCCACTGTGTTTTCAAATACAGCAGTGGCGGCCATTTCATTTGCGGTCTCATTCCCCGCGATTCCAGCATGGCCTGTAACCCAGCACAGGATTAGTTGAAAATTATTTGCATATATAGACATTATGAAATTAAAGACAAGATTGACAATGTGGTTTTTCCTGTGTCTGTGTTAAGACAATGCACGCACAACGCTCAAAGAGTCTGTGAAGATGACGGACTTAGGAATTTGTTTTATTAAGAACGATGAGTAAAATGCCATATGCTTCTGCAGAGAAGATAGCTGGTGTGTACACTCATGGTTCTGCAAGCAATAAAGTTGGGACCATGAGCGGCGCACGACACTGTAGTTGAAGTTTTCGAGGCATCGCTATAGAATTCGGCACATTTATATTTATCCTAAGCGACAGAAATGCTGCAGAATCGCAGCTCTCGCAACCCTGTTTTTATCTATTTCATAAAAGAAACATCACAACAAACAGGCTGCAGTTGCCATGGTGGTATAACGTCAGAAAATGATGATGATGTACAGACATCTAAAAACCCAACGGAAATACCGAAGCTTCCTCTCTCACCCTCAGAGAGTAGGGCAAAGGAACAGATGGACGATCTGAGAATAGCTGGGTTGTAGATGTATCGTTGAGGACAGGTTTAAAAGGATAGTTATTCAATGATGAGACCTTAAAAGCATATAATAAATCTATGTACATTCGTTGATGTTCCAGGCACCATTTGTTACTTTCAGCGTACAGACTCTGGGCCGGGCTAGTGCGGAACGCACCAGACGCAAGGCGCAGGCCCAAATGGAGAACTGGGTCAAGCATTTTTAGTGCTGTTTTTGATGCCGACCCATACACAACACTACCGTAGTCTAGCCGAGACCCGACTAAGGCGGTAAAGACGCGAAGAAGGAGTTCTTTGTCTGCACCATAGGACTGGTGGGAGAGGACTTTGAGAATGTTTAGTGTTTTCAGGCATTTATGTTTAAGTGGTTTGATGTGTGGAATGAACGTGAGTTTTTCATCAAATATGACACCTAAAAACTTGTGCTCCTTTTTACATGGATAGAAGCGCGATGAAGGGTAATCTCGGGGTCTGCCTTAATCCCGCGCTTGCGGGAGAACACAACACAAGTACTCTTTCCAGGGTTCAGTTTAAAACCGTTTGTGTCCGCCCAGCCAGCAAGTTGGTTCACTCCAAGCTGGACTTGGCGTTCACAAACTGAAAAGTTACAGGACTTAAAAGATATTTGGACGTCATCTACATATACAGAACAGGAAATGGTTGGTGGCAATGCCTTCGGAGCGAGTTCATCTTAACAATGAATAGTGTGCAGCTCGGACACCGCCTTGAGGAACGCCATTTTCCTGCACATATACATTGGAAAGTGCACTGCCAACCCTCACTGAAAGGGCCTTTCCGACATGTAGCTAGCGAGGGTGTTCAGCATGTTGCCGGAGACACCAAACGACTTGAGGTCACTCAAGATGCCGTACCGCCAGGCCGTGTCATAGGCCTTTTCCATATCGAAGAAGACTGTTATGCAAAACTGATTATGGATAAAGGCATCTTTTACATACGATTCCAACGCAACGAGTTGATCGTTCGTGGATCTCCCAGCCCTGAAGCCAGCCTGGCAGCTGTCGAGAAGACCATTGTACTCTAAGAAGTACATGAGTCTCCTATTGATCATCTTCTCGACAAGCTTACACAGGCACTTGTGAGGGCGATGGGACGATAAATCGCGGGAGAGGAAGGGTCCTTCCCCTCTTTCAGAAAGGCCACTACGATGGCCTCCCTCCATGCATCTGGAAGGTGCCCCAAAAGAAATATTTTTGTTGTAGAGGTGAAGGAGTGTTTCAAGTGTGCCTGTGTGCAAGTGTTGGATCATAGTGTATGTAATGTTTTCTGCGGCTGGAGCTCAAGGTTTACATGTACTAAGTGCGACCTTCAGCTCATGCAGTGAGAAGGGGGTGTTATAAGATGACGTCGACTTATTACTGTCTCGCAAGGACTTCTTCTCACAGGATGTTTTGTTTTATGAAAGTGTTGGTTTAGTGCGCTGAACTGGGCACATGTTGGAAGTGTTGTGCGAGTGTGTTAGCCTGGTCTTCCAGTGTGTCCCTGTTGTACTAACCAGGGGCAGGCTGTGTGTCAGTTGTCCTTTAGTTTACGTATTCGTGTCCATACTTTTCGCGTGTCAGTGTATGAGTTGATGGAAGTGAGGAAGGTGCGCCAACTCTCCCTTTTCGCCTCACGACGCACTCGCTTCCCAAAAGCCTTTGCCCGTTTAAAAGAAATGAGGTTATCTGACGTGGGGTACCGGCGAGGGACACCCCACGCCTTGTTCTGGGCCTCTCGCGCCCGCCTACAGTCCTCATTCCACCACTGGCCTCCTTTGGTTGCGCGGAGCGCTGGAGGCGTGGGGAATGGACTTTTCGGCAGCGTCGCGGATGTGTGCCGTGATGAGTTGGGATGCTTCTCCATGTGTAGGTGTTCTATGGTTGTGTGGTGTAGTTTAGATGTTTCTGTAATATACTCCAGTTTGCTTTTGATTCATTAAACCTGTTATGGGAAGATGGACTGCATGGGCCTTTACCTATATATATTAGGGAAGTGGGGAAATGGTCACTACCATATGGGTCAGTGCCCACGCCCCACTCAAGACATGGAAAGAGAATTGCAGAACCAATAGCCAAGTCGAGATGTGAGTATGTATTATGTCCTAAGTTATGGTATGTAGGCTGCTTTTTGTTGAAAAGGCATGCTCCTGAAGATGTAAGAAATTTCTCTATCAGGGACCTCGGGCATCCGTTCTGGAGGAGCCCCAAAGAGGTTGTGTGCATTAAGGTCCCCTGTTAGGATGTACGGTTCAGGCAGCTGGTCGACCAGCGCCTCGAAGTCAGAGCTGGAAAGTGCATAATAAGGACGAATGAAAATTGAGCATACCGTTATCAACCTATTAAAAATTATTGTGCGTATTGCTACAGCCTCAAGGACGGTGTTGAGAGCGATAGGGTGGCATGCTAGGGATTTCCGGGCTATTATGGCTACACCGCCCGAAGAGTGTGTGCAGCCAACCCTATCCTTTCTGAATACCAGTACCTATTTAAGAAATTGTGTGATTGGGATTCAAATGCGTCTCCTGAAGACACATCACACTTGGCTGGTTCGAATGCAATATCTCATGGACATCATCAAGATTTTTAATGAGGCCTCTACAGTTCCATTGAGTAATATTTTTCTTCCCATTATGGAGATTTAGAAGCTACTGAAGTCTGTGTGTATGTGTGTTCGTGTGTCTTTCGGGGCTGTTACTCTAGGATTTGGCTTTTTGGGCCTTTCTGCTGCTGGCTTGGGCGTCGGAGGCCGCTCCTTGCGCTGCGTTGCAGGAAGGAACGGCCCGACATCCATCTCGTCGTCGGATGTCCGAGGGGTGCCCGACGGACCAGGCCCCCCGGACTTGGCCCCCCTTGGGAGCCCTTCGTTTGAGCCGCCACCGCCGCAGGCGTCGGGGACGCCAAAAGTGGCACGGGTGGTGCGGTGGCGGTGGGAGCCGATGCGGGGCCCGTGGTGTCTACACCTCGGTACCCTCGAACGCACTGGAGCACGGCGAGGTGGAGGCGGGAGCGGCACCGGTCCCTACAGAAGTGGTTTGCACCACAACCGCTGCTGCCTCAGCACGCGGCGTGGTGCCGGGTTGGGCTGCGTGAGGCAACCCAGCGGGGGGGGGGCGGGACCAGGTCAGACTCGCTGAACTGGGTCCCTGTGGACACCAGACGCCGCTCCGCCCCCCGGCGAGCCGCTTCTGCGTACCTCCCCAGGGGGAAAGAGGCGAACCTCTTTCGCGCCTCCGGGAAGGTGATGTTCTCAGTTACCTTGATGTTGATTATCTTTTTTTTCAGTTGAAACTTTTCACACTTGCGGGAGTACGCTGCATGCGGCCCGCCGCAGTTCACGCAAGACAGGGTATCGGATGGACAATTGTCGCTTGGATGATCATGCGCCGCGCATTTCGCACACGTCGTTCGGCCACGGCAAGAGTTTGTACCAAGCCAGAACCGCTGGCACTTAAAACACCGCCGCGGGTTCGGGATGTACGGACGGATGGAGCAACGGATAAAACCTGCATTTATGTGTTGTGGAAGTACTGCGCGGTCAAACGTCAAGATAATGTGCTTGGTGGGAATCTCCTTCGTCTCTGCGGATAGTGATGCGTCTCACGGCAGTGACGCCCTCATCCTTCAAGCCGGCAAGGAGATCCGCATCCGTTTCGTTCAAGAGATCTCGTATATCACACCCTGCGAGCTTTGAGGCTCCGATGGGGTGTGACCCTGATGTCGAGATCAGCCAGTCTAGTCTGAGCTAGAAGCTTTGCAGACTGCTGCTTGTCATTTATTTCGATTAGCAGTTCACCAGACTTGCAATTATACGATTTTTCTATTATGGCTTCAAGATACTTGGCGATCAAGAAGACTGACTGAGATGTAAGAGGGTGGGTTGGATTGAGCGACTCCATGACAAGAAATCGAGAGTAATGATCTGGTTCAGGAAATGTCAAAGATGGCGATGGGGGAAAGGATACTTTGCTGCGGCCCCTTTTAGGGGCCGATCACGGTTGGGGGGGGGGTTAGACAATACCATAAAGCATAGTATAAAAGCAGGGAGACGGGGGTACTTTCTCCTTTGACCTTACCCTGGTAGTCAAAGAGGTCCCGGAGCTCCCTACCTGGTAGACAGGCAGGGAGCCCATCGGCCGGAGCTTGACCAAGGCTCCGACGGCCACCGTTTACGGCTTCTACCCTTCACCTTTAAACATCTCGCCACGGTTGGACACGGCTTATGTTAGGAGCTCGGGGTCCGGGCGGTGCCGCTGCTCCCCGTCACCATGAATACTCAAGGTGCCCCTGCGGGGAGGAATAAACAATCAACAATATTACTGTAAAATATTCGGTGGTCGCATAAGCAGGCAGACAGTCGTCCGTGAATCTCATTCAGTGGTCTGCACCTCTTAACTGTCCGTTAGACGCCACACGTTTGCTATAACACGCAACTAGCCTGAGCGCTATGCAGCGCTACCTGACCCTATTTACCATGAGAAAACTCGTCACAATGATCTTGTCGTGCAATGCGTGCAACCTACCATAAAAATATTATATATCACGTCCAAAGTATCGTAAGGTATCTCGGTTTTAAACAAAACCTTTTTCTGTCACAAAATGGGCTCCCCTTCTACTCACATGGTGTACCGAAGCAAATGTCGAACTTGTCTTGCTCAATAACCCGGGTTCCCCCACCCGTACGGGCACAAATACTGTCAGGGACACAATCCCCACTTATCATCTTTAACTCGGAATCTCAATGTCATCTGGAGTTCAACTCATAGAAATTTGGGCTCTCATCACCACATTATTCAACTCACATTCAGGAATCAGCAATACAATGGCAACCTTCTGTGGCACGAAACACTAATTAGGACGCCTTCCGAAAGGCTGCCTCCTCCCGCTCAATTGATACCTTTTAAACCCCCTTGGCACCTGGATTGACGATCTCACACAAACAGTACGAGCGTACACCAAAAGCATCACCACGTCTTCTCCTACTACCAGCGTCATCCGAAAACTTGTTCACATTAGGGAGCCCATCAGAGCCTCACGAAGCGAAGGAACCGACAACGCCAGAATTGCCAACTTCGCCATAAAATTGCTGCACTAAATCAAACCACCACTGAATTTGTCCGGCCCTTATCAAAAAAGGTTTCGCTTCAGTTATGCGATAGTCTCCAAGAGACCCTAACCACACATAAAATTTGGGGCTAACTCAGATATCTGATCGACCCCCTACTTGGCAGGATTGAATCCAAACAGCATGATTCGGACCATACATTGCTTTCAAGGTTCCCCGAAGAGACTTCTACAATGCCTAACAGATTTATTCCTCAACACCAACAAGAACGTTTCCCCACCCCCCTAACCAGGCCTACCGAATGATATATTTGACATGGATGTTTACATTTAGGAATTGGAATCAGATCTACCAAAATGCAACAAACGTAGCGCTCCCGGAGTGAAACAGGTGACTCACAGGTTTGTGGTGAACCTGGACTGCAAGTGTCTAGATAACCTACTTCCCCACACTAATACTCACAGGGCCTCAGATCGCCGTCCTCCGCAACGGAAGAACGAGGAGGTACCATTCATACCCAAGCCCAACAAGTCACCTCATCTAGACAACTTCTTACCAATATCCCTCACTTCTTGTGTGGGTATCTGGTAGAACGACTTATTCTTATATGTCTCAACCATTTCTTGAGGACAGACGCCAATTTCCTTACACCTTGTACGGGTTTTGGAAACGCCTTTGTACCCCCGACATATCCCTTTGTTTGAATAACTCTTGGAGACTTCTACCCGTCACTCTCCGCGGGCCATAGTAGCACTTGACCTAAAAGGGGCTTTCGATATTTCATTCAGCTATTCTGTCCCCGCTGAAACAGACTGGATGTGGCCATGGTGTCTACGCCTTCATTACTGATTGTCTAACCCAACGCCAGGCTATCCTCAAGGTGGCGATCGTCACGTCAGATCGAATATTCCTTGGTGATTGAGCACGCCGAAATGTTCTGTATTGTCCCCCCTTCTCTTCACTCTGGTCTTACTCGACTTTCCCGAACCACTGGATACTACCTCCAAGATCCATCACGCCCTATACTCAGATGACATCACAGTATGACGGATACTGACTCTCTAGGAACATACAAGATACTCTGCAAGAAGCCACCTACATTGTGCAGTCTTACGCATCGCCGGTGGGTCTCTACTGCACACATCAGAAATCGAACTAATATATGTGCGTAAGCACCCACCAGCTCGAAATATTAAAGCCATTTGCTCACATTTGGACATCCAGGACACCAAGCCCAGCCTTCAATCGATATTCTCGGTCTCACGCTACAAGCAAACACATGAAATGATCTGGCCTTATTCACACTCTCCAAGACATTCATTCAAGTCGTACAGATATTCTGAGGCATCTCTAACCATCATCGGTAAATCAATAAACAAAATTTGATAAGACTGATTCAGCGCTTCTAATCTCTAGAGTTGCCTATGTTGCTCCATACTCCGCCTCACCCAAAAGGGGACTTGGACTTCCTTGACAGGCTCATACGCAGGCATTCAAACAAGCATTGGGCCTACCTATGAACACCTCTACTCAGCGGCTTCTTGAACTGGGGGTTCATTCATTAATTAATTAAAGGACACCTTGCCAGCTATTGTGTCTGGCTCACTACGACATTTCCTGGCCTTGCCTTACTCAAACACCTACGACTCACGCACCCAGCGCCTCCTGCTTCTCTACTTGTCCTCCCTGTGGCTTGGAGATCTGCTATACCTCTTTGGCCAATAACAAAGGACACGCACCCTCATTTTCACCCGGGGAGAGAACGCAGTCAAGCCTATGAGAACACCTATGGGAACCATCCAGACATTGCGTATAGAGACAGTAGCGCGTTTCCTGGCGGGAAGCACAAAGTTGCAACTGCCTCTACCGAATTCGCCCTGACAACCTGGGCTTCAGTTATTACGACATCCACTCAGTTTTTAAACAACTGAAGATTGCACTCGGATTCATTCACACGACAAGCTCGGTCACCTTAACTGACTCTCAAGCTGCCTGTCGGAGCTTCTTGGCAGGGAGGGCGGCTCCACCAACTTTACCCCTCCTCTCGCAACGTCAACCACAAAAAAATATCACCGTCATCTGGCCAGTCGCTCACTGTATCTGCATTGAAGGGAATAATTTTTCCCATCAGCCAGCCTACGCACTCTCCTCCAAGGCCCCTGAAGTACATGTGCAGACCACACAATTCGTCACATTTCGTGAAATTAGACATTATTACCGATTCGACCGGTTTCTTTATCACTTAACCTCACTGCAAGCTGTCTACATAAAAAAAAACACTCTTTGTCGCATCCAAAAGAATACCTTCGTCCATCCAATTCGCTTAGGCCAGATGTTTCCCGCTTAAGTTGCCACGGAATCCACTTTTTGCTGTATGCCTGGCATGCTAGACCACATTTTAACAATGTGTGCAAATGACCACGACCTCTTATTCTTTCGTTCACATCTCCCCCTCCCTGAAGTGTGGGAAAACGTGACCAGTGACCAGCTGGACGTTGAGCTACTTGTGACATTTAGCAACTTCTGCATGTGTCGCTCGGTCATCACTTGGATTACCGGACTATGTAAGCACTCCTATGTTATGCCTCATTAAGGTTTCATGCTGCTACTCCTACTATACAGACCACTGAAAAAGTTTCTATTGTAATTGGTTACGCCAACTACAAACGATTCATGTGGTTCTTCATGTGCGAGAATGCCCGGCAGTATTTTGTGTATGGTCCAACCAGGTATGACCCTAAAACAAAAGTAAAATTTGAGTTCTTGTTGGGCCACAAACACGTGACAGCAGCTGAATGAAGAGTGTACCCCTTTTTTTCTGTCCAGCATGAACAGAGCTGTGTGCGCGCAGGCAACAGTGTGCCACTCATTAGCCTGCCCCAAACGTTATCTACTCATCTTTCACATGAGGTAAGCAAGCAATGGGAGGCCGCGCTGCTTAGCTCCCAACCCGACGTCCAAACAGCAGTCGTCCAGCTGGCGGAAGACGCCGCCAGGGCCCATGGGTTCCTGACCGCCGTCTGAAGGGACGAGGACACTGCCACTCCAAGCAGTGACTCCGTCTTAACAGAGACGACTATAATAAAGTTTTTTTCATCATCAAAACTTATTTCGGGTGCAGCCGTGTTCGTTATCGGCTGCCTGTCACAATGTATATTTTCTACAAATGAGCGTATTTAGTGAAAACCTTCTGATGCGTTTTTTACGTGGCGGAAAACAAAACACGTAGTTTCCCTTTGCAATGGAGATCACGGCTGGTTCACACCTGAATAAATGATGCATCGTCGGGCACCGAATTTTTTTACGACTGACGATGACGGGCACGCTTTATAACCCTCGCAAAGCCTTTTCGATTTCTAGATCTTCACTTGACCGGTCGTGCCTTCTCAGCACTGAAAAAAATGTCAAAGGCAGCAATGGTGGTGGCCCCACAACCAACTCGCTGTGTCAAGCCCCTTCGCCTCGCGGTTCGTCCACTTGAGCAGAATGGTCAACTTCTGTTTCACCGAAAGTGCTTCCCGCATTTGTAGCGCCTTAGGTGAAAAGGATTGCGCACTTGCGCGGCATAGTAGATGCTGCAGAGGTCCACGCAAGAAGATAACACTGGAGCGGTTGTGAAGAAGCCCAAGCGTTGCCCATCTTTTTCTTCCTCACCAGAAAAAATTTCTTCCTGGAGTTCATTGTGGAATTTTGAGAGTAGAAGAACTGTGATATTACAAGCTTTCCGTGTTGAAGTCATGTTGAGAACTTAGTAGACAAGAAGATTGGTCTACACCACTTTGTATTGAGAAGTGTGCTCGTCAAGTAGGCGGCGCTTGCGCAGCTGCTATGTACGACGCCGGGGGTCAATTCAGGATAGGAGCACCCGTAAATCTATCAGGCGTGTTGCACCAAATCTACGCACTGAGCAAAGAATATTTCATCTTTGCTTTCGGTGTGATGCGGTGCTTTTATCAACAGGTCTTGATCATTGGGCGTACGCTTCCACGTGCGCTCTCTGTGGATACTATCTAAATTCTCAGGGTCGAAAATGTACCTTCCGTAGGACATATTTTTCAGGTTATTCTGCGCAGCTTTCTACGTTCTTAAATATCGTTCTTAGTCGCAACACACAGATATTGTTTTTTACGGTTTTTTTTATGGTAAAGTCATGCAAATCTATCACGCACGCTTTTATCGTGATCTTCGTTTTCTCGGGACGTACACAGATGACAGTGGTCGTTGTTGTTTTTGATAAGAACACTGGAGCCACGTAAAGGAAACGAATCAATCCTAAAAACCCAAACGGGAAACAACGCACTAATGGAGACAAAAACGGTCAACTGATTGAAAAGTTTTCAAAAAGATTACTGAATGCATCATGCAGCGGGAATGCGACACTAGGCAATACACAGGGTGATATAGCTTCCACTCTAAATACGGAATAATACACATGAGTTGCTAGGTGTGGTGCAATAGCAGCCGAAATTCGCTTGTAACAGCTCAGATGTTATGTTTTTTTTGCATCCCTACGGTACCTTGAATAGTTTAGATGAGCATAGTGATAAATCCACTCACTATTTTTGCGTTGACCACGGCAAATTCAAAAAACACCAGGTGGCCGGTCTGTTGGCTTTGCATTATGTACTTACGTATTCAGGGGATACCAGAGTGACAGCGAAGATATTGCGCGCATTTCGGGTATAAAAAATTCTAGCCTTAAATATTCTTACATGGAGACGTTCTATTTGTTCAGCATTTTAGTTAGAATTAGTCTCTTTTACTTCAAAAGCATCCACAAGAAACGATTCCTAGATCCGTACAAGGCACAAATGAGCTAGTGCTGGCGTGTTTGTACCAGCGTGTGTCTGGGGAGGGGGAATTCGCCCTTCAGTATATGTTCGTACGAAGGAACCAGCGGTCGTTGTACCGGCAGCAGTTATAAATGGCTTAGCGTTAGAGGCTGCAACATCTCGCAGCTAGCCTGCTCTCGCAGAGAGGGAAGTTGCAGAAGAACGCTTCACATCAGGACTCTTACTTGGTCTTACATATTGTTTTTAAATTATTTAAGTTAAAATGGTTCATTAGCCCTGTTAAAAGAAATTGTGAGCAGAACGCAACCGTTTATCTTCTATACCTCCATAAAAATGGCACAGACGAAAATCGCCGTTATTATTTCTATCCCTTCAGATTCTTGGTACAGACGAAGATCGCTGTTTATTTAACTACTGCTTTTAGCGCAATTTTTACAATGAGTATTATTTCAGCCGAAATTGGGATGTTTTCCTTCGTCGAATTTACGTGAGTTGCGTATTGCTTGCTTGTTTAAATGCCCATTTCCTTGTACAATGCATAAGTCAGAAGTTTTAAAATGCAGAATAAAAACATTTTTCTGGTGCTTAAAATAAATACGGACAATATCTATTATCTTGAGTAAAGCGAGATTATAAAAGCCGCAATTGTACAAAAATATGGGCACCGAATTTCATTCAGGACTTTTTTATCCTTGTACGGTTATTTCTGAAGTTTGTGGCTTTTTGTATGTTGGAAACGTTTTAACCGTTTTTCAAAAAGTAGGAAGAGGCACATTAACGTGCCGATTGTGTGTAACGATACCAGTGGTTAAACTGCGGAGTAAACTAGAATGAAGCGTCTTACGGTAGGTCTTCACTTGCGTGCACAATGTAAACTTCGACCGAAGGTTACCAGAGTAGCTTCGTTGGGTTGATCTCAAAGTCACGTTTTGACAGCGCATGCATTGCTCCTACTGTAAGAGCTCCATGAGCACAAGGTTTGCCGAAGATACCAAAACCACACGTATATGTTGTTGCATTGATTTTAACACCACCGCACCTAACAATGACACTTTTTGTTACATCTTGCGAACTTTGGATGAAAGGTGGCGAAATCTACAAGATCGAGGCGCAGTGTTTCTTTATTTTCAATCACCTCAACGGACCGTACAAGTACGTTGTATTCAACAGACATTATTTTGATGCAAAATAACTGCACTTCTTTATCCCCATTCGCTTTCGACGGCACATTCAAGGGAGTTCTATACTCTATACACTTGCTTCGAAATTATTTGACAGCACAGCTGTTCAATATTGTTGCTCCCCTTTAAAGCGTTCCCACAAAAAATTCTACGACAAAATACCGAGCGCACGTGAGCGTGCGCCTTGTGACGAACGCCCGGCTGCGGCCAGCTCGACGTTCGGAATGCTCTGCCAAGCATTCGTGACGTGATCTCTCGCGTGCTCTTCTACTCGCTAGTTGACCTGCGTTTCGGACTGAAGTGGACAGCACAACCGTCCAGTAAGTGATACAGACGCCACCTTCGCAAGACGGGGGCCCTGGGTTCTAGCACAAGCTAATGCGGTCACTTTGGGGGAGATGTCAAAGGCTGCAAACTAAAGTACCCTGCCCTGCTAGTCGTCAAGAACCCTCAGCTGCAATTTAGAAAATCCATGCGAGGTGCAACAACGGGCCCCAACAATTATTCCAGAAATAACTAGAACCCAGATGCGGGAAAAACTTTGGTCGATGCGGCGTAACATCCTACAAATTTATAGTGCGAACATTTTAACTGCGGAGCTGTTTACGCTTGAGTACCAGACATGCTGGGCGTCTCTCAAAATGGGCGCCGTAAGGTGAAGATAAGGAAAAGTCTAGGCCAAGATGTGTAAGGGAAAGAGGAGAGGAGGTAAGGAGCCGACGACAAGTGTGAAAGTGCGAGTCCCGGCACCGATGTTCAGTTGGGGCGCCATGCAGGGCGCTGCTCACAACTGGCCGCAACAAAGGGAAGTGGAGGAAAAACCTAGGCCAGAAAACATTCATTCCTCCTTCCTGGTCACGTGCAAAACGCACCGGGCACGTAAAAAACGCCAAGTTAGAGGAAGTGAAGACTACCTTCGCTACTGTTTCCTCAGTCTTCGCATCTAAATCGTAAAGCTGGCCGAATTTTGTTTTTTGAACATCTCCCTGCTGTCGCGTATCTCTTTTGACATTAGCTATAGCCACGAAAGCAGGCCGGCCAAAATGTCAATCAGCAGAACACCTAGGATCAGCCGCGAAACCTCGCCTTAAAAATGAAAATTGAAAAGTTTTTTCTGTAATGGCTGTGTTACAAAGATTAGCGGTGCTGTCACACAAAAGGAACGCAGACAGCTGGCGTGGTGACGCAGACAGCTGGCGAGGTTAATAAAATATAGCGTAAGGCGCTCACTATTTCTGCGGAATATTTTGCGCAATCATGTAAACTTTTCAGCCAGAGTGCTATCATTTTCTTTTGTTAGGCTCTCACTGGGCCACCACAAGACAGATATGTCTTTCACTGTCGACATCAACAGCAAAGGAGTTCGTGGGAAACCATGAAGCAGGTACCATTGTACAGTGCCGGTGAACAGCGCGGACATGTATACTGCGAACAAGGTAACACGGTAGTTCTGTTGGCAGCACTAGTACTACTAGTGTTCAGATAATCGTGCCAAGAGCAATCGTCAATATCCTAGGAACACACGGCGCTTAATTCGGTTGCATGCTTTGGAGGGGAAAGCGTGGAGATGGACATATTAACAATTTTATTAGCGCTACATAGTATTTGCGTGTCTTCTGTCGCAGTCTTTTTTTTTGTTTGTTTGGAGGGAACTACTTCAACCGGTTTCTGTTTCACTTGACCGTGCTTGTGCCTCTTTCTTCGGTTTTGTTCCTTCGTCTTACGGCGGGAATTACGCCAGTAAAAAGTCTGAAATAACCCACAGCTTCCATCGTTTGATCCTGCCGCTGTCATTATGGCAATGGCTTTAAAGGAAAGGAATTTGGACAACGGTAATGAAAGGTCACAACCGCAGATTTGGATGACTGAAGCGGCATTTCTAGCTTGATAATTGCAAAAGTTGTAAAGTATGCTTGCACGGATTTGTATATCTAGGATCAAAAAGATTATGTGCCGAGCTTGCCAGTCGCAGAAACAGATGGAAGAACACGGTGGAAAAGAAAATGGGTAGTGGCAACAGTAATTAGAAGACACCATAGTTCCACTGGGCACGTTTCTGCTGCCTGTGGTGTCTGTGACCCTATAGACTCTGAAGCATCCATCTCAGTAACAGCTGGGAATTGTGTCTCTCATGGAAGTATTCCGTATGAGAAGATACAAGGGTGGGATAGAAATGCCGCACTGTGACCAAAATGGTGGCGCTTGCTGCAGCTGAAAGAACCACCAGCTAGAATTACGGCAACCATTACGACGGGAAGACTAAACAATAAACACATATCTCTCTGCACAAACGCGGCGAACCTATCATAAGACAAACAAAATTCGTCCGACGAAAATAAAATTTGAGGCTTTTGAATGCGACACATGCTCTTTTAAGTGTCTCCCTAAAATTTCTAATGCTTACTTGTGTATGCTCGCTTTATTTAACCGGAGCTGTTGAAGCTGAAATTCAATCCGTGCGTGGCATCGCACAAAACTGACCAAAGTAAGTTCGAGAGGTCACGTGGAGAGGAGGGCCGGACCAAAGAGGCCGTGTGTGGAATGCACACCTTAGTAAAAAACCACTTCCCGTGGTCGGAATGAACACGGGTACCTCACGTTACTTAACAGCCGTCTTTCTAATTGCGCTATTTTCACAATTGGGCACCAAGATTTTCTTTGGCTTCGCACCTCAATCGTTGCCTCTGGACTTTGACTTAGTTGATGTGGACTTTGGTTCCCGGCTTTAGAACTTTGCATTTCTTGGTTTAGGAGAGTGGATGTGGACCTTAGTTATGTCAGAGTTTTTACCGAGAAAGGTTCGCTTTTATCTATCTTATTTTTACAAAACGTTGCACTTGAAATAAAAACCAAAGGAAAGCAAGGAAGAACCCCAGCGCTGTTTTCTCAGGCTTCGCATCTCCACTGCGATGGTGGCCGAATTTTTTATCTGTCATGGTCTTCACTATTTCTTCTGGACTCCATGCATTCACCCCTCCCAGGCACCTGTTTCAGCTGGCGATCCACAATTCACTGCCTCGACTCCTATAAACACAGCACGTCATCCAGCAATTTGGCCCGTGGGGGTGAGGCAGACATGCCCCCACTGGCGGGAACGTTTTACACACCTCTGTGGTTCCGTTATTACTTCAATGGAGGTACGAAAGTGCTGTCCCCTCATATACACCCATAACAAGGTCTGCATTATTCCGCAACATGTGTCCAACTTAAAACGTCGGTCGGTCGAAGACAAAAATGCGTTCGTCTCCTCGAGAAACTCTACTATCAACTCCCCGACACCTGATGGACAGCATTCGCAACCTGCTCGCACCATGGAGCCCATGCAATGGTTGTCCTGAATTCTCAAGGTTACATCCTGACATTTCCCCCTCCATCGCTGATGACAAACAACACCGCCAAGAGATAGCCACAGCTTTCACCTCCACCCCAACCGCTGCCGGCTATGTAACCATCCCTAATGACTCGCAGCAAGCTTGCAGAAACTTTCTGACCCCCTGTCCTAAAGCTTCTCCAGACGATCAAGACCATGACACAATTTCAAACTGTGTGAACCCCAGGTCATGCCAGGCGTTCCCATGGGGGGTGGGGGGCGCCTTGCACCCACCCCATCCATTTTTCTTATTCCCAGCCGCTGCACGAATATACTGCACCACTACTGTCAGCTCAGCCGCCATTACCATCTGCTCTTCCTACCCTCAACCATTGCATCACAAGACTACAGCGCACACTCCAGAAGCAAACGTATTTTAACACCGTATCCTTTTTCAGATATCCTTACAACGACCCAACCTGCTACACTCCCAATACGATAAACCATATCGTATGGGTGTGCTCCGATAGCAAAAACACCTCCTATCCGTGCCCTTCAAGAGCAGTGGGGTAGCCACGTTATTAGATCTCTGCTCACACTAAGGGGAGCCCCATCCTTAGCGCTAGAGCGACAGCAGTCAGTTTCGACTCTATGAACTTAGCAGGGACGACCCAACATTATTTTAATTTATTTTGGTTGGCACGATAGTTTTTATTGTTCCTTCCCCTTATGACCAGTTGCCAATAGGCCAGAAAATTATCTATGGATCTATTTCCTTCGCTGACAATGAAATTCTGGCGTGGCCACTAAATGTCTATGCTATGCAGCGCAGAGGACACCTCAGAATTACATGGGGCAAATTGTGTAACCTAAAGTGCCAGCTTCATTTTATATCCATATACAAGTTAGACCTGGGTTCCCCGTTTATTTAAACACCCTCATGCTAAAAATGTGTTGCGTTATATGTAACTATTAGGGCATTCCATACTGAAATTGGCCACAATATTACTACGCGGCAGTGTTTCAAGCGCCGGTGTCAAAATACGGCTTTCACATTGAGTTCCCAAGTGGGAGTGATGCTCGGAAACCTACCCGAGGGGGAGATTTGGAAATGCTTACTAGAACGCAGCCCTGGACCCCAATCCACGCTGACAACGTGGTGTGCAACGAAGTCAAACGAGTGCAAGACACAAAACGCGATTGATTAGGGCGAAGTCCTTGAGTACACGAAGCAAATCCCGGCAGTTTGTTTTTTGCTGGCATACTTTTGGTTAATTAGCTAGTAAAATTTGGAAGGTGTACCATTTTATCATAGCAGAACTGCTGCTAGAATGACTTTAACAGCCGGCTACATGTTATTGGAATATAAAGGGATAGGATTATGCAGGATAAGATTATACAGAGATGGATTTTGCAGTATATTGTGGCGATAAAGTTCTCGCGGGTAGGCCTTCGTCTCAGCAGTAAAGCATCACGCTATTCATTTTTTGATTGTACCGATAAAACATGAGTCACATCAGTACTCCAAAGTATACCCCTCCAGTTCACGCACATGTATTTACAGACGACGATAATCACTGCAATTCCTACCCCTTCAGGGGTACCTATGAAAAGTGCAGGAATATGGGCTTCTGGTTATAGGGGCAAACATCAGTATCACTTCTTTCCACATATCTACATTAGATGAAGAGCCACTGGACATCGCGGGAGAATCGGTTTACGTGGCACGGTCGTGGTTTGACCGAAACGCGCCAACAAATTCCTCGATACGAGAACCTTTCAGGTTCTCTACAACCCAGAAACAGCACAGAAAACTCCCACTCTGACTTTTCCGCAGAGTACCCTCCGTCAGATTTTGGGGACAAACGTTAGAGGCGGCGCACTGCTTACGTGAAATGCCAGCTGCCAGTCTTGAGAAATCTTTTAAATGCAAAGCATTTCAGTAACTCACGATGTCACCCGCGTTGGCGTCCGTAGTCTGCACGCTCACTGCGCATGCGCGTCGAGTCGAGGCGAAAGCGAACACATCTGTCGCGAGGGGCATTGGATTGGATTCGAACACTCTCTCGCGAGGGGCATTGGATTGGATTCGATTGGATTGGCTTGGATTGGATTGGATTGGCTTGGCTTGGCTTGGATTTGGATTGGATTGGATTGGATTAAAATGGATTGTGTTGGATTGTGTTGCGTCATAGCCGCGGCACGTTGCGTCATAGCCGCGGCAGACGCGCTTGGGCCGGCGCATGTGCAGTACTCTCTCTTCCGCGGTTTCCTCTCCTTCGGGCGCGCTGCGCATATAACCGGTGTGCCGTTCTCCGGCCAAGCAACATCCGCGGTTGGCTCAAACACCTAGAGTGCACGCCGCTTTACAAGCACGCCAACGTCGTCGTCTGGGACCGGGTTACGCAGTCCCCTCAACGTATATAAGCGGCGGAGCGCGCGTTCGGAATTCAGTCAAGGGCGTCTTTGCATGGCTTACGCTTGACGTGACGCTTTGCTTGACTCGAGTAGATGCGACGCATTACTCGAGTTCCCCCCGTGGGAAGATGCGGGCGGCTTTTTTTTTACATACGTTGCACCTCTTTCACCTCTCCATATACTTCCGTTATACAGGTTTTTAAGTGCGAATGCACTTCTTAAGCGAGCCTGAATCGTCCGCCGCCATCATCCGCATAGCAACAGCTGCGGGTGCGCGTGCTCCTCGTCTTCCTCCTCGTCTTCCCTAGCAACGGGGGGAGATGGGCGCACGCTACTCTCCTCCTCCTCTCTCCGCTCAGTGACTGCTGGTATTGGGCGCCTCCTCTCCACTTCGGGCGGGAGAGCTCTCGCTCGCGCAGCGGGCGCTCCGCATTCCGACGCGTGAGGGCGCTCGTGTAGCCCTCTCCGTAACGGCGGGCGCTACTCTCCTCCTCCTCTCTCCGCTCAGTGACTGCGGGTGTTGGGCGCCTCCTCTCTACTCCAAGATCACGATATCCACCGTAATCGCGCAATCAACAACCGTGCATTTGCACTTACACACTCTCCCCCTCAGGGAAGTGCGAGGGAATTTTTCGTCAGTTCTTTAATGTATAACAGTGCTTATCGTTGGAGTACTAAACATAATATTTTCAAGATATATACACAGTGTAGAGAGCGTGATTTTCTGCCTGAGAAATAATTTAAATGCAGAGCATTTCTTTAACTCACGATGTCACCCGTTTCTTGGCGTCCGTAGTTGTCCGCATCACTCGCCTCGACATGCCCGGCTCAGACGTTTCGCTTTCGCGCGATCAACATTCGATAGCGCGCCGAGGCACGTTTCAAGGACACTCTCTCCCCTCTCTCGGACTCAACGTGCGCCTAAGTTGCCAGTTTTACTGTTGGCGAGCGCTCTCTCGTTAGCAGTTGCCACAAGTGCAACAACACTAACGTAACGCAGACTACCTAACGTCGGGCGCCCCCGGAAATGCTCCGCATTTGATCGTGACCCCAGCGAGGAGGATGTTTCACTGCGGTCGCCATGCGAACAGTTTGCCACGCTTTAGTTTTTAAAAGTTTTGATTTCGTTGCATTCAAAATAATACTATAACTATTCGGTGACCTTGTAGCATTTAGCTACGAAAGGTCTTTGTATTGGTATTTATATTCTCTTTTCGGCTGTAAACGAAGAGGAGCGTAGTATGGTCATGGTTTAGTATCGACAAGATGAAACTTTTGGTCGTACATGTTCATTGCAATAGACGACTACACACTGTTGGGTGCGCTACAATGAAAATCAGGTACCCCGCCGCGGTGGCTCAGTGGCTAAGGCGTTGCGCTGCTGAGCTCGAGGTCGCGGGTTCGATTCCCGGCCGCGGCGGCCGCTTTTCTGATGGAGGCGAAAAGCAAAAACGCCCGTGTGTACGAGATTTCGGCGCACGATAAAGATCCCCAGGTGGTCAAAATTAATCCGGAGCCCTCCACTACGGCGCGCCTCATCGCCTGCGGTTGCGTCGGCGCGTTAAAACCCCAGAATCAATCAATGAAAATCAGGTGAAATGCCGAAAGGGATACGAAACATGGCAGTTTATCTTTGGCAACATCAAGCAAATATTTTTGTACTCCCATCCTTGTGTCGTTGATTCCAACTACTTGCCGCAGGCAGGAGAGAGAGAGAGAATAAATCTTATTTCGAGGACTATCAGTGATTATGGATCATGAAAACGATGC
The DNA here is from genome assembly GCA_013339765.2 of Haemaphysalis longicornis. NCBI lineage: Eukaryota > Metazoa > Arthropoda > Arachnida > Ixodida > Ixodidae > Haemaphysalis > Haemaphysalis longicornis. The sequence continues at coordinate 204,692,412 of CM023452.1, forward strand.
TGGTGGTTAGATTGCGTTGATGGCTGTCAGCGTGAACTGATCAGCGATCTCGGCAGCCCTGGCGACCAAGCGGGCCTGTAGGTCCGGGTCCGAGCTGCGCAGCGCGGCCTCCCACCGTTCCTCGGAGGGTATTTCTGGAAAGGGTTTTTCGGGCAAGCCCAGATGATGTGGGATAGTGTGACATGACCGCCACATAAGCAGCAGGCCGAAGTGGGGTACAGACTTGGGTGGATGTGCGTCAGGACGGCGGGATTAGGAAAGGTGCCTGTCTGAAGAAGTCGCCACGTGTGAGCCTTAAATTGTCTAAAGTTTTGTCCGCCGGAGGATAGGTCAAGCGGGAGAGGCGGTAGTGCATAGTGATGTCGTGAAAAGAGACCAGGCGATCCCGCGCAGATCGCGCCCCGTGGTAGGGATAGAGGCTGGGCCCAGCCCGGATCGTGAGTCCTCGGGCGTGTTCGTGGGCCGCTTCGTTCCCTTCGAGGCCCGAATGCGCGGGCGTCCAGGTCAGAAGAACTGGCTGTTTTAGGGGTCGGGCAGAGTTTCCTGTCAAAATTTTGAGTGCTGGCTTTGAGATGCGACCGGTGGAAAAATTTTGAATTGCAGTTTTAGAATCGGAAATGATCGTGCTGGGAGTGGGGTCGAGTGTTAGGGCTAGGGCTATGGCCGCCTCTTCCGCTGTCTCTGGGGGGGGGACCGAACGGTGGCCAAATTGAGAAGTTCCTTGGCATTGTTCATGGCTACAATCGTGTATGCGTCGTGGAATCGGTATTCTGCCGCGTCGACATATACAACTCGGGGATTGTTGCCGTACATCTTGTGGAGTGCTTCCGCTCGCTTTAGTCTCCTAGCGACGTGGTGCTGAGGGTGCATATTGCGGGGCAGCGGTTTGATTATTAGTTGGTGTATTGACGCGGGGATGGGATGTAGTTGCGCGAAGTTTGTATGGTGACCGATACCCAGTTCTTGAAGGATGTGCCTCCCCGTGCTGGTTGAGGACAGTCGCTCATACAGACTCGTTAAGTGGGCTTCTATCAGCTCTGGAGCTGTATTGGGGAGAACCATTCCATCCAATCAGGCAGTGGAAGTGCCGGGAATGAGTCGGAGCGCTGATTTATAGGTTCGCCTAATTAGCACGTCTATTTTATCGAGGTCGGCTTTAGTTAGGAGGAGATAAGGGAGGGAGTAAACTAGCCGGCTTATGACAAAGGCTTGGAGAATGCGAACTTTTTCGCTTTCGGTAAGACCCTTATGGCGGTTGGTGACCCTGCGGACAAGTCGGGCCGTCTGGTCCGCGGCTCGGTTCATTAGGTTGATGAAGCTGTCACTTTTGCGGTTGCTTTGTATTCTTAGTCCTAAGATTCGGATTATCGGGACCTCTTTGATCGGTTTGCCGTTTATGTGGAGCTCGATGTTCGGTTTCTGAGGTGGTCTTTGAGCCGGCGACGGAAGTAAAAGCAGCTCGAATTTAGATGGAGGGCAGGAGAGCCCCGCTCTTCCAGTTCCCTCTATGATGATTTCAATGCCCATCTGCAGGATTTTTGTTTTGGGCATCGCTACCTTTGTTGGCCCACAGAGGGATGTCATCCGCGTACAGTTATGATGGAGACCCGGAATTTTTTCTAGTCTCTTCGGGATTTTTAGGATGGCCAGATTAAACAAGAATGGGGAAAAAACGGCTCCTTGAGGAGTACCCTTTCCTCCAACCGAAAAATGGGGGGGCGAGGTCACTCACGTGCATGACAGCCGTCCTGTCTGAGAGAAAGTCTTTAATGTAGTTATAGGTGCGTACTCCAGGATTGATCGATTGCAGGCCTTTGAGAATGGCCTCGTGGCCAACGTTGTCGAAGGCCTTGGTCAGATCTAGTGCTAGCTCTGCCGATAAATCTAACCTGTCAGGCGAACGTCGTATGACGTGATGATGGAGTCTGAGCATCACATCTTGTGTAGATAACCGGCTCGGAAATCTATCATCGTATGGGGGAATCGCTCTGTGTCTATGAGGTGATTTGACAGCCGGTGTGCATGATGTGCTCCATGAGCTTACCGAAGCAGGATGTAAGTGAAATAGGGCGTAGATGTTCGAGTGCGAGAGGTTTGTTCGGCTTGGGAATCAGAACTACGTGGCATGTTTCCACGACCGAGGTAGGGTCCTGATCTCCAGCACTCGTTCATGTAATGCGTTAGGGATGCAATCGATTTGTCATCCAGATTGCGGAGTGCTTTATTAGTTACGCCATCCGGGCCAGGAGCTGAGTTGGTGCGAAGTTTTGCGATGGCCGCCCTGAGCTCCGCTTCCGAGATGTCTAGGTCCATTTCAGAATTTGGGAGGCCGTGTAATTTGGAGCTTGGGGCTAGGACTCGGGGGCAAATATGTGTCACGAATTTTGTCAAGGAGTTCTGTATCAAATCCTGGGTAATTATGCATGACCTGTGTTAGACGGTTTCTCTGCTCAGCTTTGCTGTGGTTAGGATCGATGAGGTGTCTGAGAAGCTGCCATGTTTTCTTCATCCCTAGATTTCCTTGAAGCTGGTCGCAAATTTGGTCCCATTGGTCTCGTGCGAGCTCACTGGCGTGTGCGGCTATTTCCCTTTCCAGTGAGGCCATGCGCAACTTAAGCTTGCGGTTGCGTTTTGTCTGCGCCAGCGCTTCTGGATGCTTTTGTAGGCCTCCCAGAGGTGGGCAAGCCTGGCATCAATGGTTAGGGAATCAGATGTTTTGATCAAGCTTTTTCGTGGTGGTTTTTATGTCCATTAGGAGTTGTTCCGTCCACGTGTCTATATTTGATATCGGAGCGTCATCTGCATTGCTGTTTCGAAGAAATCGGAATTCGTCCCACTCGACTAGTGTTGCCTGACGGGGAGTGTATTTGATTTTCGTCGTGTGCTTAATTATTCTCTCGATAATAAAGTGATGGCTGCCGAGGGTGTGACCAGTAACGTTCAACTCTTCGCATCTTGTATGCAGGGCGAAGGTAAGATCTGGGGCAGTGTCAACTTGGACGCTGTTACCTATCCTGGTGGCTATTCCGGAGTCAGCAAGAATGCTAAAGTGGTGTAGCTGTATTTGCTCCCAGAGGTCCCTTCCTTTTTGTTACTGCATCTGTAGCCCCATGCGGTATGTGGGGCATTAAAATCTCCTCCACCACTAGCGCGTGCGGTCCTACTTCCCTGCGTGTGAGAGCGAAAAGAAGAAGAAACCTATGGTCGCGGTTCCGCGGTGGGCTATATACATTAAGAATGAAGATTTTAGTCGCCGTATCTGTTTGCATCCGTGCAAAAGAACTGCCGTGATCACGGGTGGTCTGTGATCACGAGTAGTCTGTAAGCTAGCGTTTTAACCCCTGGAGAATAATACTGCTCCCACCTTGAGTTTCCAAAGCGGGGTGATACACGGATAAATCCTGGAGGGGGAGATGTGGCCACGCTTACTAGACCCCAACCATCGCCCCAATCCACGCTAAGAGCCGGGTGGGGAGTGGAGCCAAACGAGTACAAGACGCAGAATGATATTGCTTCGGGCACAGTTATGACGATGTGCAAAAAAAACCCGTATATTTGTTTATTGGCAATTAGCATACATATTGTTGGTGGCTGGGAAAACATGGCAGGCACACATTTTTCCCATAGTTGACAAACGCTGTACCGCCTTCTTCACGGTACTTTTGTGACGCGGCTGGAACAGCTACATTTCATCTAAATTAATTATCCGAGTGACAGCATCATTGTTTCGAGTGATAGCATGCGGAAGTGTTTTCGTGGCCAGGTCTTTGTTTTAGCAGTAAAACGCAACATAACTTTCTTATTCGGGCAGAAAAAACATGACTTACATCAGTAATTTCTAAGTACGCTCCTCACATTCACGTTCCTATATTTACAGCCGACGGTAATTTCTAATTTCTTACACCTTGATGGTACTTGTAACATGTAAATAAAACTCGGCTTGGGGCCGTTAGTGCAAGATGCAGTATTACGCCTTCCCCGATACCTACAATATTTGGAGAGAAATTGTGCCTCGCGCAAAAGTTGGCCTGTTTCGCACGGTATTAAGCTTGCAGAAAGACACCAAGTAAACCCACTTTCCGTGTCGCATACAGCTTCCCTTTAAAAGAAAAAACAGCACAGCAACACCCACGGACTCTTTTCCGGAGAGACGCCTACGTAACGTTTGGGGACGAAAGTTCTCCGGCCATGCCCTGGATCATAAGAAGGAGCTGCCGATCACTGGCAGAAATTCCAAAGCACACGCTAGACTCTGAAATAAACAAGAGTATCAGAAAGCTTCCGTGTACTACCGTCCGTGACGCAAAACCTCACTACCGGTAAAGTGATTGAAGGACCTGTTTAGATATCTTAAAACTTTGTTTTGCTGTTTTCGGAACAGCTGCTTTTATCCGCAGAGTATGTTAAAAGAACAATGTCCTGTTGTTCCCAAGTTGAAAAATTTTTAGCAAAATTGCAAAAAATTACTTCAAGTTTAACTGCACTGGCATGAATTTTGCAGTTTCCAGAAATTATCTTTTATACATCCTGTTTTTATGGATCGCTACTTCAGGATAGTTATTCAATGGTTCTCAAATGCTGACGGGTAATTGTCTTGACATGGAGTTGTATCCTGGCGAACTGTAGGATGAGGTCAGGTGTAGTGATGAGACGCAGTGTGTTGTGAGCGTGATTTGCTGCCTGAGAAGCATTGTTTTCAATTTCAACCATTCAAACTACAGTAGAATCTACATAAACGGAAATCGTGTAAAACAGAACAGTAGCCGGTAAGTTGGTTGGTTTTGTACTCAGATATTGTAAAGAACTCAGGGTAATCGGAACTAAAATTTCCGCTTGTAAATGAAAAACCATGGTTTACAAGCGGAAGTTCCTGCTTGTAAACAATGAAAACGGAACCAGAAACGGAACGTTTAGTGAAATCCACTGGCACGAAATCGGCTTTTGACGGTTCCAGTTGTTGCGGTTTTTTTTCTTCCTCCACCTTTTTTTACCTTCGCTGGCCTCGTAAGCCTCGTCTCGTTAGTGGTCAGCGTGTTAGCGCAACGAATGCAACATCGCAGTTCTTGTTCAAGTCGTTCGGTCTCGATTCAAGAAGCCGAGGTTACAGGGCTCAGCTAAGGTCACCTAGTTCGTTCCATCGTTGTGCTATTTGTTCTTCATTTTTTTGTTGCCGTCTTCTAACTCGGTGGCTCGTAAGCCATCGTGAAGTTGAGGCCTCCAGCCACCATGAAGATGCAGTTGCAAGGACTCGATCAAAAATAATTGATGCATTCTGTAGTGCACACCGAGTCATTGTGGCCAAATCAACTTTGTGAATTTGGGCCTAACCTGCTGTAGTTTTCTTGCTTTCTGAAAAACTTCACTACATTCACCTTTTACTGCTTAGAGTTCTATGACATGGTGTTAAGTGTGTAACGCCCAAAAATTCGCACTTTCAGAAGTCTATTTCAGTAAACGGAACTCCTCTTAAACGGAGATAATTTGTTCTGTCCCTTGAAGATCCGTTTATCGAAAGTCTAGAGTATCGTTCTTTTTTTTGCTACCCAGGTAGCATTTACCTAGCGCAGGTCTATGAAATTTTTTTTATATACTTATTTGTCTAAAGCCAAGCGGAGCACGGTGTATCTATAATTTACCAACAACAATATCAAACGTTGGGTCGTGCATGTCCATTGTAATGAACGATTACGGAGTGTTGGGTGCTCCGGAATGAAAAATGAGATCGAAAGCCGGAAGTGGTACCAAATCCACAGTTCCTCTTCGGCAACTGTAAAGAGACCCTGCAAACTTACAATCGAGTACTAGGAATGTATTTTGGGGTAAAGTCTTTTATCCCAGTAAATCTCCCATGAAATGTCTTCACTATCACCGAAACAACACGCGATGAGAAATCGTGCAAAAACGTGTCTTATCAATTTGAAAGCAGACCACGCGACGACAGCTGCGCTCTCTGTCCGTGAGGGGGGGGGGGGGGGGCGGCTCTCCGCGTTCTCTTCGGCGGCCTTGAAAATATCACAGGCCGGGGGGTTTTCTTCTTTCCGCCGCCACGTAGAAGGCCTAGTTCTGGTCTGGTGCCACAAAAAAACAGGCATGGGTGCTTGCTCGCAAGCACGCGATCGCCCTGGTAGTGCGTTTTTGATGAAATAAACTCTTGTGGTAAGTGGTCCCGTTGAAAGGGAAGTTTTGCGCTCATCACTCAAAATCCTCGGGCACTCAAAAAACAAGGAAACGCAAAAACTCTGCCTATAGCTTCAGGCACAGAAGAGGTGTGTACATAGCGCTGATGATGAATGAAATGGAAAAAAATACCCGTGAAGTTGACTAGTGACAGCCGATCGGACAGCCATGGCCTCAATGACACGTTTGGGTTTATGCCAGGGGTGCATAATGAGGCGAACTGAAAGAGCGCGGTTGTTTTTTCCGCGTCTTTCAGAGCGATTGCGCGCTCACCGCTTTCCGTGCACGTTTTATATTTGGCTCGGGTTTTCCTGGCATTGTAATCTAAATTTGGAGGTTTACTTGCACTGCTTAAAGATTTTTGCAGGGTCCCTTTAAGCAAAACTGTTTGGTATACCGGTCCTTCTGTCGCTGGTTCCAAATATTTGCAGCCGGGAAGAAATCAGGTGGTATCTGCTTGCGTCAGTGCAAAAGAACTGCCGTTGTCACTCATACGTCTCTACATTACTGTGCCGATCTAAATGTCGAGCCTACAGGAAGCAAAAAAAAGTGCATAACGTACAGGACCCAAAGTCTTTCAATTAGTACAAATTTTGGGGTTTGGGGTTTTATCATAGCTAACGAAAAAAAAAAATGCCACATCATTCACTTGCGGTGAAATGCTGGACAAAAAGCAGAGCTGGCGTTTCTCTCCCTTCGTCGGAAACCCGGCTATTGCACCTCATAAGGGTTTTCGAACCCGTCACATAAACTCTACATGACTGGCAGGGGCGGCCCGTTTTGTATACGACTTTCACATCTCCTCCAAAGGGACCGCGTTAGCACGCTCTAGAACCGCGCAACCGGCTTTGCCCAATAAGGCGTCCCTAGCGCAAGTTGGCGTGTGTACTTCCCTTGAGGCGTGAATTCACGTTAACTGCCGAGGAAAAAAGCACGCGTGAGGCCACGACCCGGACGATGAGTTAGGTGTTTTTGAAATTAAAAGCTCGTGGACGCTGGGCAGTCCTCACGGGGCGCACCTCATCTGTGCTCGGTATTCTTTTGACATCTCGGACGTGGTGAAAGGCCTTTCGAAAGCCTGGGTGACGCTGGCGCGCCTTACGAGGACACGCCCGCGTGTGCTTGGGCGGCTAGTTTTCTGGCAACGCTCGATGGCGGAACTAAAACTTGAAGAGCTCTGCTATAAAAAATTAAAGTAATCAAAACGGCGTAGAACTATCCGAGAAAAACAAGCGTTGTCCGAATAGACAGCGCGCAAGCAGTGCGAGCACGGAAAATTGAATTTGAATCCAGCATTCATTGACAAGGGAGGAGCGAAAGGTACGTGGCGCAGCGTGAGGCAAGCAAGAGAGGAAAAGAAGTTACTTAAAAAAAGAGAAGACAAGTTACTAAAGAAGAAGAGAGGAAGAAGACTAACCTCCTTTAACGACATTTCTGTTATCACCCACAATAACTTCTGATTCATAGCGCACGTTTCCAATCATTACAAATTACCCTTATTATCCTCCTTTTTATGGCCTTTTCAGTTCCACTAAGGTTTTCTTGGAGATGCTTCGTAAAATCCCAAGTTTTGTTTTCTATGTGGCAGCGGAACTGAGGTCGATCTATTTAGTGATAGCTGGGAAGACCGTTTAACTCTAGTTAAACGGTCTTCCCAGCTATCACTGAAAAGATTGACCTTGACCTCATTGACACTCCAGATTGAAAAAAAAAATGACCCTGCGTTTTTGCAGCAACCCATTCCCATAGGGGCGACTTCCACGCAAAGCCGGGTGAACTTCGCGAGCGTTGTAGTCCCACACAAAAACCGAGTGCCAGGCCGGGAAGTCACTTGTACCTATTTTACCGTTAAGTCCCTGGCGCCACCAGGCACGCGATTGCACATGGTTTGCACTCGACCAGATATGCCTGTACCGAGTAAAAAAAACCTGTGGTGCCGGCGGTACCGGGATCCTAACCCGGTACCTCCCGCATACAGGCGCGTGCCGTACCTCTGAGTCATCGCTGCGGTTTAAATTACGACCCCTTCCAGCCGCCTATTTCGCGAGGAAGTAGAGTAACTTCCCAAGCACGAGATTACCTGTGTCAGGGATTCTTGTACCAATTTTGCTACTGGTTGGTGCCCAGCGGTACCTAACTATCTAACACTTTCTACAAAACAATGACAACATCCGACCTGGTATTACGGTTTCCAGGATCCCGCCTGCATGGAGGGCGCCTGTATTCATTTTTATTCTCGTGGTGACCAGCGGCTGAAGTCAGGGAGCAGCAGCCTCCCATGTATGCCGCAGTGGTAGAGCGTGTCCAAGCTCTTTATCCCTGCCGAGGCAGTACAGGGGGCGCTTGTACGCTTTTGACTGGTGGGTGCCAAGCGGTACCGGACCTGGCCTGAAGAGGTTCGTTGGACCTCCCACGCAGGCATCCACGGATGCTTCTCGTAAATCTCAAAGCTCTTATTCCCTTGTCCAAGGAGTCCAGAGGCTCAGGGAATGCTTGAACCCTTTAAACAATGCGGGGGTACCCGGCGACCCAGGATTTGAACATGCTACCTCACGCTTACAATACGAGTGTTTTACCACTCGACCATCGCCGTCCATATAAAAATTCAAAATTCAGGAAATTGTTTGCCCTTTTTAGCCAATCTGTTCAATGATAGTGGGAAGAACGTTTACCTATAGGGAAAACAGAATGACACTGTGGAACACTACACGTGTACGCGGTAGTGTTCTGGAGTCAATTCTATCCCGTCCTCCTTTTACATCTAATTCTTATTCGCTACTTATAAAGCTCATCAACTCACACCACTTCTGATTAACACTACTCGAGATTTCGTCGTTTCCATTCAGATTTTGATTGAGATTTTTTGTGCCATTTCTGAATTTTTTTCTTCATGGTTTCGCCACATTTCATAAACAGGGACGATGCGAGTGGATACGATTGATCATTCATTTATTCTCCCCTAATTTCCTGAGTACCAGTCCCAAAACCCACCGCTATGTAACAGTATTTTTTAGAATCAAAAGAACTGCACCTATCGCTTACGTAAAACATGCATCTGTGCTCATGCGAACCATTCAACCATGTTCACGCATTAAAAAGGACTTGGCAACCACCCGCCTGGAAAAAATATGGTGCAATGACTAGCTACATTGAATAACGAAAAAATAACAATAAGTCATGCAAAAGTTCGTACGAGATCTGCTATCATTGTCGATGCATGATGCCTTGTATTTTTCAACAGAATAAGAAAAGAACGTGTGGGGAGGATAACTGGAAAATATCCGCATGGACGTGTTGTGGCCTTAGGCAACTTTTGCTGCGCTCGTCATGAAAGCACGTCCTCGACAAGTATTGAACCCTAGTTTTCGCGTCATATTTCGCACTATGAAACTAGCAGGGCGAGTCATTTGTGGCTCCTGAGGTTTTTGTTTTTTGCTAGGAAAATAAGGCTGCACTAAAGTACTAGAAGTAGCATTCTTGTCTGCCGACACTTAATTTGGAAGACCAGAATTTTCAGTCGAATCAATTATTATAGATTGGGAGTGAACGCTTAGTGAATTAGCGCCCTGCAGTTTGCGCAAGAAGCTGCGGCAATGAGCAGAGAAGCACACCTGCTCTTTCACGTCGCACCAAAAGTACCAGGTAAACATGATGGCTGCATACATAATTCCTGTTCCCTTTGTTATTACCGTTTATTTCGTTACTTTTATTGCCGTCCTTGCGCTCGATGGTGGCGACAACGATGACAATGACTGCTTCGTTTTCTGGCGGCTCACACGCCCGGGAAACGTGATGGCGAGAAAAATATTATTCATTAGTTTTCAGCCATATTTATTCGTTCAAGGTGGTCTAGGAACAATTTAAAGCGGTGACGTCGCGCCATTACCCTAACCAATTTACTATTCTAGCAAAACAACTTCCTCCGGAACAGCTACCAATCTCTCTACACCTCAGGCCTCCACAGCCCATAGGTCCCACTACCTCAACCTCCTTTGTCCAAACGGGCCTATAACTTTTTTTAATTATATATTCTCCATCTCGTGTTCTTCCAAAGTATCCTACGTATACGAAGATGTCCTCTATATGCGGATTAATATCTTTGTGTTCTCGCCCGCCTAGCCCACAGGTAGCTCCACCTACAACACTATAGTGACAAACATAAGAAACTATCGCTTATTTGTTGTGGGGTATGTAGTTGAGTTTCTCAATAAAGAGGGGGGGGTCAGGTTACTTCTTTTATAGGCGATAGCCTTTCTTGGGCAACCTCAACGAGATAGTTTGGTGTGTATGTCTGTATGCCTGTCTATCACTTGAATCAGCCACCCGGCCAAGAGAACGGAAACTACAAAATAGTCCTATATACCCACAGCCCAATCGAAATGTTTAGGTCTTGTGTTAAGGTTCATTCCTGTTAACAATGTTGAAAAAGAACAAGACATTACGCAAATATAAGGCTTAAGGTCAACACATGAGTGATATATATTTGCAGCGTTTCGTTATTAAAATACTCGTGAATGCTTGGTTTTTCGAAAGCTTATGAAATACTACATTAACTGCAGAAAACCGTCACCTGCTGTTGCCCGCGATACCTGCGGCATCTCAAAAATCAAAGGGCAACAGTTCCGAAAGGTTTCACTGAGGTCTCCGCAGTACAGCAGCGCTGGCATAGACGCACCCAACCTGGAGCAGCGGAACGCGGTAAATTTAAATTACCTTAAGCCACTCTCTAGCGTGAATATCTTGGGAGGAGTGCGACGGGAGAGGAACCGCATAAGAAATGAGCGGGAAAGCGAAGGCAGGTATTTACTTTTAAATATAGAGGGAAGGCTATTATCTTTGGTCAAGAATTGCAACGAAAACAGCAGATACGGGGCCACCTTTATTCTTGGTTTGCATGTTGGCTGGAAGCCGTTATCATTTACGAAGTCTAGCTTGGAATTCCACTGCACATATCATGAAGCAGTACGACGGTATAATCAAGCGAAGACTGTGTTGGCAGACTTGCGCCGTCGTGGGCGGCGTACACCGACACGCCTTCTCTCATAGCCATATTCATCCGTGTGGTGTAATGTGATTAGATTAATAATCATGATGGTCCCGTTGAAGTGGTTTTCAGGCATCCAGTCCCCTAGGAGGAATTTGCCACAGATAAAGTGTTAAGTTTGCCCCTGTTTGTGGTATAGGTAGATTGTTCGAACTCCCCTTCCGTAGCTGGCGTAGATGCGCGCGCAGAAGTGTCGCCCTATAATAGCCACAATTGGAGCCAATCAGTCTAGTTCCTTGCATCATGCCACATCGCAGTTGAGGTCGCTTGGTCTCGTCGAGGAGTTGCTTGGGCTCGTCGAGGTCACTTGGTGTTGTCCAAGATGTGGCTGGCCGACACCAAGAACTCCTCAACAGGCGCACGCTTACGGGCGCTCGGTATTTTTGTGTGAGATCCACACGTGGTGCAAACCCAGGAGCAAGTCTGGACGACGCCGGTGCTCCTCACTACGTGCACGCCTACGAGCGCTCAGCTGGGCTGAGTTTTCGGGTAACGCTAGAAGGCGGAATAAAAGCCTAAACAGTTTTTCAATCACAAATTTGACATCCATATCAGTGTAGCCATACGGTTACAAGAGAAAGCTGCATAGGTTTCTTAGAAACTTCTGCAGGTGAAGAAAAATTCATCCTTGTGCATCATTGAACCCGGGAACACCGTCAAACACGAGCACTCACTGTATCAACTGAGCTAAGAAGGAGGTGTAGCCAGTTGCAGCACGAGAGCGACTTGATCAACAACGCGAAGTGAGGGACAGGTGTTAATCGACCAGATCTAGGGGAATTCCCCAAGCTGGAATAAATGTCTACGAAAGAAATTTTCACATCAAAGAAGAAGTCCCGCCTTTCCGACGTGTCTTTCCTCGGCTCCGTGTTTCGACGCGATTTATCACAGTTTCTACGTTCCCAGCTATTTCCCGTAGTGCCAGCGATAAACTCCAGTTCCTGGCGCCGTCTAGGGCTACTACCTGCCCCGAGAATGTCCCCGAAAGGAAGCATCACAACCGCATCGCCTCTAAGCCGCGGCTACGCCTAACCTCCAGTTCGGGCGGTGGGTGGCGTTCCGCGCAAGGCCTTCTTGGGTCCCTCAAGCAGGCGCTACTCCAAGACCAGCTGCTTAAGCAAATGGAGCCGGTGTCTCAAGTGGTGTCCAACGTCGCCTTTCAAACATCGACGCCTCTGACACCCCAGGGGACGACAGCTGCCCCATGGATGCTAGCAGCGACCCTCCTGTGCCGCAAGAGCCCAGTAATGTCACTGGCAAGTCTGCTGAACCCCCCGACAAATGCCTTTGCACCGAGTCTTCAACCTTAGTGCCGCGTCAGTCTGAGGACGCTAATGCCCCGATTGACCTTCCAGCAGGCAACCGTATTCACTCTGACGGTAGGGTGCCCTGCCGTCTGAATCCCACTGGCCTCCCATCAAGCAGTAAAGATGCTCAACCAGCTTCCTTCAAGGTAGCCATCAAACCGAAGCAGAATATCAACATCCGCCAAATCACGACGAAAGCTCTCCTACAGACGCTATCAGCATGTCTGCATCCTCAAAGTCATAATGGCTACACTTTCCACCGAGATACCAACTCAATTTCTGTGTGGGTAGCGTCATTAGAGGCAGTTCACAAGCTTTACAGCCTCACTCATATACCCGTCTCCCCGGAGTTCACCTGCCGGTACAAGCTTACCTCCTAGGGGGTACTCATGTCCGCCGTTATGTTGTCTCGGGCGTCGATGCCGGTGAGCCCTCCGACGTGCTCCGGGACACCATCCGATGCGAGACGCACCAAGTGCTCCTAGCCCGGTATCTTGGCAGTCATCGTACATGCCTCGTGACTGTTCTTGGTCCTCCGGAACCACCGGTGCGATTCATATACAATGGATGCATCCTTCGCCCTCGGCCTTACAAGACGAGGCCAGTATTTGTTACCAATGCTTGCAACAGGGTCACATGCGCACCTCTTCCCCAAAAATCCACCTCCTGCTCAAACCTCGGCGACTCCGAACGCGACTGCTGGAAATAAAATGCTGCTAAATTTCGTTGTGGGCTGTGAAAGTCTGATGATCACGATATCACAGACGGGAGTGCCCGACAAAGTTAACGCCAACCACGTGCACGTGTGAAAGCTCCCCGAGGTCCCAGGTTATCAACGGCTCCCGCTTTAAACCGGTCGAACTCCTAGCTTCAATGACGACGACGATATTGCAGATCACGTACCAGAACGGCTCTGCCACACCACCTATGAATTCGATTTCATACAGCCGGGTGGTGCGACTGCGTCCGTTGGTGCGATCGTTTGCCCCTTTCGTCAAACGGTGTTCGCCTTGCCAGTGCAAAAGAACGTCTACGGCGCACCGCGCCGCTCTCATACCCCCGCGGGGTAGAGATCTCCCTGGCGGTTGTCTCGCCAAGATGAGGTCCTGCTCAGACGTCTTCGCCGGGGAGTCGCCCTCACGCCAGCTGTGACGAGGTCCTGGCCTCCTCAATACCATGCCCCGTTCAACTCCCCCTTCCTTTTGCCCGCTCCATTTTACCAGGTAAGCAGAGCACCGGGTGTGGAGTTGCCCTGCTCTGAAAGCCTACGCGCTGTGCACATCGCCACCTGCGGCCCGCGCCCCGGACGTCCGCCAGACTTAATGGCGTGGATACAAGGACCCATCATGGCCCCCTGCTCCGATTTTCGGGAACCCGGGGGTGTATCTATACATTTAATTTCCCCTAATGCTGAATAGCAAACTTCCGCAAAAAAAAAAACCTCAATACAACCGTTTTGGTTAGTTTCTACACATGTTTTGGTTAGCATCTCAATTATTTCTTTGACGTTTGAAATAAAGTTAGTGTCATTGTTAGGGCGAAAAGCAGTATTTTCTAATGAAGGCAACTTGTATTGTGTCTCCAGGCCCCTTTGAGAGTCTTGCCTTCAGGTATACGATGCGCGCGCTTAGCCTTTACCCTGCTGCTTGCAGGACTACCCCAAAAGACACCTAAGCAATTATCATGTGAATTCATGATACGCGCACTGTTAACGCTTCCAACCTGTAAAATTGGGGGCCCAATCCACCTTACTAGGTGATTTTTTTGGCCGATGCGAGCAATAATTTGTGCTTACACTAACGTTGTCTAGCAACCCCCCTGCAACATAACACTCAGTATCCGTCGCTGCTTTAGTGATTCTCCGGGTTTCCCTGTAACTTTAAAGCCCGCCCTATTCCCCAGTCTACCTGAATTCAGGTAAAGGTAATGCGTAAAAGTGTCGTCCGGGAAGTGAGGTGACTCCTATATGAAACATCCGTAAAATTGCGGATCCCGGGTTCCCTTACAGTCGCGTATTTCCCTTTATTGACCTTCAGTCTGATGACGGGGCTGCAAGAAAGGTCGCCCTTTAAAAGCGGTGCCTGGCAGTTGAAAGATATTATGGTCAATTACATCTCTCCGTACGTCGGTGCAGCTCCACGCGACAGCCTTATCACCACTTGGGAAAGGGGAAAATTTGGGAAAGTCAGCTAAAACTTTTACTTTCCACCCGGGCTGAGCTGCTACGTGGAATGCTTTGGCGTTTTTTCCTTCCCCGGGTAGCCCCTCTCACACAACACCGACGTCATGCTTGGCGACGCAGACAACTTTAAAGGGTTTTATAAAAAGGGGGTAAGTCTGAGTAATTCAGGGTAATAATTTGCGCATTCACGTAAAATGTCATGCAAACGTGTTATGGTTCCCGTTGTGGAACGCCCCTGAGCATTGTTTTTTCATATAATCCACGAAAAAAAAACCAGGCTCAAGTAAACTTAAACACAACCGCGATCTATAGGACACAATTCAAGAAGTCCGCGGGCATCATTACAAGAATACAATCAAGGTTTTAAAAAAAAATTCGCAATCGGCCCCCTTTTCTCTGGTCTAGGTGTCGGCGATAGTAGTTTTTTTTTTTTTCCCCAAATATATTGTTACCCTTTTTATTTTTTTTTCCTTTTGAATTAGGCGTGCAATACCTAGTGGTGCAGAGGGAGAAATTTTTTTTTTCATTCTTTTCTTTGCCCCACAATAGGCCTGTCACTCAGGGGCAGCAGCTAAGCAGGCATTTGCTTCACTGTCCCCATCAGCAGCTCAGGAATACATTCGAGGGCTGGGTTTGAAAAAATGAAGCAGGACCATAGTATATTGCTGGCGACCAACCCTGGTATTGTACTGCATGAGCACGATAACACGGTCAGACTGGTAACCAGCATTTGCATTTATCACAGTGTTCTGAATGCGGAAAGGGGCTAGCGACGCCCAAGAAGAAGATTCCTCGGGGCGCTTAAATCTCCTTCGTGCTTAAACCGAAACCCTAGCGGCCACATATAACAACTTCTTTGGTACATAATTTTTCCCTGTCTTTCCTCCTGCCATTTTTTCGAGCGAATTTGTTCCACCGGTTTTTTTGCCACTACACCGTGTTTCTATATCTTTCTTTCGTTTCGGTTCCTGTCTTAGGCCGCCAAATACGTCAGTAAGCAGACTGGCACACGTCACTGCCTCCATAGATTGGTTATGCCCCTCCGAACAAGGCGTTAGCGTTAAGGAAAAGCAAACGTGACAATGGTAATAGTCGCACCCCCCAGATGACCCCTAGAGCATAGGAGCTTCCTTATTTTAAAAGCCAAAGCATGCTTGCGAGGATAGATATTTCTGAGGCTAATGCCTATTGGCCAAACCTGTCAGTTTCGTAGCAGAGAGAAGTAAATGATGCGACAGAAAATTGATAATGAGCAGAAATTAGATGGCACAACAGCTACACTCGACACGTTGGAGGGGGAAAGGGGATGTCTCTACAGCGATGGACTCTGAGACGTCTACATCAGTAAGACCTGTGAAATCTACCCCCGTATATGAGGAGACATCTAGTACACCTGAAACATTTTCCTCAATCACACTTTAAAAACCCCAGCCAGCTGGCGTCACCGTAACTATTAGTACGCAAAGAACCCCCCCCACAAAATCTGTTGACTTAAACACAAGAGGCTTACAATAAACATACAAAATTGGGAGCTTACGGCAACGTTTCGGGCTTTGCCATTCCAGACGTCAGAGTTTTAAGTGTCCCTGAATTTTTTAGTCCTTATTGGGTGGGAATCTCTTTTTATCTGTCACTCTCTTCAACCAATTTTACTCGGCCAGCAAACTGGCCCGCGTCCATTCGCTTTGCTGAAAATGATTTTCTGGCGTGGTCGCTGCATGTCCCGCTTGCAGCGCAACGGACACCTCGGTATAAAGTGCAACATGTACCCCAAAAATATCAGCGTTCTTTATATCAAACACAAGCTCAGTCGGTTTTGCAATTAAATGAATAACCACGCGCCCAAAAAAATGTTCCATCATTAAATATTATAGCCTTTATTACTGACAGTGAACAAAGGTAGTCTCTAAACGGAAACTACTGACCCCTGTGTAAAAATTCTGCCCTCACCTTTACTCCGAACAAGAGTGCCTCTCGGATACCCACCCCAGGAAGAGATTTGGCAACGCTTTTACTATACCCCAACCCGCGCCCCCAAACCACGCTAAGAACATGGTGGAGAGCGAAACAAACAAATGCAACACACGAAAGGGACTGACTAGGGCGTAGTCGAGATGGTGTTGAAAGAAGTCCTCCAGTTTGTTTTCCCAGTTAGCATACATTTTGGTTAACGAGCTAGTAAAACCTTCAAGGCCCACACTTTTATCATTGAGACAAACGTTGGCTGCCCTTCTCACGGTACCTTCATGTGCTTTTGGAGTGGCTTAGAAAATAGTGAAGCCACCTTCAAAATTGAGATGTGAAGAATTGAAACCGTGCAGCTGGGGATCTTCACTAGCTTTAACTTCGCTTTTTGTATAGCTTAAAGTGACGCCGCTTTACACGCTCACGATCGATTTCCCGGTTCTTTCGTCGAGTCTCCTCTTCTCCGAAAGAGAGCGTTTTCTTAGACTACCCATCTTAACAGTAGACCCGACACTGATGTCGCCGAGTGCACATGGTCTCAATCAACTAGTCTCAATCAACACCTGGTCCAATCAACATGATCTCAATCAACACCTACACTTCAGAGCTTACGTCATCACTACGCCCAGGCCATTTCCGGATCGCGTTTCCCCAATCTAACATGTGCACCATGACCCGATACTCCCCGCACCTACCCATTGGCTTATTACCTCCCCGCCCTTTCCCTGACTCTTCTTGGACTAGCATCTTGCTCCTCTCCGCTTTGATGCACCGGGTGTTTGACGACGGCCGACTCGGCTTCCCTTCAGAACATCTGCTCCACGACGCGCACACCCCACACCTCCTTTGGGATTTGTGCCTCCCCGCGTCTTCCAATCACACTTATTCGCCCAGCATTTTCTCCTCTCTACTTCACATGCAGCAATTTTTGAGTGACGCGTGGAACAGCTGAAAATCTAGGTTAAAAATATCTCCACTTTTTAAAAAAGCCAAATACGCATTCTCTTCATAAATACACGAGTGCTAGTTTTATCGTAAATTTCTGCGAAAATAAAGGTTACTTAATAGGGTTTAAAGCGCCGACGCAAAGCAGGCGACAAGGCGCAGTGTAGGGGGGGGGGGGGGGCTCCGAGTTATATTGACCATCTGGGTATCTTGAACCTGCTCCAAAATTTCATAAACCGGGGCGTTTTTGTCTTAGCCTCCATCAGAAAAACCGGCCGCCACGGCCCGAACCCGATGCGTTACCCTTGCGACGATAAATGATATTGCAGCTTGTTTGTCAGTCGAGCAGTAAAGCGTCGTATGATTTGTTTCTGATCGGGTCGATAAACACGAGTTACATCAGTTATTCGTAAGTATACCCTTCCTGTTCACGCATGCGTATTTACAGCCACGATAATTCCTGTAAAACTTTTCACCTCCACGGTTACTTATGAAAGTAAAGGAATCTGGGCTTCCGGTTGTAGGGGCAAACACCAGTATCACTTCTTTCGAGACATCTACATTAGATGGAGAGCTACTGGACAACGTTGGGAGGGTTCCCTTTCCTCGAACGCAATTAGGCTGCCACAAAGACACCTAAAAATTCCTCGATCCGAGTCCTTTTCCGCTTCTCTGTAACTACAAACAGCACAGACTCCCACTTTCCTTTTCCGAAGAGAAGCTTCCGTAACATTTCGGGAGCGAACGTTAGGGGCCGCGCAGCGCGTGAAACACGAGCTGCCGAAAACTGAATAAATTTCGCAGCACGCGCTAAAAGTCAAAATCAAAGTGAGTTTTATTTACATCGCCAAAGAGTACGAAGCGGGTAGGTTGGGCAAAGAGACAGAAAACGTTTATTGAAACAACAGGGACGGGGTAGGGGTGAAAAAGAGTTAGGAGCTGTGGGTGGCTATTCCATTAAAAAATCACTTGAGGGCTGCCCGAGCCCCCGTGAACAAGGCATATAGCGAGAATGGCCAGGGTATATATCACATGGTTATCTTAAATATTACAAGGACAACACAATGCCAAATGAATTTTTGAATAGAGCATAAAAAAGCATAAAACAAAGCCGGAACAAATCAGCATAAAAAACAGGAAAAAGGCTGAAAGCCAATATGAATAACTTGAGAGACAGAAAGGAAAATATGTAAACACAAAACTACAAATGAAAAGAATCGATAGATAATGAACTTCTGAGGTCAACTAGCGAACATGTTTCGGGAATTACAGCCTTTGACAAGAATTATTTCAAAAGAGAGGGCAGGGGGTGCTGCTGCAGTTGTTGTCTGTACATTATAAATAGAAACAAATGTGGGATAATACTTTTTTGCGACAACAATATTCTGAGGGATTTCATTCTAACAGGTTCATTATGAGAAACGAAAGTTGTTTATGCAAAAGCATTGCTGATATTTTAAGCCTAAACAATATGCGCGCATAGTATAAATAGGTGAGAGGTGGAAACGAGTAAAAAGTTCTTCTGGAAGCAAGGTAGTCTAGGTTTGCAGTATGACGTACGACTTTCCTCTGGGGCATGTATATTTTATTAGTATTTGTTTTTGTGGTGGTAGCCCAAACAAAGAAGCTGAAAGTTAGGTGCGTTAAAAAAAGGGCATCTTACATTATTAATTTTATATGCTCTGTCAGAAAATACCGAAATTTTGCGAGAAGTACGGTGCTGAACTGAATTTCAGTGTCCCATCTCATGGCCGTTTTAAAAAAACTCCCAAGATCTTGACGTTACCTACAAACTACATCTTTGAATTTACTTATGTATATACACATATACTGTGGAGTGGGAAATTGTCTTGTACTGAAAAGAATAGCTTTGGTATTTTTTGTGTTTATAAGTTGAGCACAGCACTGGCAAAAGGTTTCTGCCCGCCCGCGTCCGGAACGCAAAATGACAACCGGGACTAAGCTTGGTGTAGCAGTAAAAGTTTCTTTTGCCTTGTTTATGCAATTTTAGTAATAACTGTAGTGCAATTTTAGTAATAACTTCTAACCGTAGTGTAAGTGAGCAGAACACTGAAAAACTTGCCGACATCAAAGCATTTTTTAATAACATGCACAAAACTAATTTTAAGCTTAGCCACATTGACATGAATGAGGCAATCTTTAGAAGTGTGTTATATACGTGGTACTTCCTTCGGCTCTGAATTAGCCGCCTGCTATTCAGTGTCTGGTTGACTCGTGGTAGAAAAATAGTGGTTGTAGTAGTGTGCGGTAGTAAATCTATTGGTGTAGGGATATGACACAGCGTGTAGTAAGCGTGGTTTCCTGCATCTGAAATATTTTTATTGTTTTATTTCGATCATTCCAACTATTGTTAGTTTTTGTTACCTTCGAAACCGTTACCTACGACGATCTCTGCACTGGTTATCATTATTTTTTTATTTTTTTATTTATTTTTTTAAAGTTATTTACAATACTGCCCCTCTCAGCTTGAGAGAATTGCAGCTGAGTACAACTATAATGCATTTATATACCACTGTAGTTTTGGGGAAAAGATAAGAACGAGGCACATTTTAAAACAAACATTCGTCACTTGATGTCGATTACTCACAACAAACTTTCCATTTTGCATGAAACCGCTAGCATAATTCTGCAATTCTAACATTTTTGACGGAAGATACCAAAAGAAGCAATCGACATAAAACATTGCAGCGACTAAGACACTTGAAACGAGAGAAACAAAGAACAACAAAAACGCAATTATTTTATGATTTAACATTGTAGTACTTCCCGAGAACTAGGGAAACCTAAGATGGAATACATGAAAATAGGGCAAGGGTGCGAAAGAAATGCACTTTTTAGTGAGATAATAATCATAAGAAAATAAAAATGTGTATCAGCCCGCACCGTGAGTTCAAAGGCAAAACAGTTTAGTGTTAGCTTTCACTTAACTCATCAAGCATTTTCGCGAATTCAGCTGATGAAGTGATTCTGGTGATGTCATGATCCAACTGGTTTCATTCATATATCGCACACGGGAAACATGAATATTTAATTGTATCATTGTGACAGAAATATTCTGTTAAAGTGTAATCGTGTTGATGTGGCGTTCGGCGGGACCTTAAAATTAAAATATTTTTGGTTAACGCCGATTTTATAAGAGTTATGAAGCAACTGGAACAGAAATATAAGACGCGCCTGCCTTGCCCCAATTGCCAGTGTATGGAGGACAGAGGCCGACAGTAGGTTGGTGGGTGAATAAATGCGCTTATACTTATAATGAATGAATCTATTAGCTTTTCGCTGCACATTTTGTAAAGTTATGATATGAGTTGTAGTATGCGAGAACCACATTTCATTGGCATATTCAAGAATTGGTCGAATAAACGTAGTGTAAGCAAAAGTTTGGTAGATGGTGGTGACAGTCGTAAGGATCTTTTGAGGAAAATAGTCTGCGACGAGCCGATGCAGCAATGGTTGAGATGCGGGTGTCCCACCGGAGATCGGATGTAATTGATATTCCTAAGTACTTACTTTGGCTTACTTTACCAAGTGGGGTGTCGGTAATTTTGTACGTGAAAACAGATGGATTCTGTCGACTAGTTACAGACATGGATACAGACTTCTTAATGTTAATGGAAATTTGCCAGTTAGAACAACCCTCCGCTTTTTAGTTAAAGATTTGTTAAGTTGAATGTAGGCATGGTTACTGGTAATTTTTCTGTAAAGAATACCATCGTCAGAAAATAACTTGATATTAGAGTCAATGGCTGAGGGGATATCATTATTGTAAATGAGGCATAATACTGGTCCGGGAACGGAACCTTGAGGGACTGATACATGATACAGGCAGTGCTTCGGATGCCACGTTCTCAAATGAAACACACTGTGATCTGGTATGAGATAATCTTTCATCCATTCCAAAATTTTACAAGTACGAAGATCATTTTCCAGTTTGGTAATATTTTGTATGACATACACGATCAGATGCTTTTGTTAGGTATAGTTGGATGGTGTCAGTCTCGCTGCCGTTATGAATGCTCAGGGCAAGGTCATGGACTACTTCGGTCAATTGAGTGGTTGAAGATCGGCGCAAGTGCTACAAAATAAAATGTTCCAGCAGCTTGCACGACGTGCAGGTAAGGGAAATAGTCGGAAATGGCTAGGCTGAGCTGTGTCTCTCGATTTATGAATTGGGGCTAGTTTTGCAATTTTCCATTCGTTTGGTGGCTTGGGTGTCGAAAGTGACATGCAATAAATTATTACGAGATACCTGCTGCACCACTCGGGGTATTTTTTAAGAAATTCTTTTGGTACGTTGTCCGGGCCATTCGATTGCTTTAGGTTCAGATTTAGTAAAAGGTTTAGGACTCCTTGCTGTGAAATGTTTAAAGGATCTATGCGTAAGCGATTGGGTGGTGGGAGTGGAGGAACAAAGTTCTTGTCCTTTGTAAACACAGAGTTAAAAAAACTCGTTGTATTTCTTTGCTTTAGTAGTTTGTTGTTGTACTGATGAAGACAAGACGGCAATATATATCTGGAAAAATGGCTCTAAAACATATTTCACCTTTTTTTAATGTAACTGAGATGGGTTGTATTAAGGTAAAAGTGCTTGGCGTCGTTACTTTTTTGCTTAAACTTTGTTCCGTATGTGATAATTTCAATGGTGTCGCCGGGTCGTTCCCGATTTTGATGGAAAGTCGTAATCCTTAACTCGATGTTTAGCTTGTATCACCTGTCTTGTGATCCACAGATTATGCTTCTGGGCTCTTTTATGTTTTACAGGAATGAAGTGAGCGATGCAATATGATACAGTGTTCCTAAATTAGAGCCACAAAGAATTCACGTCGGTGGTAGGACGAGAAGCCATTTCAGAAAAGTCCCAGTGCTCATGCGCAAGAAAAGATTAGATACTGCTGTCATCTGTCTTCTGAAAATTAGGTGCAGTGGTTACGGCTGATTTGCATCTGATTCTACAACCAATTGTGAAGCGGCACATTGAAATTCCATGGTCCCATATGCCTTCTATTTATCGACTGTGTGTTGAGGGAAATGAAATTTGTGACAGAGAAGAAATAAATCAAGAATGTTAGTAGTTCCGTCTTGTATGTGCGTCGGTTGCAATACAATCTGTTGGAGGTTGAAGTTGAACATTAGATCTATGAGTGCGCTAGAGGCTACTGTATTGTAATTCATGGATCCCCAGTCAATATCGGTATGATTAAAGTCACCTAGAAGAACAACCCATCAAATTCCGCCCATGTATCTGCGTGAACGCCTGAGTAGCAACTATGCACTCGTAGCCATAAGGCGGGCTGCGGCAAAGGCATCCAGCAAAGACATGACAACCATCACAGCTAATGTTTCAAAAAACGGCCACTGCTCCATCACTGTTAGAAAGAAATACAAACTTAAGGTTTTTTAATCAATGTGGCGACACCTGCCCCTTGTGACGGGCGATCTTTCCTAATGAGAGAATAATTTGGTGGAAAAATTTCATCACAAGAAACGTCTGCTTCCAACCATGTTTCGGTAATGGCCGCTATATCCGGTTCATATTCGAGCGAACGTTTTCTAGCTCATTTACCTCGTCGAAACGCTGCGTGCATACACACTGATATTCTTCTTTCGAATGTAAGCGAAGAGGAGCCCCTATAGACGAATACACACTGTTGGGTGCGCTGCAATGGAACTCGGTTGAAAAGCCGAAAGCGATACGAAACATGACAGTTTTACTTCGGCAACTTTAAGAGAACGTTTTGGTACACCGGCCCTTGTGTCGCTGGTTCCAACTACTTGAAATCAGGTGCGCATCGGTTTGCGTCAGTGCAAAAGAACTGCCGCGATCGCGGGTGGTCTGTGATCACGGTTGTCTGTAAGCGGCAGCGTTTTAAACCCTTGAAGAATAAAACTGACCTTGAGTTTCGAAGCGTGGTGACTCTCAGAGACCTACTCGAAGGGGAGATCTGGCAATGGTTACTATACCCCAACCGTCGACCACAATCCACGCCAAGAACGTGGTGGGGAGCGAAGCCAACAGGAGTACTCGACACAAAGTGATATTGCTTCGGGCGCAGTCCTAACGAGTGCAAAAAAAATAACGGATTTTTTTTGCAAATTTCCAACTTTTGGTTGCTTACCTAGTAATGCTTGGCAAGCATACATTTTTATCATAGCAGACGAACATTCTGCCACCTGCTTCACGGTACCTTCAAGATGCTGCTGGAACGGCTACATTTCATCTAAATAAATTATACCGGTGGTAGTATCAGGAACAATATTTGCTGCGGAAATGTTTTCTTTAACAGGTGGTCGTTTGAGCGATAAAGCGCGGCATGACTTCATTCGTATACGGGCAGATAAATCATGACTCGCATCAGTAATTGTAAATATTCCCCTGCCTTTCACGCGCATGTATTTACAGCCCAAGGTAATGTATTCTAAATCTTACACCTTCATGGTACTTCAGACATGTAAATGAAACTCCGATTAGGGTGTTAGGGCAAAATTCAGTATCTCGTCTTCCACGTACCTACAATAAATTGAGAATTTGTGCATTGCGGGAAAGTTGGCTTTTTCGCATGGTTTTACGGTTACGGAGAGAGCGCAAGTAATTCCGCAGTCTGCGTCCCATAAACTTCTCTTTAACGAAAAGAAGAGCACAGCTACTCCCACGGACTCTTTTCCGGAGAGAAGCCGACGTTACGTTTTGGGGACGAGAGTTCGCTGGCCATGGCGTGGATACATCAAAAGCAAGCTGCCCATCACTGAGAAAATACTACAGCACACACTAGACACGAGAGAAACAAGACGGTGAAAAGGCCTCCGGGTACAAGCGTGCGTGACGCAAAGCCTCCCTCCCGGTACAATGCTTCAAGACGCTGCGGAAGTTTCTGTTATTTTTGTTTTTCTGTTTTGGAAGAACTGTTTTTACCGGCACGGTTTGTTAAAAGCACTATGCCCAAGCCTTTGCAAAGTTTGAAAATTCTACGACAAATGCAAAAAGGCTACTCTAAAATTAGCCATACTGATGTAAATTATGTAATTTTTAAAAATTTTATTTATATGTCCTGGTTCTTCGGGCTCGCTATATTGCGTCAGCAGTTCAATGGCTCTATCTCGTTCATGAAGACATTGTGTTCCTGGGGAAATGAAAAAAGCGGTTTGCATAGTGAAGTAACGCAGTGTGTTGTGAGCGTGGTTGGCTGCCTGAGAAACATTGTTTTCAATTTCAACCATTCGAACTACATATGCTATTTTTGGCGACCCTTCTAGCATTTACCTAGCGCGGGTCTCTGTAATTATTATTATATTCTTCTTTGTGCTGCAAGACAAGAGGAACACAGTATATTCATGTTTTATCAAGTACGAGATAGAACTTTCGGTCGTACATGTCCTGTGTAACGGATGACTACGAAGTGTCGGGTGTGCTGGAATGAAACTCAGGTCTAAAGCCACAGATGGTATGAAAGAGCATAAGTTATCCTCGGCACTTTGTCGCTGGTCCCTACTACTTGCGCCAGGCAAGAAATCAGGTGCGTATCTGTTTGTGTCACTGCAAAAGAACTGCCGCTGTCACTCATACGTGTCTACATTACTGAGCCCGAACTAAATTTCGAGCCTACAGGAAGCAAAAACAGGTACATAACCTACAGTACCAACGCCTTTTATTATTACACTCTGGGTTGGGCTTTACCCAAGCTAACGAAAAAAAATTGCCTTAACTTGCACTATTGGTGCAAGGCTGGACAACCAGCAGAGATGGCGGTCTCTCTGCCATCGTCGGAGACCCAGCTCTTGCACATCACAAGGATTTTCGAACGTGTCACTGAAAGTTCTGCATGACTGGCAGCCACGGATCGTTTTGTCCGCAGGCTATCACATATCTCGCAAAGTTACCCCGTTAGCACGCTCTAGAAGCCGCGGCAACCGGCTACGCCACTAAGGCGTCTCTAGCGCAAGTTTGGAGTCCTTTGCTTCCTAGTTGAGGAGAGAATGTACGTGGACTGCCAAGAAAAGAGCACGCGAGAGCCCACGTCCCGGACGATGGCCGGGCTGTTTCAAAATTAGATGCTTGCCGACGCTGGGCAATCCTCATGGGGCGAATGCCATGGGTGCTCGGTACTTTTTTGCGAGCTCCACTCTTGGCGAAAGCCCATGCGGAAGCCTGGGTGACACCAAGCGAACCTTACGAGGCGCCCGCTCACGTGCGCTTGGCAGGGCTGAGTTTTGTGGTGCCGCCCGACGGCAGAACTAAAAGCTTTCACAGCTCTGCTATGAAAACAACCAAGGCGATAAAAACGGCGTAGTAGATGTGTGAAAAAATGAAGCCTTGTCCGAACAGATTGCGCGCGAGCAATGCGAGCGCAGAACAATTGAAATGAATGGAGCATTCATTGCATTCATTACTGGAGGAGCGAAAGGGAAGTTTCACAGCGTGATGGTAAGAGTGAGACGAAAAGAATTTACCCGGCGGATGGCAGAAGACTAACCTCTTTCGACGACATTTCTGCGTGTCACCTACACAAAGTTTTGAGTCATGAACCCTTTAAAGAAACCGGTGGGTATCCGGCGGCCAAGGTATGAACCTGGTACCTCCCGTTTACAATACTCGTGTTTTACCCCTTCGACCATCGCCGCCTGTCTAAAAATGCAAAATGGAGAAACTTTTCTTTTCTTTTTTTCAATCTGGGGTGTGAATAAGGCCAATCTGTTCAGTGATGTTGGGAAGATCGTTTAACTATAGTTAAACAAGCTGACACCCCGGAAAACTACCAGGTGTACGTGGTGGTGTTCGGAGTGTATTCCAGCCTGTACGTTTTTACGTTTAATTCCTATTGCCTCCTTAGAAATCTTAAAAACCAAGAGCATGCCAATTCACAATACTCGTGATTTCTTCGTTTCCATTGAGATTTAGATTGAGATTTTTGTGCCATTGGGGAATTTTTTTCAAGCTCTCTCCCCACTCTATAAACAGGGCGATAAGATTAATCATTTCTTTATTCTCAGTTTACTTGCATGCCTTCATTTTCTTAGTGACCAGTCCTACAACACACCCTTATGTTAAAAGCTAGGTAACAGTATTTTTTGAATAAAAAGAGCGGCACCTATCGCTTACGTAAAAGGTGCATCAGTGCTCATGCGAACACATTCAGCCGTGTTCACACATCAAAAAGTACTTGGCAACCACTCGGCTGAAAAAAAAAATTGGTCAATGACAAACTACTTTGAATAACGAAAAAATAACAATGAGTCATGCAAAGTACGTTCCTGAAGATCTGTTATCATTGTCGTCTCATGATACCTTGTATTTTTCAACAGAATTCGAAGAGAACGTGTGGGGAGGATACAGTAGGAAATATTCCCGTGCACATGTTACAGCCTTAGGAAATGTCGTTTCGGATGTTGTATAGACACGTCCTCGACAAGTATTGAACCTCAGTTTTCGTGTCATAATTCGGGGCTAGGAGAATGACAGGGCAAGTCATTTGTGGCTCGCGAGTTTACATTTGGTAGGAAACGAAGCGCTTCAGGATGCAGTAAGGTGCTCGTAGAATAATTCTTGTTTGCAAACACTTCATCTGGAAGACAGGAATTTTGAGATGATCCATTAACGTAGGTTTGGAGTAAAGGCCTGGAGATTTGGAGCCCTCCAGTTTGCGCAAACATTTACGGCAGTGAGCAGAGCAGCACACCTACTCTTCCACATCGCACCAAACGTCCCTGGTAAACAAGATGGCTCCATATATAATTTCGGTTCCTTTTGTTATTAAGGTTTACTGCTTTCCTGTTATTGCCATCCTTACGCTCAATGGTGGCGACAACAATATCAATGACTGCTATGTCTACTGGCGGTCAACTCCCGGGAACAAGATGGTGAGAATTATAATATTGATTAGTTTCAGCCATATTTATTCATCCAAGTTGGTCTAGGAACAATTTAAAGCGGTCATGTCGCGCCACACTTAAACCCAATTCACAAGTCTAACCAAAGAACTTTTTCCATGACTGCTATAAATCTGTTCACACCTCAGGCCACCACAGCAACCTCCTTTCTCAAAAGGGGCATATAGCCTTTTTTTAGGTGCGGGGTACCTGACAACCCCACAATATCCGTCCGTGTCCGTCCGCATAGCATTTACAATAGCCTGTGCCTGGTAGACCAGACAGAGTTAGTGTCAGCGCTTGTCCCATTGGGCTACTACCGTGAGTTAGTACCCCAGAGTCAAACAGCTTACTCCCTCTCCTCTAACGGTGCGGAATACCTTAGGACCTCCCAATGTCCGTCCGCGTCCATCGGTTCGAACATCACCATCAAGTGGAAATCAAGTGAAATTCGATTTGAGCAGTCAGTTGCAGTTTCATTTAGGGAATAATCCAGGTGCAACTCGCGACTCAAATCGAATGACGTCGCAGCGCAAATCGGATGTCACTGGGGGCGCAACTTGGATGTCATTTCGAGTACCCGTACTCCGCACCCTCGCCGTTTTACACGGAGTGGAGATGCTTCCATTTTTATATCAGTTTTCCTCATTTCTTTTCTTCCCGATTCTGCGACGTATACCAAGGCGACATCGACTATCACGATGATTACATTGTTACTACTGACCGACTGGCTCACACGGAGCTACACCCACAACACTATGGTGGCAAAACATAAAGGACTCTCTGTTGGAGGCCTGTTTGTTGTGGGGTATGTAGTTGAGCTTCTCCATTAAGAGGTGGGGGTGGTTGGCAGATAACTTTTATGTGCTACTTCAACGGGAAAATCTTGGTCTGTATATCTTCCTGTTCCTTGAATCAGCTAGCCGGCCGCTGTGAACGGAAACTGCACAATACTCTTATATACCAACCGCCAATCCTAAATGTCTACGTTCGGTGTTAAGGTTCATTTTTGTCAGCATTGTTTAACAAGAATAAGCCATTACGCGAATATAAGGCCTAGAAACATTACATGAGGGATATTGCAGTGTGCTCTTATTAAAAGCTCAGCAATGTTTGGTTTTGGGAATGCTAATGAACTACTACATGAACTGCAGAAAACCGTGATCTGATCTTGTCCGTGCTACTTGGCGTGATTTAAAATATCAGACGGCCACAGTAGCTAAAAGCGCCACTATATAGGCTCCACGTCCCGCATACAACGCTCGTGAAGTAAAGAAATGTGGTTCTCTAAACGTTGAAGTAGGGCGCTCGATTCCCGCGTGTCTCCGCCGTACGGCAGCGCTGGCATAGAGGCACCCAACCTGCAGCAGTGGAACGCGGTAAATCTAAATTAACATGAGCGAATCTCAAGCATGTCTATCTTGGGAGGAGTGCGACGGGAGAGGAACAGCTCAAGAGCTGAGCGCGAAAGCGAAAGGATTTATTTACTTGTTTAATGTGCGCCGAAGACTATCTTCTTTTGTCGACATTTGCAACAAAAACAGCAGATACGCAGCCAATTTTTGTTGTAGGTCAACATGTTGGCTGGAAGCCGTTATCATTTCGGGTGTGTTGTTGGGGAAATTTCCCCTGCACATATTTCACTGCACATATTACACGGCCATTCTGGAAAGTGGTAACAGGCCCTGAAACCGACACAATAGCTATTAAATCGAGCGCTGGTGAGCTTCTGTCCGGCAAGCAGAGTGCCTCCGCATTCAAGGACTATTTTGCTGGATCTTTTTGAAACGATTCACTAGTTGCACACCGTCACTCAAAGACGCAACATTTCAACATATGCCTGAAATTTTGATTGATCCCATTGGTATTGCCAAAATTATTGACTCTTTGAAACTTTCCTCGGCCTCAGGTATCGACAATATAAATTCTAAGTTGCTAAAAAATAGTAAAGTGTACTCATCCGGAATTTTGTCGGAAATATTTCAACGGTCTCTTAGCACCGGTGAAATACCGGATGACTGGAAAGTAGGCAAGGTGGTGCCGATTCACAAATCTGGTGATAAACAACTCATTAGCAACTATCGCCCCATTTCTGTAACCAGCTTTCCTTGCAAAATCCTCAAGCACATCATATCATCTCACATTGTAGCTCATATTGATTGTAATTCAATTTTTCATCCATCTCAGCATGGTTTCCGCAAAAATTATTGTTGTGAAACCAAACTGGCTTAATTCACACACTCTGTACATAGCATTTTGAACCGGGGTTCATCCACTGATTGTATATTCCTAGACTTCTCTAAGGAATTTGACAGGGTGTCGCAAAACCTTTTTGTTTTTAAAGTAGTACACTTAACCTATATCCCTACGTCCTTACTTGGTTGCGCAATTTTTTAACCAATCGATCGCAATGTGTTACAGTTAACCAATCTGATTCGCCTATGTCCAAAGTACTATCAGGTGTTCCGCGAGTTTCCGTGATCGGCCCACTCTTATTTTTAATTTATATAAACGACTTAGCCGCTCAGCTTCACTCTTCAATTACCCTTTACGCCGATGATTGTGTTATATACCGTGAAATGTTGAACACTAATGACGCTAATTTACTTCAGAATGACCTTGATACCATCACTAGATGGTGCGAAGAATGGCTAATGACCCTCAACATAATTAAATACAAACTCACACTCCCCAGTTTAAAAACGATGGTAGGGCTCTCTCGGCTGAGGCTGCCGACCTATGCATGCGCTCCAGAAATTCTAAAGTGAATAATAAAAACATTTTTGCTGCTGATAAAATTAATACAGACAATATACATGACCTTGACCAAAGCGGGATTGTGTACGCGCGATTGTAGACAAATATGAGCATCGGAATGCATTCAAGACTTTTTTTAAGGCTTGTATGCTTTGTTGTACGGTTGGTGGGTTGTTTCCGTGTTGATTAGGGTTCTCCTTCTCCTCGTAAGGAATGCCCGGCGTCGGCCAGCTCGACCTTCGAAACACTCTGCCAAGCATTCGTGACGCTATCGCATGCTCTTCTCGTGAAGAGCACGCGATGCCAAGCACTCGTGACGCTATCTACACTGCTGTTCACCTGCGTTTCGGAATGAAGCGGGCACACAAATGTCGAGATCGCGATACAGGCGCCGAGTTCGCGTACACGGTTGCCGCCGGATCCAGCACATGATAACATGCTTTGGGATATATATAAAAGACTGCGGACAAAACGATCCTGGACTGCCAGTAATTAGAACCTTCAGCGCAAATTTCGAAAATCCATTCGAGGTGGAACAACCTGGTCTCCGACGATGGGACACGGGCAGCCAGCTGTATATTTTGAAGGAAGTTTCATGTTCCAAATCTAACAAAAAATACACCCAACGGTAGCCTTATCAGATGTGCAAATAGGTACCCAAGATAAATCGCGCCCCACTTACTAATGTGGAATTGCTAGAACCTATATGAGCGAAAACTTTGGTCTGTGTGATGAAACATCGTGCGCAAATTTATTGGGGTAATGTTTTCACAGCGTATCTGTTGAAGCTTTAGGTACAGCTATGTCGAGCGTCGCTGAAAAATCGGCACAGCAAAGTCAAGAGGAGCAAGCGTGCCGACGACAAGTGTGGAGAGTGCGCGTAGCGGCGCAGATGTCTGGGTGGGAAGCCGTGGCGTACGCCGCTCACAACTTGCCCCAACCAAGCGGAGAGGATCAAAATGCTATGCCAGGAAATGTTCATTCCTCCTCCTCCTCCGGTACCGTGAAAAATGGACGCCGCGCGTAAAACAGCCAAGTTAGAGGAAGTGAAGACCAGCTGCTCCGCTGTTTCGTCAGTCTTCGCGCCTCAATCTCAAAGTTGGTCCAATTATCTTTATAGGACATCTTCCTGCAGTGGCGTACCTCTTCGGACATTAGCTATAGCCACGAAAGCAGGCCGGCTCAAATTTCGTCCAGTAGAACGCGCGGGAGGAGCCGCGAAACCTCGTTTTAAAAACAACTGAAATTTTTTTCCGTAATGGCTGCGTTACTGAGAGTAGCCATGCTGTGACACTATACCGACATTATGCTTGAAAACGCAGACCGATGTCGAGGTAATTATGTATAGCGTAAGACTCTCACTAATTGTGAGTCATTTTTTTTGCAGTCGTAAATTTTTCAGCCACCATGCTATCAACTCCCTTCTTAGGCTCGCACTCACGCGGCCGCCACTATACAGGTATGGCTTTCACTGTCGACATCAGCAGCTAAGGACCGCTGTTAAGGACTACGTATTAAACGGTGAAGCAGGTACCATTGTATAGTGCCGGCGACCAGCGCGGACATGTGTATTGTGCGAACACGGTAAAATGGTTTGTTCGGGGGCAGCACTAGTGCCACTCAAGGTTCAGATGCGCGTGCAAAGAGGAATCGACAATGTCCAAGGAAGACAAGGCGCTCAAGTCGGATTGCGTGCTTGGGAGGTGAAAGCCTGGGATGGACATATTAACAACTTCTTCAATGCTACATCGTATTTGCGTGTCTTGTCTTCGGCGTCTATTTCTTTGGAGAGAATTAAACCTCTTTCTGATACGCTACACCATGTTTGCGTCTGTTTCTTCGGTTTCGTTCCTTCGCCTTAGTGCGTGAATTACGTCAGTAAGTAGTATGGCACACGCCACAGCTTCTATAAATTGATCGTGCCCCTCTGAAAATGGTATTGGTTTTAAGGAAGAATAATTATAACAATGGTAATGAGATGACACAATCGCACCTTTCGATGACTTCACCGATATTTCTAGCTTGATAATTGCAAAATTACAAAAAGTATATCTAGGAAAAAAAGGGGCTATGTACCAAGCCTATTGGTCGCTGTAACCGAGAGAAGGAAACGGTTCAACAAAAAATAGGCAGTGATAACAGTAAGTATAGTGCAAAATAATTCCACTGGACACGTTTCAGCTTCTTTTGGTGTCTCTCCTTATGAACTCTGAAGCATCTACCTCAGTAACAGTTGGAAAATGGGGTCTATCAAGGAAATATTTCTTATAAGAAGATACTTAGGAAGATGGAAATGGCGCACTCTCACCAAGAATTATGGAGCTCGGTGCAGCTGGTAGAACCATCAGGTGGAATTACCGCAACCATTACGAAGGGAACATTCCACCCCAGAGACATTTCTCTTGAGACAAATATGGCGGACCTACCTTAAGACAGACAAAATTTCTCAGGTGAAAATAAAATTTAAAGCTTTTGCAGTGCCACACCTATGCTCTTTTCAGTTTCTCCCAGAAATTCTAAATACTTACTTTTGTAGAATCTCTCTTTTATACGCGGATCTGTTTAAGGTCGAATTTATTTCCGTGCCTGGAATCGTTCGAAACGCTCCCCATCAAAGTGGCAACGGAACGTGGAGAGGAGAGGAAGCCAGTAGCCCACGAGCAAATATGGGATAGTAAAAGGCGGCTTCCCGTGGTCAAAATGGAACATGCGTCCGTGGCGCTCTGAAACCACCGTCTAACTGCGCTATCTTTGCATTTAGGCACGGAGGTTTTTCATTGGCTTCGTAGCTCTGGCTGTGGCTTAGGACTTTCACTTAGTTGACGTGGACTTTGGCTCCGGGCTTTGCCAGTTTGAATACTGCGATTAAGGAGGGCGGATTTCGGACCTTGATTATAAGACAGTTTTGCACCAGGGAAGCTTCGCTTGTAGCCATCTTTTTTCTTAAAAAGTTAGCAGTTTCAACAAGAGAAGTCAAAGCTATTGCAGAAGAACAGTGCTGTTTCCTCAGGCTTCACATCTCAACTGCGGTGGTGGGCAAATTTTTTATCTGTCACTGTCTTCAATGGTTTCTCCTGGACTCTCTGCATTCCCCCATACCACGCAGCTATTTCAACTCGGCATCAAGAAATCACTGCCTGTCAAATTTATTACAGCAAGTCAACCAGCAATTCGGCTCATGCAGATCAGGGAGACATCTTCCCATCGGCCGCAACATTTTGACGCACCTCGGTGGTTTTGTTCTTACTTTAATGGAGGTACGAGAGTGCATGTCCGCTATATCGGCACCCACATTAGGCCTGCGTTACTCCGTGCCATATGTGTCCTACTTAAAACGTCGGTCGAAAACAAACATGCGTTAGTCTTCTAGAAAAACTGTACTCCAACAGCCCCGACACCCGATACGCCACCTTCGCAACCTACTCGCATCATGGAGCCAATGCAATGGTGGCGCAGAATTTTCGAAGCTACATCCAGACATCCGCCTTCATCGCTGATAACAACACCGATGCCGCCGAAGAGATAGCCACAGCTTTCACCTCCACCCCATTCCCTACAGGCTCAGTAACCATACATGAAGACTCGCAGCAAGCTTCCGAAAACACTCTGACCGCATGCCCTTCACCTACTGTCATCAAGCTTGTCAAGACGATCGAGACCCAAACTCAAATCCACATCGTGTGGACCCAAGGTCATGCCAGGCATTCCCATCGGGTGGTGAGTGCCTTGGGCACACCCCCTCATATTTTATTACCCGCAGTCGCTGCACCGATATACTACACCATGACTGTCAGTTCTGCCGCCAACACCCACCTCGTCCTCTCCCCCTCAACCATTGCATCGCCCGACTGCAGTACATACTCCAGAAGCAAACATATTTCAACACCCTATCCTTTATCAGATATGCACACCACACACCAATACAAATGCCTAACCCGTTATACTCCTAATACAATGTACGATCTCGTATGAGTGTGCTGCGATAGCAAAAACCACGCCTTTGCGTACCCCTCAAGAGCAGTGGGAGTGCGGCCTGACTAGGCCTTAGCTCGAACTCTGGACACCTGATCCGTAGGGCGAGAGCGAGAGCAGACAGTTTCAAAGCTCTGAACTTAGAATGGGGACACCAAAGTTTATTTTACTGTATTTTTGTCGGCACAATAAACTTCATTGTTCCTTCCCACTACGACCAGTGCCCAATAGCCCACAAAATTGGCCATCTATTGGCTTCGCTGAAAATGAACTTCTGGCGTGGTCGCTGAACGCCCAGGCTATGTGGCGCAGAGTACACCAATACAAATGCCTAACCCGCTATTCCCCTAATACAATGTACGATCTCGTATGGGTGTGCTCCGATAGCAAATACCACGCAAATGAGGCAAATTGCGTAACCAAAAGTAGCAGCGTTCTTTTATTCCTTAATACAAGTTACACTCGGTTTGCCTTGTTAAATGGGCAACGACACGCAAAAAATGGGCTCGGTCATATGTAACTATTTTTAATTTCATAACTAACATTGACCACTGGTATTCTGAAAGCGATATTGCATTAATAACCGCTGGTGTCAAAATACCGCTTTCCCATTGAGTTCCGAAGTGGGAGTGATACTCGGATACCTACCCCAGGGGAAGATTTGACAACACTTACTAAAACGCAGCCCTGGCCCCCAATCAACGCTGACAACGCGGTATGGAGAGCGAAGTCAATCGAGTACAAGACACGAAACGCGATCGACTAGGGCGCAGTCCCAACGAGTGGAGGAAGCAAATCCCGACAGTGTGTTTTTGCAAATCGCATACGGTTGGTTAATGAGTTAGTAAAATTTTGAAGGTCTATAATTTTATCATAGCAGAGGGCTGCTGCTAGAATGGCTTAAAATGCCGGCTACATGTTGTTGGAATATTGTTGGAATATTATACCAGTTATAGGATTAATATTTGCGGCGGTGAGGTTCTCAAGGCTACCCTTCGTCTGAGCAGTAAAGCGTCACGTTATTTATTTCTTCATTCCACTGATGAAACGTGAGTCACATCAGTTACTCGTAATTATACCTCTCCCGTGCAAGCACATGTATTCGCAGCCGACGATTATCGCTGGGATTCCCTCCCCTAAAGAGGTACTTATGAAAAGTAAAGGAATCTCTGCTTCTGGTTGTAGGGGAAACACCAGTATACTTCTTTCAAGATATCTACATTAGATGAAGAGCTACTGGACATGGAGCAAGAGTTGGTTTTCATCACACGGTATTGGTCTGACTGAAAGACAAGAAGAAATTCCTCGATCGACTACTTTTCAGCTTTTCTGTACCCAAAAAAAGCTCCCAACCAACTCCCACTCTCTCTTCCGAAGAGAAGCCTCTGCAACTTTTCGAGGACAAACGTTAGAGGCCACGCACTGGTTACACGAAACGCCAGCAAACTGCACTGGCAAAAGGCTTCTGAGTACCCGCGTTCGCAACGCATAAACCCTCAATTGGGGGCCCGCGCTCAATGTTGCCGTAAAAGTTTTTTTGCCGTTTTTTGGTTAGTTTAGTAAAAAGTAGTTGTAACCGTATTTTAGGTGTAAAGAACACTGCAAAACGTGATGTCATAGCCGAAAGTTTTATTAACGTGCAAAAATACTTTAAGTTTAGCTACGTTAACATTATTCTTGCCATCTTTAAAAATGCTGTTCCATATCGTGTACTTCTTTTCCTTTCAGTTAACTTCAACTGTCCGTACACAATAATTTGAAAAAAAAACATAGGTGAGGTTGTTATATGTAACAGTAGTGATATAATTGTGTAAGGATGTGCACCGCGTGAGTGAGCGTGGTTTCCTGCCTGAGAAATATTATAATCACCTTTGATTCCGTTGCATTGTTATTAATACTATAGCTTCTTGGTCACCCTTGTAGCATTTAGCTACAACCGGTCCCTGTACTGGTTATTATTATATTTTTTTTCCGGTGTAAGCGAAGAGGAGCACGGTATAGTCATGGTTTACAAACAAGATAAAACTTGCGGTCGTACATATCTATTGCATTAGACGTATACAAACTGTTTGGTGCGATGCAATGAAACTCGGGTGAAAAGCCGAAAGCGATACAAAACATGACAGTTTATCTCCGGCAACATTCAGCAAACATTCTGGTACACCGCTCCTTCTGTCGCTGGTGCAAACTACTTGCTGCAGGCAAAAAATCGAGTGCGTATCTGTTTGCGTCAGTGCAAAACAACTGCCGTGATCACGGGTGGTCTGTGAGCACGGGTAGTCTGAAACGCTAGCGTTTTAACCCCTGGAGAATAATACTGCTCCAACCTTGAGTTTCCAAGCGGAGTGATACTCGGATACCTACCCGAGGGGGAGATCTGGCAACGCTGACTAGACCGCCACCCTCGCCCCCAATTCACGCTAAGAACGTGGTGGGCAGTAAGCCCAAAAGGAGTAGGAGACACAAGATAATAGTGTTTCGGGCGCAGTCCGAACGAGTGCAAAAACAAAACCCGGTTGTTTGTTTTTGATTTTTTTCGCAATTGGCATACTTTTTGTTTAGTGACCTAGTAAAACTTCCAGGTCTACACATTTATCATAGTAGACAAATGTTGTGCCGCTTTTTTCACGGTTCTTCAATGATTAGGCTGCAACGGCTATGGTTCATCTAAATTAATTATACGAGTAATAGTATTAGAAACAATATTTGTTCCGAAAATGTTTTCGTGGCACGTTCGTCGTTTGAGCAGTAAAGCACCACATGAGTCGTATCGGAATCGGGCCGATAAAACATGACTTACATCAGTAATTTGTAAGTGTATTCCAACCTTTCACGCACATGTATCTACAGCCGACGGTAATTTCTAATTGTTTATATATTATTGGTGCTTCTGACACGTGAATGAAACTCGGCTTCGGGTCGTTAGTGAAAATTCAGTAGTGCGTCTTCCACGATACCTACAATATATTACGTGAAATTCTGCATCGCGGGAAAGTTAGCTTTTTTCGCACGGTATTACGGTTTCGGAAAGACCGAAGTACCTCCGCGGTCCGAGGCACATTGAGCTTCTCTTAAACACATAAACTGCACAGTATCCCCCTCTGTCTCTTTTCTGGAGAGAAGCCTACGCAATGTTTTGGGGACAAATGTTCCCGGGCCATGCGTTAAGTACATGAAAAGCGAGCTCCGATCACTGAGGAAATACACAAGCACACGCTAGACCCGAGCGAAACAAACCAGTCACAAAGCTTCCGCGTACTAGTGTCCATGACGTAAAGCCTCCCTCCCGGTGCAGTGCTTCAAGTAGCTGTGCAACCTTCTTTGAAATTTGTTGTGGCCTTTTCAGCGAAAGGGCATTATTCGTAAAGTACGTTTAAACAACGCACGTTGTTGTCAACTTGGAAACCTTTAGGAGAAAA
The DNA here is from genome assembly GCA_013339765.2 of Haemaphysalis longicornis. Taxonomy (NCBI): domain Eukaryota; kingdom Metazoa; phylum Arthropoda; class Arachnida; order Ixodida; family Ixodidae; genus Haemaphysalis; species Haemaphysalis longicornis. Next base: position 204,730,062 of record CM023452.1, read on the forward strand.
GCACAAAAGTACTTTTAGTTCTACTTTGTGGAGATAAATACGTCAACTTTTAGAAGTTTTATTTGTATGTACCGTCTTCTCTGGGCTCGATACCTTGCTGCAACAATTCCGTGATTCAATCATGCTTAAATTTAAGCTGTCTTGACATGAAGTGGTGATCTGGTGTGCTATAGTAAATGCTTTGCTGTAGTGATGAGACGCGGTTTGTTGGGTGGGATGTTGGCTGCATGAGGAATATTTTAATTGTTTTCCATTTCAACAATTGGAACTGTTAGGTGCGGAGCACCTTACGACCTCACAATATCAATCCGCGTACGTGTGGATAGCATTTATAATCGCAAAAAAATCACACAGGCATCACCTGTGTCTGATAGACCAGACAGAGTTAGTGTCGGTCGTCTTACCCACTAGGCTAGACAGTGAGTTAGTACCCGTGTGTCAAACGGCTCACTCCTTCGCCTGTAACGGTGCAGAGTACATTAGGACCTCCCAATGTCCGTCCGCGTTCATCGGTGCGCACACCACCCTATTTGCGCCCCGACCGTCATTTAATTTGAGCCTAGCGTTGCAGTTTCATTTAGAGAATAATCAAGGTGCAACTGACAGCTCAAATCGAATGATGGTCGGGGGGAAAATCGAATGCCACTCGCGGAGCAACTTCGATGTCATTTCGAGACCCCGTACTGCGCACCCTGGCCATCATCCACGCAGTGGAAAGTCGGCCATTTTTTGTTATTTTTAGCGGCCCGTGTAGCATTTCGCTTCCACGGGTCTCGGTAATTATTATTATATTCTTGGTTCGGCTATAAGCTAAAGGAGCACAGTATATCCATGTGTTATCAACGACAAGAGAAAACGTTCGGTCATATATGTCCATTGTAACAGAGGACTGTAGAATGTTGGGTGTGCGGAAATGGAACTCAGGTCAATAAAAGGTCGTATCAAACAGAATACTTTTACTTATTCAGCTAAAAGTTTGGTATGCCTGTTGTGCTGTCACTGGTTGCAAGTAATTGCCACAGGGAAACATCGGATGCATGCCTATTTGCATCAGCGCAAAAGAACTGCAGAAGTAGTCAGACGGGTCTACATTACTGAGCGTGAAATAAATGTCGAGAATACAGGAAGCAAAAACCGCTAAAAAACCAGCAGAACGAACGCTTTACATAGTGGAGTTGGGTTGGGGAGTTTATGATAACTAGCGAAAAACATTGTCGCATGTTGCACTAGTGGTGCAGGGCTGGAGACACCGCAGAGCTGGCAGATATCTCTGCCGTCTTCGGGGGCGCGGCGGTTATCCCTCACATAGATTAGCGAACCTGTCGAACGTTCTGCATGACTAACAGGCATGGATCATTTTGTCCTCAGGCTTTCACATCTTTTACAAAGTGGACCGCGGTAGCATGCACTGGAAATGGCGCCAATCCGCTTCTCAAACGAGGTATCTCTGGCGCAAACTCGGCGTTTGTGCCTCCCACCTGAGGAGCGAATGCACGCACACTGCCGAAGTGAACTGCACACGAGAGGTCACGCCACAGATGATGGGCGTAGTGCTTTCGAAGTCGAGCCGCCCGACGCTGGGCTCTCCTCACAAGGCGCATGCTTACAGGCGCCCCGCATTTTTTGTGGTGAGCTGCACGTGTGGTGCAAGACACACGCGCAAAGCGGGACGACGCCGGGCGCTCCCCACGATTCGCACAATTCGTGGGGAGTGCCCGGCGTCGTCCTGGTAACTTTCTACGAGGGACCTGAAAGCCTTAACAGCCCTCCAATCAAAAATATCGACATGATTGAAAACGGCGTAGAAGACATGCAAGATAAACACGCGCTATCCCAATAGTCAGCGCGCCGGTGGTGCGAACGCAAAATAATTCAGTTGAATTGAGCATATATTGCGTTCGTCATGATTACGTCATTGCATTCATCACGCCGGAAGTCCAACACTGACGGCGCGCAGTGCGAGGGGTAAGTGTGAGAGGAGAAGGAGCTACGTGATGGAAGGGCAGAAGCCTAACCTCTTCGACAATATTTGTCGTTGTCACCTACAAAAACTTCTGTCTAAGTCATAGTGCGCGTTTCCAGTCATTGCATGTTACGCATTATATACTCCTTTTTATAGCACGGTATTTCGCCTACGCTTTCCTTGCAGATGCTTCATAAATTGTCAGGTATTGGTCTATATGTGGCACCTGAACTAAAGTCAATATGCTTAGTGATAGCTATGAAGTACCGTTCATTACGTGGCAGTGTTCTGCAGTGTAATCGAAGTCAATCTGTTTAGTGATGCTCGGAAGCACCTTTCATCGCGTAATAGTATTCTGCACTGTATTCTTTACAGTCCTATCTTTACGTCGAATGCTCATTTGTTTTCTTCAGAACACCACTGAGAACTTGTGAAAGGTAATTATGAACATCCACTGCTGCACAATTACGCCACCTGCTTATGAGCTCATAAACCCACAGCTTTTTTAATTCACAATATCGCGTGTTTGTATCCATTGAGATTTCGATTGAGGTTTTCTTACGTTAATACTGATTTTTTTCTTCGAGCTTTCGCCCCACTCGATGCACAGGGTGAAGCATGTAGATACCATGCACGCTTTTTATTCTACGTTAATTTGTATACCTTTATTTCCCGAGTGACCGGTCGTAAACACCACCTGTTAGATGAAAGCTACGTAAAAGTATTTTATAATTAAAACGGCGGCACATATCGATTACGTAAAGATGCATCTTCGTTCATACGCCTTATAAAATACTTGGCAACCACCTGACTGGGAAAAACACCTGCTGCTACGACTAGCTACTCTGAACAAGAAAGTAATAACACTGATTCACGCCAAAGTACGTTCTGGCCGAGCTATTATTATCGCGGCATGATGCCTTGTATTTGTCAACAGAATCCCAAGAGAATGTTTCCGGATGATACAGTAGAAAATACCCGCAGGCACGTGTTCTGCCCTTAGGAACACGTCTTCGACAAGTAATGAGCCCTAGTTTTCCCGTGAAAGTTCTCACCTATGGAAATGACAAGGCGAATTGGTTGTGGCTTCCCAGATCATTCTTTTTCGTCAAACACTTCATCATGAAGAAATGAATTTGCAGGCCATCAGAGAACATAAGTTGGTATTCGAATCCTGGTGATTTTGAGTCGTTACAGTTTACGCTAAAATTTACTGCTTTGAGCAAAGAACGAGATCTGCTTTTTCACGTCGCAGCTTTTCATGTCCCAAGTAACGATGACGACTGCATACATTATTTCTGCTCCATTTCTAATTTACGTTTATTTCTTTCCTTTAACTCCCGTCCTAGCGCTCGATGATGGCGAAAGCAATGACTAGGACTGCTTTTTCTACTAACAGCCCAGACCTCAACGAAGACGATGGCGAGAATTCTAATGGTTATTAGGCCTTCGGCAAGAATTATTTGTCAAACGTGGTCTAGGAACACTTTTAGAGCAGTCAGGTCTCAACACGCGCATACCCAATTTACGAACCTAACAAAACAACTTAATCCAGGAAAGCTACCGATCTCTCTACACACGAGGCCACCAAAGCACATCGCTCCCACTCCCTTAACCTCATTTCTTTAGGTGGCCCTATAGCATTTTTTAAATGAACGTTTTCCTCATGTATAATTTTCGAAACTCTCCGACGTAGTCCAAATCCCATACTTTTTCAGAAGTCTCATTGACTATAAAAATATTACGTTCGGAACTCCCAATCAACGTGCCCACACGGAACTCTACTTACAACTCTAAGGTGTCAAAAAATAAAGAAATATCTGTTGTAGGCGTATACATGGCGAGGTATGTACTTAAGTTCATAGATTAAGTTGGGGCAAATTACATTTTTTAGTTCTGAGTATGCATGTTGTCTGCAAACCGTTGTGCATGTTGTCTGCAAACCGTTGCTTGGAATTACATTGCGCATATTTTGAATCTGTACGGCGGAGGGTTCAAGCGAACGTCCTATTGGGCGCGTTGCGCCGTTGATGGCAGCGTACACCGAATCAAATCCAGGCAAAACCAACTTTATCCCTACATTCTAATAACGAAGATTATAATTATGGTGATGGTACCCTTGAAGTGTTTGGCAAGTACTCAATACGTTAGGGGGTGGGCCAGGAATGACGTGCAGACTGTGCCCCTGTTTTGAGCATAGATACATTCTTTAAGCGAACAGTTCCGTTCAAATCTAATGAACTCTCGCGCGCATACGTGTTTGATGAGCTGTTTTAGGTTCGCCAGACCATTAAGCATCGATAAAAGCAATACAAGTATAATATAAAATTTTGGTGTCAATGCTCCTTTAACGTCCTCTCACACCAATCTTATGGAGCCGACAAACAACTCCTGCTGCGCCTTTACACTTCCTTGTATGGTCTCGGCTTGACTATGGCAAGGCAGTGTTTGTGTCGGCGACGAAAACAGCACTGAAAATGCCGGCCCAGTGCTGCATCTGCCTTCGCCTCTTGTGCGGCGCTTTCCGCACTAGCCCTGTCGAGAATCTTTATGTCGAGTGTGATAAATGGTGCCTAGGGCATCAGCGGGAGTATGTTGACTTGCTGTATGCATCTATGTTCGTGTCCGTCACAAACCATCATTTTAATCCTATCATGAACAATACATCAAACGTGCAGCTCTTTAAACATGCAATTATTTCGTTACTTTTCTCTCTCAGAGGGCACTAAGGAGGCTTCTGCACTCAATTTCACTCTTTCAGACACGCACAAGAAACCCATCGATAATTTCATTCAAACCATGGAATCTCCTATATTATGCGACCTGTGATTTACACAACTAGGAAAAAATAGGGTACCAAGGAGCATAGGTCGGCAAAACATAAAGAACTCACTCAAACTCAATCCCCAATTTTTTCATTCACGCTGCACTCAATCAAACTCAGACTCAAAAAGCTTGTCTGTTCACAAATCACTCATACTCACACATCAAATACTCATTTGTAATCATAGTCACTTGTACTCAAACTCATTGGTCCTCACGAGTATTCGTACCAATCTGTACTCATGAGTACTGAATCTGTACTCATGACTACTCACTTTGTACTCATGAGTACTCAATCTGTACTCATGAGTACTCAATCTTCTGTACCTATGAGTAACTACTCATTCTACACTCACGAGTACTACTCATTCTGCACTCATGAGTATTCAATTTGTATTACTCACGAATAATCGACTTATCGCTTTGTTACTGGGTCGTATCTCGAATGGAAGAATAAATAAAAAAATAAAATATTTAATTGTAGAAAAAACACAGGTTAACATATATATCAGGACAGAGGAAGAAAACGTATGACGCAGTGCACTGTCGTAGGGAGACTTACTGCGCGAAGGCACGTACATGTCAGAGAGCGAAACGAAACGTAAGCACTTGCGTTGCGTCTGGCGTCTCCTCTTGTTTCAGGAATAAAACAACCAAGTCTAGGCTGGGCCGGGCTCAGGGGAGCTCGGGACTTGTCGGCGCGGCCGTGGCCATAAACTGCGGTTTTGTGTGTCTCCGGGTGGCAGCTTGTGTCGTCCGTTTTCGTTTCCGTGCTCGCTGATACTCTCGTAATTGTGCTCCAAATCTGAATTGTGCCTGCCCGCCGGCACAGTGGAACGTTTGCGTAGATTGACGTCCGTTCGTATCCAGCTTATTCAAGGATGCGCGATGCTGGCGTTTGTTTTTCATTGTTCCGGACACTAGAAACTTCAAGGCTTCGGTGAATTTCAAATCTGCTTGATTTTATTGTGCGTGTGCCGTGGGATGGCCTTCGTCAGTCCTGAACTTGACAGTGTTTACGGCGTTGCGTTAGCCGCGCCGCTTCCGTCGGCGATAGTGTTCGTGTACCTCATCGCGAGCTTGATGCATGTGGGGGCATAGACGTCCGGTTTTTCCGGTGGCGAGCTGCGTTGTGTAGGGATGGCATAGTTCGGCGCATTGAGGACGTTGCTTGAATTCTCGTGTGCGCTGCGTATGGTGCGGGAGCCGTTTGGCTTTTCGTTTAGTGCGCGGTAACGTGGTGTTTTCATAGGGTAGCATGGCAGGTCGGTCAAGGTCTTTGCAGCTCCGTGCTCGCAGTCGCAGTGGTTTGTTCGGAAGTGAAACCGCTGTGGTGGGGAAGCAGGCGTGTTCTTGCCGTCCGTTCGGTCCCACATTCCTTGGCGTCGCAAGCAACTTTATCATTAGGGCATTCGATGCCTTCGTCTGGATCGGGTTCATTTGTTTCCGTTCTTGCCGTGTTCGTGTCGTCACTCAAGCCCTCGTCTTTTGCCCGTTGTTTCGAGAATTCTATAATCGCTGTATCTCCCATACAAGTAGGCTCCGTTCATCCCGAGTGCGCTCGCCAAGTCTGGATAGCAGCTGTGGGAGCGGAGGATGTCGCGAATAGTAGTTTCCTCCGTGACTGTGGCTTGGTGGCGTTCGTGCGCTGTGCATTTCGTTCGCCGTAGTCAGCTCCACTGGTTCAAGTTGGATGTCATTTCGTCCGCCTCTGTTGCGTTTCGTGCGCTGTGCGTCTCGTTTTATCTAGGAAACTCCCCTATAATTGGTGTGCGATTGTTCGCCACGTATAGTGCATTTCGGCCGCCGTGCGTCTTGTTCGCTTGTGGCCATATCCACCAATCCGTATGTGATGTCGTTGGTTGCGTGGACCGCCGCCGGGACAGCACGAGCGAAAAATGTACGTACTGGCTCCGTTGCTTCGTTCCGTGCTCTCAGCGTACCGTTCGTGTACGTCTGTACCGGAATAGCGCCTGCCAGGAAACGTGGTGCATCCTTGCTCGTGCACGCTGTGTACGTTGCGCGTCTCGTTTGCTCGTTGCTGCAATGACCTGCGCGTGGGCGCTGTAGCTCGTGGGCGATGTAGCAGAGCAACGTGTGTTCGTTATCTCGACAGAAATGCACTGACCTTCGATGCGTTTAGAAATGCACTGACCTTCGGTAAGAAAAAAAAAGAGAGAGAAAAAAAAACGAAGAAGCAACAAAAAAAAAAACACTCGCGTGGTTTGGCGGGCTTGGCGGACTATTTTTTAGATTGTGTTTCAGAATTTACAATTTTGAAATGTCGCCAATGTCCTCCAAATATGAAAACACACTTTTTAAGGACTGACGCTGCTTCGAGGGGCTAGTCCATGGTACTAAGATGGTCTTCAGAGTTACCGGACCTTGATCTAGGCATTCCAATATCTTCAAAAAAACAGGATCTTGGTGCCACGTAGGGCACACATTCTAATAAGATATGTTCGATGGTTTCTATGGAAGAACAGTTATCGCAGTGCGGGTTGGTCGTCAGTCCGAGGCGAAAGAGGTAACTGTTGGTGTAGGCCGAGTTCAGTCGTAGGCGATGATATAATGTCTCCAGCCTACGAGGGAACTCTCTACGAAGTTCTGAAGTCAAATGAGGGTCAATCGCGTGCAAATATACTTCATTATTGGGTTCGTTGCTGCGCCATAGCCGGTTTCTTTCACTTTACTGCAAAGCGATGGGCCATGGTGGAAGCGTCTGTTTTTGTAAAGTACACTTTGCGGTATTTCCGGGGGTTAAGGAGTTACGGGGCGCTTCATCGGCTTTTTGTTTCCAATAATACCACTCTGGCCAGGTATCCATTGCCATTTTATAGTGGGTCCAGCAATGCAAGCGAGGTGGTGAAGGTAGGAGATATCGGCGGCTGCGGTATGGTGAGGGGAAGACCTGCTCCTCCTGACAGAATTTGCAGAGCTGCCTAGGAGTCTCCTAAGATGCTCCACTGACGCGGCTGGTGGCGTAAGACGTAAACAATCGCTTCTTTAAGGGCATATAGCTCAGCCGCTGTAGATGATGTTGGGTCGCTCCAGACGAAATGAAAACATTTCACCCGTAAGTGGCACGTACATTCCAGATGAAGAGCTTTGCGGGGATGACGATCCATAAGTAAATATGTGTGTTCTAGCCGAATGCATTTCCGCTTGCGGAAGCACGTTGCTTACCCGTAAAGGCGTGTATTATATAGACGCAGCGGGGCCAACACCGGAGGGCATGTGTACGGTTGTGGTCCTGCATGAGGGAATACAGGTGGATGGACTATCGTAAGGGGCCGTTTATAACCACTGGTAGTCGACTTTGGATAGTTTCGGTTTCGAAATTGTGGCGATCCTAGCCGCACGGTGCTGCGGCGTGGCCCTTCCCTTTCCCTCAGCGTTTCTTTCTTACCACACCGTCAACGCTTCCGCGCCTCCTTACGCATACGCAACAGCTCATCGGCGCCAATATTATTTTTTTCTTTCTCTCGGCGCGCACGGGGGGCCAGTTCGGTACGTGTGTGAGCGAGCCGGCGTGCCAAGGTTTGCGCGGGTTGCCTAAACGCCTCCACGGGTGAAGGTTTCGCTGCATTATAAAATAAATTGGAATGTATTTCAAATATGGGGAAGTGGAATAAGGAGCGTTACCACTCCTTCGCAGCTCTGTGGTGCAGCAACACGGGGCGGTACAGTTTGGCCAAGTTTCTCGGCTTCTCCAAAGACGACAGGTAAGAAAATTAGCTTTGTACAAGTATAGAGAATTCCTTAAAAGCCGACCGATTGCACTCTTCTGTTTTCAAAACAATTCGCGCATGTAAATTGAAGTTAATGAGACATATCACTCGTCTTGGAGTGGAAACTAATGTGCAAATATATCCCAGCTGTGCAGGTAAGCAAAGTTTTAGTAGAAGTAAACGCGTCTGGCACGCACACTTTTGCTCGCAAGATAAATTTGTGGTGGCATTGCCGTTTTCTGATTGCCTTAGTAACTGCTGGAAGGTCGATTCCGTATACAGTATACTTATCAAGGTATTTTTTGTTGTTTCGTGCAGCAGTTATGAGTCTAGGTTTGGGCCCCAAGTCGAGGAGGGTTTGCGGCTTCATTAACGTTTCCTCCGGTGACTCTCCTCAATCCATCTAATGTCATCACGACGCACCTGCTCACAAAGAAGGCAAGCTCAACTGTACGCGCTTCTTGCCTTTGACGGCTTACCTACTACCGCAGCGAGTGGTGGCGTGGAGGTGCTGCGCCCTAAGCATATTTTCCTCCGTCGTCTTGCTCAAAAACGCATATTTGCGGCGAAACTACTGCCAGCGTTGCTTCAGTGCTCCGAAACATTTGACGTAACACCGCGGTGTTCAATGCAAGTCGATTTTCACGTGAAGCAGTGGAAGACAAAACCAAAATACATGCGTTGTCTGCAGCCGCCTTTGCAAGCGTTTCACCCATAAAAAAAACAATTAGCATTGCCGGCTTTGCTGTTCAATCTAAACTGCACGCCCGCGCCTTGTCATCTGATCGCGAGTGGGTTTGGTGTTCCATAGTTTTGAAGTTGGAATGGCCGTGCCATATCGGACACTGCCCAGACACAAGCTAGAGGGTATAGCTTGTAACAACCTGGCCGATATCTGCCACTTACAACACAGGAAAGCTTTTTTTTTCTGGGTGTCTTCTCCCCCCGCCTTCCCTCTCACCCCCTGTAACCAGACGGTTAATTAACGCGTCATTAAAAGAAAATACGGGTGCGTTCGATTTGTGTGTGTTGTACGACGTGCATATGTTTGCGCATTTTTTTTGTACGTAGATATAATCCATCAATGAGCGTCTGCAGTGCAGTCATTGTGTTGCAACAGATTTTTATGGCTGCCTTTTCATGGTGTGAACATGATTTCTCGGAAGTGTATGCAGGTTGATGGGCGGGTCAATGCTTTATTTCAGAGTTTGCGTTAACTCGCCCGAAAGGCAGGGATTGAAGCATACGTGTGCGTGCTTTCCTTTTATATATAGGTTCCAAATTATGGTGTCTCTGAACTGAAACGAATTTTTTAATGTCTAAAGATGATTCTTCTGTGGAGGTGAGCCCAAGAAAAAAGTACCCATTGAGTGGAACTTTCAAGTTCTTTTCTCCCGCCGAGGTCTGCGCGAAAAAAAATCGGTAAAGGGACTAGAACTTTCGAAGTTCTTTTTTCGTAATCACGTATTGTGTACCTAAATGTGTATTCATGGCGGAAACTTTTGCGCAAATTTAGACGCAGACAGATACAAAAAGGGACACAATGACCTGTATCTGTTTCCGTCTAAAGTAGCGCAAATGTTACAGCCATAATTCCAGAATACCAACTAGCCCTCCTAACCGTGTTATAGTAAATGTAAATGTGTATGTAGTAGGCCTTTTTTTATTGTACAATATTCGATGCCTAAATTTGCGTATGTCATATTTTTGCCTAATCCATTACTGTGTGCATAAAATGTGTGTGCATTATAAGAGTGTAGTACATGTGTTTTCATGACTTCGAATCAAAGACGTCCTCATATGAATTTCGAATAAATGCAAAGCAAGAAGAATGCTTCAGTAACACTCCAATTGATATCGCCACAGAGACAACAATACGACACCAGAAAACATACTATTACCTACATGTTTTCTTTGTTCAGTTATGAAACACGTTACTGCACACATAACAAACGACGGACGGCGGACATTTCGAGTCATTGCCGCCGCTCGTCCAACTTTCGCGCCTGGTGCCATTGCCGAGCCGCCCATAAGGCAGCTACCGGCGGCAGGCACGAAAGTTGGGCGTGTGTCGGTTTCAGGGGCCGGTGACGTCAGCGGCATCCGTCAGCAGCAGCATGGTGAAAAATGACGTCAGCAGCATCCGCCACGTCACCAACGTCCTTTCTTCCATCGCCACTCGTTCCCATGACGACAAGTGCAACGTTTATCAGACGCCACGTACCACTAGGGGATGATTTGGCTATGACCGATGCCGCTATGGTGCTGCGTCAGTTCGGGTGTCACACCTCCATTAGGCAACAGAATACAAGGGACTTTGTGCATCCGCGCCTCCTCACCCAGGACCCTCTACTCCAGCGCCGACGTCCAGGTGAGCTGAATCTATCACAGTCTACTTGAATTGGTCGACTGTGGTTGGGAACGGCCTTCACGAAAGCCTATTGTTTCTTTATCGGGATGACCTATAGAGCCCACTGCGATGCGTGCAAGGTTGAATAGGCAGTCGAGCATGTCTTTAGCCATGGTCAGCCGGATTATTTGGAAATACACGTGTTAGTCGCCGAGTTCAGCCGATCGGGAAATGAACTGTTCACAGGATAAACCACCTTAGGACATCGACCCGTAATATCGACTGAGTAGAAGCCAACAAAAGCCATGCTACATTTTAGAAGGACACAGGCTTAGACGACAGACGATAGTATCCACAAAGGAACTAAAGTGCGGGCACTTCGCAGCACATATGCTCTCCTTTTGGCCTGCCCTCTCTTTTATCTTCTGAACCCCCATCTCAGAATGCCTAGAGGCAAGTAAGGCTCTACGCCTCGATACCCTCTCACCATTTGCGTTCGCTTTTCGGTACCTCTCCTCACCAAAATAAATCATGTTACAATTGTCTGCTCTATCTATCGCTATCTATCGCTCTATCTCTATTTCTATCTCTATCGCTCTGTCTCTATCGCTCTAACTCTATCGCTTCTATGTGTTTCACTCACTAGTAATTGGTCCACTATTTCATAGTGATGTTTTAAAGATCATCAAATTCGGACCCAATGTCACTTCCTGGTCATAAGCATGATCTGTGCCCTTAAAGAAAGCGATTGTAAGAAATTCACACCCAAGCTTTTCCAACAAAAAATATAATGGTTATATGATATTTGGAAACTCAGACAACCTAATCATTACATATGATTTCACTTACTTGAGGCTATTACTTCACCGCCAAGTTAAAGACGTTTCAGAATTTATATTTCAAAGCGAAGTACAATATGGGCTCGCGCTTTCGGCGTCTGCTGTCTTCTCATGTACACTAAAAGAAGTCGAGTAGTGCAGCGCTCTGTGTCTAGGAGTAAAAACGTTTGTCCCATATTTTACTCTTTTTGGAAGCATTGGGCTACTCTACCCGAATGAAGGAAGGAAGAAAACTTTATTAAGAAAGGATGGCCTGATGCCGCTGGGGTATGGGGAGGGCAGGAAGGACTCTAGTAATGTCCAGCCATCGAGGCCGCACAGACGAAGCTCCAGAGTGCTGTCAAGGTGTCCTTGACGCGCCAAGAGGGCCTAATCCAGTCTTCGTATGAGTGAACGCACGCCGGGCGGTGTTGGGCGCGAAGAACGGCAAGGCCCGGCAAGAACAGACAAGGTGAGGAAGGTAGGGTTTGGATGTGCCATGGCATGCGTAGCAGAGCACATGGGGGTCCAAGTGAGAAGGGGAGGAAGTGGGAGCAGATCCGGCCTGTTGAAGTCCTGCGAGGTCTACAGACCGGGAGTTTACCGCCGAGATTGACATCGGAGAATCTGCCGACGGTATGTGGTTGCCTTGTTGGGATTCGTCGCCCGGGGGCTCAAAGTGAAGTGTCGTCCCTGCCACCATGCGAACGATGTGGGCGGTTATGGGAAGCTGGAACGGGCCCGGTTGAGAAAACCTGGTCACCGCGAGATAAGCCCAGGAGGCTGAGGATGCGGGTTCTGGGGTACTGATGACTGGAGATATAGGCACCTGGCATGTCGGTGCCGCTGGCGCTGCTCGTCAGGATCGAAGTGGGTTCCACTGCGGCGGTACGACGAAGATCCCTCGCTCGCCAGCCTGTGGGCACTTTCATTAGCGGGATGCCCTCCATGACCAGGGATCAACCGTACTGTTACGGGCGTGTGGAAGGTGTTGTGCATGGAGCTGCATGATCATTTATTGCAGTGTGCTGCAGATTGTTTCCGTGGAATTCCTACAAGAGAACGTAAGGCCTCGGTACATTCCATGAAAATGTGCACACGGTGATATGCGTGGTGATGGCTTGCCTGCAGAACCCAACGAGCTAGGCGTAGGCCTTGTTGAATGGCGCGCAGCTCAAGGTTGGTGCTGTGCGGAATGGAGTCGACAATGTAGACTGTGACGTTGCGTTCATTACTGTCTTCCACTACAGCTGCAAGTGCCACAGCGGCCGTGCAAGGTTGCCAGGAGGCGTCGACGTACACACGTAATGTCCGCGGATCCGCAGCATCGGTGGCTCCGGTGGTCTGCACCAGTGTGGCACGTTGCGCCCCATAAGTAGCACGAGCAGTTTTCCGGGGTGCTGGTCTCCGCTCTGTAATCAGCGCGTCCTCCCATGGGCGAACGTGCGGATGAAGGGCGGGTAATCTTGTAGTCGCTCACCGTCGTGACGGAGCGGCTACAAGCGGCGACGGTCGTTGGCGCCTGCTATGCGCGCAGAGATCGTATCCCCAATCGTGGCAAGCCAGCATAACGGTACAGCTCTTCGACGCGAGTGTGACGGGGCAGGCCAGTGATAGCCCTAAGTGCTTCCCGATACAAAACCTCTAGCTTGTGAAGTTGGTACTTCGTTAGATCATAACACATGGCGGCGTAGACCACTCTAGATACCAGCACTGCCTGTACTAGCCGTCGACCGATATCTTGCGAAGCACTGCCGAAATGGCCAGATATGCGACGTATTATGTGCAGGAGACGTCGCCACAGTGGTTTGAGCTGTCTCAACCACTCTTGGGCTCCCCCGTTTTCATGAAACGGAACACCCAATATGCGAATCCAACCATTTAGAGGTGGCTGGAGGGGTTGCCCTGCGGTAGTTAAATGAATACGCTCACGATTAGTGGCTTTGCCGCGCACAGCTAAGTAATTTGTTTTTGTGGCTGACACCTCCATGCCAGTGTGTATCAGAAATGATGTGAATGTGTCCAAAGCGTGTTGCAGGCGCTGTACGGCGGCCTCAGTCGTAGGGTGATCGTTGGCCTCCGTCCAGACGGTCACGTCGTCAGCGTAAGCCGTGACATGAACCCCTGTGAAGGCAGCAACGCCTTTGACCGGCTTTGCCATTACGATATTGAATAATATCGGGGACATTATGGCGCCTTGTGGTACCCCTCAGGTGCTCTTGAAATGTTGGGTATTGACACGTCCCGAGCGTATTTCAAATGTTCTGTCTTCCAGGAAGGCAAAATTCCTCATTCGTTTACCCGGGTAAACTTCGCAAAGGGCTTGTACCGCGTGGTGGGAGACGGTGTCGAAAGCCCTGCGAAAGTCTACAGCCACCAAGATGTGAGGATTATGATGTCGTGTACGCTGGAGTACCCGCCGGAGGAGATGGATGCTGTCATGCGTTGCGAGATTGGCTCTGAATCCAGTCGGCGCGGGGTGGAAAAAGAAAGCCTCTTCTTCCAGGTATTGGATGAGTCGGGTAGCGGCCATTCGTTCAAGTAATTTGCACAATGTCGACGTCAGGGAGATGGGACGTAGATTAGACATCGTGGATGGATCTTTCCAAGCCTTAGGAATGGGCGTGACGACTGCGTGCTTGAAAGATTTTGTCAGGTGGGCTGAGACCCAAATGGAATTCAACCGTTCCAGTATGTTGCATCTAGTTTGTTCATCTAGATTCCGCAGCATTGACCACGTCACGCCATCTTTGCTTGGCACACGGCGCACGTTTACTTGCTCCAGGGCAGTTATAAGTTCCGTAATAGTGAAGGCTCTTCCCGAAAGTGCTGCGTAGCCGCTAAACCGAGAGGCTAAATACTCCGCCTCTAGATCCCATACAGGCGGAGTACCTGAAACCTAAGTATTACAATACCATCTTGAAAGCACAGTTCCGTCCCTTCTTTGAAGAGCGAATGAGCCCGTGGGACAAACCGAGAGAGCTGGTGCTCATATATAACATCCATAAACTCGCACACCGACACAGGAAAAGTATTGACATGAATACGCACTCTCAAGGGACCACATACACACAGCCTGCATCTGGTCAGCGCAACAGGGGACACACTGGAATACCAGGCTGACACACTCGCACAACACTTCCAACACGTGTCCAGTTCAGCACTTTACCCAAACACTTTCATAAAACCAAACAGTCGGCCGCAAAGTAACCTATACTAGATAGTAGGTCATCTTCTTATAACTCAGAGTTTTCACTGCATGAGCTGAGGGCTGTTTTGAGCACGTGTAAACCCTCAGCTCTAGGCCCAGAAAACACCACATGCACAATGATACAACACCTACACGTAGCCACACCTAAAACACTTCTACATCTGTATAGTAAAATATAATTTGCAGAGTGCATTCCTCACTCTTGGAGGGAGGCCATAGTAGTGGCTTTTTGAAGGAGGGAAAGGACGCGTCGTTCGCCTCAAGCTACCGCCCTATAGCCTGGGCATGCTTTTACGAGAGGATGATAAATCTCAGGCTCGTGTACTTCCTTGAGTACAGCGGTTTTCTAGAAAGCTGCCACACAGGCTTGAGGGCGGGGCGATCCAGCAACGATACACTCGTAGCTCTTGAATCATATATAACGGATGCCTTCGTGCATCAACATTATTGTGTAACTGTGTTTTTCGACATCGAGAAGGCCTACGAACACCGCTTGCCGTTACGGGATCCTTAATGACCTCACGTCATTCACCGTCTCGGTTAACAAGTTAAACACCCTTGTTAGTTACTTGTCAAAGAGAAGGTTTAAAGTGACCGTCGTTTGTGCACTCTCAAAGGGTCACGTGCAAGAAAATTGCGTCCCGCAAGGTGGTTTGTTGAGCTGCAATCTCTTGATACTAAAGAAGAACTGTCTTGAAACGGCATTGCCGCTAAAATCTCTTATTCCATGTGTGTAGACAGCGCCCAGATATCTTTTAAATCATGCAATACGTCCATCTGCGAACGTGAAGTCCAGCTTGGTGTCCACAAACGTTCCAGCTGGGCTGACAAGAATGGTTTCAAACTGAATCCCGGAACAGGCTCTTCTCTTCGGTTCTTGTGGTCCACCAAGACCCAGGCATTCCTCCTAACAGCGTGTCCATTCCTGTGAAGAAGGAGCATAATGTTTAGGTGTTTTGTTCGATAAAAAAGCTGACATTCATTCCTCATACCAAACAGCTGAAACGCAAATGCTAAACAACATTGAACATTCTTAAACAAACACTGCCACCAATTTTCGGCGTTAATATTATTGCACAGTTCGCTTCCTTCACTCAACAGAATACCCTGGATGAAATATGAGCGGCCTGCGACACGAAGAACATAGTTCAATTGGATCTCATTTATCGCGCCGACGGATCAGCGCGCAGAGCTCCACTCACCAAATGGACATCAGCGTAACATGACCCCGTGAAGCCAAAAGAAGTGAACGCGAAAGCGCTCATCAAAACTCGTGACGTCACTTCAACGCGCACGGCCCCACGAGCGGCGAGCGGGCGCAACCACTCTCTCAGCGGGTGCCGTTGGACGTCCGCACAAAGCGGTGAGGTCAGGCCGGGATTCTGTCATATGCGCCGTTCGGGATGAAAGTGCGGGAATTTGAAACAAACGGTTTCAGGCCGTTCAATCTAATGAACTCTCGCGCGCATACGTGTTTGATGAGCTGTTTTAGGTTCGCCAGACCATTAAGCATCGATAAAAGCAATACAAGTATAACATAAAATTTTGGTGTCAATGCTCCTTTAACGTCCTCTCACACCAATCTTATGGAGCCGACAAACAACTCCTGCTGCGCCTTTACACTTCCTTGGTATGGTCTCGGCTTGACTATGGCAAGGCCGTGTTTGTGTCGGCGACGAAAACAGCACTGAAAATGCTCGGCCCAGTGCTGCATCTTGCCTTCGCCTCTTGTGCGGCGCTTTCCGCACTAGCCCTGTCGAGAATCTTTATGTCGAGTGTGATAAATGGTGCCTAGGGCATCAGCGGGAGTATGTTGACTTGCTGTATGCATCTATGTTCGTGTCCGTCACAAACCATCATTTTAATCCTATCATGAACAATACATCAAACGTGCAGCTCTTTAAACATGCAATTTATTTCGTTACTTTTCTCTCTCAGAGGCACTAAGGAGGCTTCTGCACTCAATTTCACTCTTTCAGACACGCACAAGAAACCCATCGATAATTTCATTCAACCATGGAATCTCCATCCTATATTATGCGACCTGTGATTTACACAACTAGGAAAAAATAGGGTACCAAGGAGCATAGGTCGGCAAAACATAAAGAACTCACTCAAACTCAATCCCAATTTTTTCATTCACGCTGCACTCAATCAAACTCAGACTCAAAAAGCTTGTCTGTTCACAAAATCACTCATACTCACACATCAAATACTCATTTGTAATCATAGTCACTTGTACTCAAACTCATTGGTCCTCACGAGTATTCGTACTCAATCTGTACTCATGAGTACTGAATCTGTACTCATGACTACTCACTTTGTACTCATGAGTACTCAATCTGTACTCATGAGTACTCAATCTTCTGTACCTATGAGTACTACTCATTCTACACTCACGAGTACTACTCATTCTGCACTCATGAGTATTCAATTTGTATTACTCACGAATAATCGACTTATCTGCTTTGTTAGCTGGCTCGTATCTCGAATGGAAGAATAAATAAAAAAATTAAAATATTTAATTGATTAGAAAAACACAGGTTACATATATATCAGGACAGAGGAAGAAAACGTATGACGCAGTGCACTGTCGTAGGGAGACTTACTGCGCGAAGGCACGTACATGTCAGAGAGCGAAACGAAACGTAAGCACTTGCGTTGCGTCTGGCGTCTCCTCTTGTTATTCAGGAATAAAACAACCAAGTCTAGGCTGGGCCGGGCTCAGGGGAGCTCGGGACTTGTCGGCGCGGCCGCGGCCATAAAACTGCGGTTTTGGTGTGTCTCCGGGTGGCAGCTTGTGTCGTCCGTTTTCGTTTCCGTGCTCGCTGATACTCTCGTAATTGTGCTCCAAATCTGAATTGTGCCTGCCCGCCGGCACAGTGGAACGTTTGCGTAGATTGACGTCCGTTCGTATCCAGCTTATTCAAGGATGCGCGATGCTGGCGTTTGTTTTTCATTGTTCCGGACACTAGAAACTTCAAGGTTCGGTGAATTTCAAATCTGCTTGATTTTATTGTGCGTGTGCCGTGGGATGGCCTTCGTCAGTCCTGAACTTGACAGTGTTTACGGCGTTGCGTTAGCCGCGCCGCTTCCGTCGGCGATAGTGTTCGTGTACCTCATCGCGAGCTTGATGCATGTGGGGGCATAGACGTCCGGTTTTTCCGGTGGCGAGCTGCGTTGTGTAGGGATGGCATAGTTCGGCGCATTGAGGACGTTGCTTGAATTCTCGTGTGCGCTGCGTATGGTGCGGGAGCCGTTTGGCTTTTCGTTTAGTGCGCGGTAACGTGGTGTTTTCATAGGGTAGCATGGCAGGTCGGTCAAGGTCTTTGCAGCTCCGTGCTCGCAGTCGCAGTGGTTGTTCCGGAAGTGAAACCGCTGTGGTGGGGAAGCAGGCGTGGTTCTTGCCGTCCGTTCGGTCCCACATTCCTTGGCGTCGCAAGCAACTTTATCATTAGGGCATTCGATGCCTTCGTCTGGATCGGGTTCATTTGTTTCCGTTCTTGCCGTGTTCGTGTCGTCGCTCAAGCCCTCGTCTTTTGCCCGTTGTTTCGAGAATTCTATAATCGCTATATCTCCCATACAAGCAGGCTCCGTTCATCCCGAGTGCGCTCGCCAAGTCTGGATAGCAGCTGTGGGAGCGGAGGATGTCGCGAATAGTAGTTTCCTCTCGTGACTGCTGGCTTGGTGGCGTTCGTGCGCTGTGCATTTCGTTCGCCGTAGTCAGCTCCACTGGTTCAAGTTGGATGTCATTCGTCGCCTCTGGTGCGTTTCGTGCGCTGTGCGTCTCGTTTTATCTAGGAAACTCCCCTATAATTGGTGTGCGATTGTTCGCCACGTATAGTGCATTTCGGCCGCCGTGCGTCTTGTTCGCTTGTGGCCATATCCACCAATCCGTATGTGATGTCGTTGGTTGCGTGGACCGCCGCCGGGACAGCACGAGCGAAAAATGTACGTACTGGCTCCGTTGCTTCGTTCCGTGCTCTCAGCGTACCGTTCGTGTACGTCTGTACCGGAATAGCGCGTGCCAGGAACGTGGTGCCTCCTTGCTCGTGCACGCTGTGTACGTTGCGCGTCTCGTTGCTCGTTGCTGCAATGACCTGCGCGTGGGCGCTGTAGCTCGTGGGCGATGTAGCAGAGCAACGTGTGTTCGTTATCTCGACAGAAATGCACTGACCTTCGATGCGTTTAGAAATGCACTGACCTTCGATAAGAAAAAAAAGAGAGAGAAAAAAAACGAAGAAGCAAACAAAAAAAAAACACTGGCGTGGTTTGGCGGCTTGGCGGACTATTTTTTAGATTGTGTTTCAGAATTTACAATTTTGAAATGTCGCCAATGTCCTCCAAATATGAAAACAAACTTTTTAAGGACTGACGCTGCTTCGAGGGGCTAATCTATGGTACTAAGATGGTCTTCAGAGTTACCGGCCCTTGATCTAGGCGTTCAATATCTTCAAAAAAACAGGATCTTGGTGCCAAGTAGGGCACACATTCTAATAAGATATGTTCGATGGTTTCTATGGAAGAACAGTTATCGCAGTGCGGGTTGGTCGTCAGTCCGAGGCAAAAGAGGTAACTGTTGGTGCAGGCCGAGTTCAGTCGTAGGCGATGATATAATGTCTCCAGCCTATGAGGGAGCTCTCTAGGAAGTTCTGATGTCAAATGAGGGTCAATCGCGTGCAAAAATACTTCATTATTGGGTTCGTTGCTGCGCCATAGCCGGTTTTTTTCACTTACTGCAAAGCGATGGGCCATGGTGGAAGCGTCTGTTTTTGTAGAGTACACTTTGCGGTATTTCCGGGGGTTAAGGCCCATACGGGGCGCTTCATCGGCTTTTTGTTTCCAATAATACCACTGTGGCCAGGTATCCATTGCCATTTTTAGTGTGTCCAGCAATGCAAGCGAGGTGGTGAAGGTAGGAGATATCGGCGGCTGCGGTATGGTGAGGGGAAGACCTGCTCCTCCTTGACAGAATTTGCAGAGCTGCCTAGGAGTCTCTAAAGATGCTCCACTGACGCGGCTGGTGGCGTAAGACGTAAACAATCGCTTCTTTAAGGGCGTATAGCTCAGCCGCTGTAGATGATGTTGGTCGCTCCAGACGAAATGAAAACATTTCACCCGTAAGTGGCACGTACATTCCAGATGAAGAGCTTTGTGGGGATGACGATCCATAAGTAAATATGTGTGTTCTAGCCGAATGCATTTACGCTTGCAGAAGCACGTTGCTTACCCGTAAAGGCGTGTATTATATAGACGCAGCGGGGCCAACAGCGGAGGGCATGTGTACGGTTGTGGTCCTGCATGAGGGAATACAGGTGGATGGACTATCTGTTAAAACGAGTAAAATTGAGTTTGCTGAAGAGACGGCTATGGCTTTGGCCGCCACTCACTCTGACGCAACGCACATGTCTGACGCGCAACAAGCTTGCCGAAATTTCCTCAGGGGTCGGATAGCACTCCTAGCTAGAAAAACAAATTCTCACAAATGCAAATAGAGAAATATCCGACACCATAAAACAACTTGTATGGGTACTTGGCCACCAGGGAGTAGAGGGGAACGAGGCTGCGCACACAGCCGCCCGACGTCTCACCCCCGGAGTTCCTCTGACTTCCCAGGCTCTGGTCGTACACTTGTACCTTGCCCGCTAACCACATTCTCTGAGCTCACAACATACCTGCGCCACGGTAGGCGGGCGTTCCCGGTGCCCGCCAAGGGCCTGGATAGGACTGAGGAGCGCCATCTTCACCGGCTGCAGACGGGCTCATTCTACAGCCCCGGAATGCTCAAATACATCAACCCGCCCTTCTCGGGTTCGTGTAACTTCTGCGGTCAGTGTGCAGACACGTATCATATGGTATGGGCCTGCCAGTATAACCCAGGGTTAAAAGTCAAAGTGAAGCCAACGAGGGAGGACTAGTAGACGGCCCTGTACGGCTGCTTGGACCTAGAGTCTCAGCGGGCTCTCATCAAGCGGGCGCGGGCGGCGGCCTCGACCAGTGGGATCCCGGACTGAGGAATACTACCCACGCAAGAAAGGCCTAACCTCCTCTCCCTCTCTTTAACTCTGTCTTGTACATTAGGAAGTTTTTCCTCCTCCTCCTCCTACTCCTCGTTCTCCTCCTCACGCAGCTTCCTGCTCTCAAACCGCGCCGCTTGCAGGCTCCTCTGCCGTATACGGAGTCAGCCTGAAGTAGCGTTGGCACATTTGTTCGTTTGGAGAGATGGCAACGTACTCCGTTGTCCTCTAGAAGAAGCAAGACGATGTCGCCCTCACGGCCAGAGCATGACAGCCTTCGTAATTGTAGTGCGCTCACGAACTGCTGTTTATTCGCAGAGCATAGGACGTAGCGTTCCGTTGAAGACAGCAGTGTGTCGACCACCACTGACATGGAGTCTGTCGCTGCCTCATGTCTGCGTGCAGCACTCTCGTAGTCGTGGTGTGGTTCGTCCACGTAGTTCGTCTCTTCGTCCGTTCGTCCTCTCATGGCCTCAAATCCTGATCCTGTCGACTGCAACATCTTAGCTAGGTCGTGGCTCGAATGAAAGGCTAAACAGAAAAAATTAAATATTTAACCAATTATGCGAGGCTAAACGAGGCGTCGCACGCCTTCAACTGGATATAATAATGTCCGATTCCCAACTCACAAACGTGCTTAGGTGTACTCGGATATTTTATTTCCATTGCTGGGACAAATTCCACCGCTGCGCCTGTATGGTGGGGCTATATGCTCACTTGTAAATAGCACTACACGAGACCATATTACTAGCGAACCTGAACAAAATGTTTCAGAACGGGAACCTAATAAAACGATATGGGAGCACGTACATAAGCCAAATTGTCACCTGAATACGCACAGCGGAATGGTGCGGACAATTTCGGTTACACAAAAGTTACAAACCACGCAGTCGGTTTGACGTGAGTTACATAAATTAACTGCGACTGTTGAAATGAACGGTTCGGCTCCCGAAACGACTACACAGCGTGACATGGTCTACGGAAACTTCTGAAGACCGAAAAAGAGTGACTTCACAAAGCCTAGTGCGTGCATTGTTAGCAGCCTCCACCGCCTCACCCCTAAAACAACTGGAACGGAGCAAGCGCAATGAAGCCGCCACGCGTTCACAGGCCGCGTCAGCAAAATACCTGCGGCAGTTAACAAGTGCCATAGCAGAAGAGACACTGCGGCCGCGTTTCCCGCCGGGCCCTCACCCCCTTGTTTTTCCCTCATCACCGTGACTCCTTTGCGAGCGACCGCCGAGAATGCTTACAGCGCCAAACAGGGACCGGGAAAGGGGGGAGGTGCAGTTTTCATTGTCTAATTTTGCCATCCTTGACTGTTAAGCTGCACAGCGGCACCGCTAAATGTTTGCGACTCGTACACGCGCGTCCGGACTCGAGCTCGTGATAAAACTTGTTTGCACTACTGTACTCACGAGTGCATATACTCAAGAGTGCAAGCACTGGCATAACCAGTCTTCATGAGTATTGTACTCATGAGTACTGTGTACTCATGAGTACTGTGTACTCATGAGTACTGTGTATTCACGAGTACTGTGTACTCATGAGTACTCATACTCATTAGTACTCAAACTCATGAGTGCTCATACTCATGAATACTGTACTCATGAGTACTCACAATTGTGAGTTGTGTACTCATGATTACTGTACTCACGAGTAGTGGACTTACACCTGTACTCACTCGTCATCATACTCACCTTTTTTTTCTGGGTGTGTACTCAATCATAATCGTACTCACTCATGAGGTTGAGTTCAAATGAGTACAAATGAGTGTACTCACGAGTGAGTACGCCGACCTATGCCAAGGAGTGCAATTCTGCAGCACTTCCTGTTCCTGCAGGACAAGTAAGGTGGGCAGAATTCTTCAGCGACGCGTCGGAAAGTGCTTCTACTGTCTCTTGTGCAGCGCACGGACCAAATTTTAGCGTTACTAAACCGAGAATTTACATAACAGTATTTACATGGTAGAGGCATAGGCCATCTTACTCGTTTAAAATCACATCATCAAACATAAAGCGTTGTGCAGGCAATGTCATCAGGAAGGTCGTCTAAAAACTATGTAATCAATGTTCTTTTAAAGGTTAAATGACTGCATATGCTTCAAATTTAGAAATAACTATATGCTTGGACCAGGCCAATGTGGGATGCTTGGAAATGAGACCATTGATCAAATAGCTGATACTGCTGCTCTAATAACCACAGTTGACATAAGAATAGTACCTTACACCGACCTAAAGACACACATCAGACAATAGCTTCGTAACACATGGCACCTACGCTGGAGTCAACAAAGAGACAACAAACTACACGTAATAAAACCACAATTGGGACGCTATACAACTGACCAACTGACTCACACAGCAGGTACACTGAAGTCTCCTTGGCTAGGCTGCGGATAGGCCACAAGCATGTAACGCACTCCCACCGGCTCACTGGATCTTCGCTGCCCATGTGTAGCAGGTGTGGGAGGGACCTATCCGTAGTCCACATACTAGTCACATGCAAGGCACTTGACACAAAACCATACCAACACTTCCCTGAAATATACAGACGACACATTCTACTGCACCTATTATACTTTTGGGCCGACGAACCAATGTTTTCTTGTCAACGTTTTTTAGCCATGGTTTAGTTTTTTAGCTGAGGTAAAATTTCTGCAGCTCTTGTAATATCACGTGTAATTATCCTGGCCCTATACACAAGCCATTCCCATTGTCTTTTCATTAGCGTCACATTTACTTTTACTCACATGTTTTAGTATTTAAGTTCTCATCAGCAATTCAATAACTTCTTCTCTTGGCAATCTGCTGGTGAATCAAGGACATTATTTCAATAAGGTCAGGGGATTGTTGCAGTTGGGTTAGTCGGGAGGTGGCAGAAGGGTGGTCGATGGTAGCGGAGAAAATGATCGATAGAGATAAGGGGGTGCTAGTGTAGGGTTGACAGCGGAGGAGCGCGCGGCAACAGCTGACCAGCTCACCTGTTGGGATGCACGTGTGTTGAGCTTGTGGATGGTTGGTTTGGAAAGGTGGCGGCGCTGGCTTTCCTTGTTCGCCGTGGCATGGGGGAAAGATCACAGCTGGTCCTTTTGGATGCACGAGTGGCCTGTGGGTGGGTCAGCGAGACCACAGGTTGGGCAGACGTCAATCCGTTATATTGTGTTCCCCACATGCACGGCACACGGGAACAGTTCTTGCTTCGTAATGGGTGACTGTGGTACATTAGGCTGGCCACTTTCACATAGAACGGCCCGTACTTTGCTTGGACGTTGAGCTGTACAGACCTGGTATGCCCTTGAGGTGGCCGTGAAGGAGAGTTGGGCAGTTTATTTGGAGATACTTCATGAAGTTAGAGCTTGTTATGGCAAGGTTAAGTCTATGTACAATTCCGCGACAGGTACTGGGAGGTGCCTTCAAGTAGGTAGTAAATTCTAGCTGACGGTTGGCGTAGTAAAGGTATTCCATTTCGCTGTGAATGATTGCGAGCTCCGGGTCCGCGGTGCTGGCCGCAATAAAGTTGGGTGTGAGTTGCAGGAGTATGGTGACTTGCTTGCAAAAGTCCGGAAGAAAGACTCCACATTTCGCTGCGCACCACCATTTGCTACGCACCACAAAGACAACACATTTCACGTGAAGTTGTTGGGAGGTAGGCCGATGCGTGCTTCTCAGACGGCGGGTTTGCTTGTCCGTCTTGCTGGCGGCGAGTTCGGGGGGATGCCGGTGGGTGGCTTGGTGGAGTGGTCGGTGTTGTCTTTGTAACCTTGCGAAGTACCGTAATGTAGGGTCTGGTGCCCCCGCTCGAGCCGATCTCGGCGGCTTCCGCTTTGCTAGACGCCGCTGGCAAGCGTGGTAGCTGCAGGTGAGCGGCGTCGTCGTCATCCATTTTTCGTCGGAGGGGCTTGCAGGCCAACGTCGAAGCTAGGCCTGCAGGAGCTCTAGCTCCCCGGGCGTGTCCTCGAAGTTGGCGTGGTGAAATATTCGAGTTACGATGGTCACACCTGGTTGATTTCTGGAGCTTTGGGGAGCATATCCCGGTTTTCTAAATTGACAAAACCGCGTTTAGGAAAAAAAGGTTTATTGATTGACACGTCAACATGATGGCACGTGTGAAGGACAGGTGTACACCAGCCGCACAGATCTCTTATTCTAGGGAGTCTGCGTTCTGGGCGGCTGTTCTTGCTGACGAAGCTCCCTAAACATGAAAGAGAAGAAGCAGATGCCAACGTGGTATAGAACAATAAATCCGGTCAAAGTAACTCGTTCCCAAAGACAAAGGAATAAAAGCCAGAGAAAAGGCGCAAATACAATCTTAGCACTCAGTACAATGTATTAGTGTTAGGAATAATTATATTATATTAGCATTAGTATTAGTGCAATGTATTGTGGAGATGAAGAAAAAATATAATTGAATTTATTCCAAAATGAACGTGGCCAAAAAACTAGCTCCCATTCACTCGGTGAATGTGGTTGGAAAGCAAACCTATAAATGACACCCAAAACCATTGCCCTTGCCACGTCACTGGGATTCGCACACGCGGCTCTACAAAGAGTGAAACCACAGATTCTGGCAGCCGTCACCTGAGAATCGAACGAGGCTTACGATCGCCCGGTCAATGCGCTAGTTTCCGAGACTATCGGTGCCAGGGCTATTAGCTACGACAAACTCGCGAAACCAACCGAGCAGTGGTCAGGGAAGTGCTTCTGAAGCTTGTTTGAACAATGCCGGAATTTCAACAGGCTTCTCTGATTGACGCCATCTGCAAAGCGCTCCAACGGGCTTTGGGTACGTCTACTCTATTCGAAGCATCCCGCGAGCCACAAACGATGACCTACCCCGAAAGTCTTCGTAGACTCCACCCTGCTCCAACCCATCGTCCGGAGGCCCCGCCATACCGCCGTCCACTATCGCCCGCACGACCCCCTGTAGCCCTACCTATGACTCTCAGGTGACTCCAGAACATGGCGAAAGTGGAACAGTGCGGCGCTTACACATGCCCGGTCCTTTTGGCGAGACGCCGACGACAACGAAAACGCACAGTTCCTGAGGGTCACCACCGACAGACTGAGATACGACGTCCGGACGCACCCGTAACTCGAGGAAGGCTCCGTTCGACGTCAAGTTGTTCATCGATGGTTTGATGCAGTCGCCGTCACAGACACGGGAGCCGACTACTCAGTAATTGGCTGATCATTTGCGTCTAAGCTGGAGAAAGTTACGACGAGATGGAACGGTCCGCCCATACGCACAGCTTGAGGCCATCGCGTAACTCCAAGTACACATAACGCGTCACTATAGACCGCAGCACGTATTCTGCTGCGTTTGTCACCTTGGCTAACTTCTCCCGCTACGTAGTTCCTTGAATGGAAATTTGGACGGACAATGGTGCAATATTTGATCTACAGAACAAGTCAGTAACATCATCCACCGAACACTCCATGACGCTGGAACTGAACTCAGAACACCGTGCTGCTGTAAGGATCCCGGCGATCATGTAACCCTGCCACCCAGCCCAAACTTGATGATCACCGTCTACTCCGAACATGCTGCTCCTGACGTCGATGCAATGGTAAGGAGATACCAAAGTTTGCTTCTCAACCACGGCGTGTCTGTCGCAAGAGGCATCGCGTGCTTTAAGGAATTGCAATCGCACGTTTTGGTCAGTAGTTTCACCGAGGAGTGCCAGCCTTTAAACAATGGCGCTGTAATTGCAATCCTCAACAAAACGAAAGAAGCAAGTGACGTCATCGCGGTCATCGACTTTGAACAAGCACCCGCAGATACCTTCAAGAGAGAGAGAGGACTCTTGCATGGTGGGTGGGGAGGTCAGCTTTGCTACCGACAGTGCTTGCTACCTCCGGTGGGGGTGATTACAATGCAATGAAGTGAATGTGAGAGATCGGAAAAGCAACAATAGAGAGAAAACAAAAGTTAATAAGAAATGTCACTGATCAAAATGCAAAAAAAACTCTAAAAAAGTTAAGTAAAAATATAGCGAATGGAGCACAGGAAGCGCAGAGCACCTAACAAGAAAGAGGAGTCAAATCCTTCATGACGTCGCAAATGCGGACAGATGTAGCCATGCGCACAATGGAACAATTACAAAGTTTTGTCTAGTCGAGAATCTTGCAAAAAGCGCAGAAGATTATTTGTCCCTAAAGATGACTCAAGGTCTTGCATCTTTTCGACGTAATCCGTCGCTACCGCTAAAAGAACGAAACAAATTATTGGCTTGCGGCGTCTTTTTCATCGCACTCAAAAATACGTCAGAAACCTCCATCGAAGCACCGAATTATAACCGAAGATGGAGCCCGACCTACCCAACAGCCACCGTACCGCGTGTCTTCACACGAGCGGGAAGCCATGCGGACTCAAATGGAAGAATTGCTCAGCGGCTGCATCATACAGCCATCGAAAAGCATCTAGGCTGGGCCCATCGCACTCGTTAAGAAAAAAGACGGCACAATAAGATTATCCGTTGACTACCGGCGACTTAACAAAGTCACAAAAATGACGTGTAGTCTGCACCACTACAACATGTCCCGAAGCCAAAGACAACGCAGTTGTCTTGCAGGAAAACAAGTTATTGGAGCGAACTTACCGACTGCGGAGCGGCCTCCAGCATGGACCGCGGAACGGCTTTCACTACAGAAGTTATCCAAGGAATCTTAGGCTGCAGCAACCCGGATCACCGAAGGAAGATGGCGTAGTACCGTCAAACGAACGGACTAAAGGAATGTCTGAACAAGGCGATCGCGGATATTCTATGTACGTCGACGTTGAACATAAGACTTGGGACGAAGTCCTTCCGTTTGTCACGTTTGCGTACAACATGGCTATACAGGAAACTATGCCGTTGAAACCGTTCGAGTTGGTCCACCAAAGACGTCCAGGTACGATGCGTGACGCAATGCTTCCGCACGTAGAAGACAATGAGCTCAACGCCGAAATCCAAGGACTCCTTCAGCCTGCGGAATAGGCCCGCTAGTTCGCTCTATTTCGCGCAACGGACCAGCAGCTGGTGGAAAGTGGAGGCTACAACCTCCGACACCAAGGTGCTGAGTACTGCCCAAGGGATCGTGTTTTGACTCCCACCTGACGACGCACACTCAATGAGAAGCTTCTCCGACGGTATTTCGGGCCCTATCGGATTCTAAAACGTGTTCTTAAAGCTGCCTACGAGGTGATCTCCCATGGCGATTTCTGGAATACTACAACGAAGCACGCGGAGGGAAGTCGTCCACGTCGTTCGCCTGCAAGCTTACTACGCAAGATTACGAACTTTTGCTTTTGTTTTTTCGGCGTGTCTTTTATTTAGCATCGAGTCGACTCCCTATTTGAGGGGGTAATGCCGCGAACCATGTTTAGTGTTTGTTGGTTTAGATTGTGTTTTAAATGCAGAGCATTTCTTTAACTCACGATGTCTGCCGTTCTAGTTGTCCGTAGTGGTACGCATCCCTCCCCCTACACTATATAAAAAATACTACTTACCGGCGCCTGCTTCCGATCCCACGACCCTGCGGGCGGAACGCAAGGTACATGGTGCTCTACCCACTGCGCCACAAAGCCGACACAGAATGGAGGGCTACGAACGCGCCTTATATCCTTGACTCAATCAAACTACGTCAAGAAGCTGCTGATACAACGCATTCACTACCACCAACTCCCCAAACACTAAACGCTAACGTGATCGTGACGTCAGCATCGCGCGCGCGTGGCGCGATCGTGGGGTGATAAAGGTGGGTGTCGGCGAGGCTGGAATGCACTCATCGCCGCGCTCTCTCATCAGCAGTTGCCGCCGTCGAGTCTTCATACCCACCTGCTAATAAAGGATGTCACGTGACGACGTAATTACGTCTCCTCGTTTAATTACAATACAACAACCAACAGCAACAAGTGCAACATTATCGTAACGAAAACTACTTAACGTCGTGCGCCCCCGGAAATGCTCTGCATTTGATCGTGCCCCTCGCGAGGGGGATGTTTATTTTCCTGCCGCAGCAAGAACCACTCGGCCTCCTGCGCAGACATTTGACTTTTTGGAGACCAGGTACGCCGGGCTATGTTATCTGTGTTATCAGTCGGCCAAGTTAAGCGCATGTTTCATCATTTATGCCCGCTCGTTATCTCCTTTTATAGGGAGAGTGTTTCGAACTAATGTCCCCAGCCTAGAATAATCTTTAATGTTCAGTGCAATGGACGGAATTCGACTGTTCGAGAAACCCCCGCGCCGAGAGATAAATACCCCCAGAGCAGACGCTGAGGCTGTCGACCCGTCGCCGCCCGTCTTTAGGACAACTATAGCAACTTGGTAGGGGCGCACGCAAGGCCCTGCCTTTTCAAGTGCTCTGTGACGCAGGCTATGGCCTGTTGAAGTCTGTGTGGCTGTTGTCTGGATGATCCTGTGTTCATCCAGATTGTAATGTCATCGAGGTAAAAAGGGTAGCCTTAAGGCGTGCCTTTCGACGGTATGGAGAATGATTGCGCTTGTATCAGACGCAGCCGAATTTTAGCGGTAAGACCTGACAGGAATGCCGGTACAAAATTGTACGTCGCTTCGCCGTAGTTGGGCTCTCGGAGACCCTGGAGGATCCCTTTGAGAATGATGTTGCCGAAGGCGCTTTGAACGTCTAGAGCCAGGATTGTACTGCGGATGGTTTTGGTGAGGTTGTGTATAATTTTTTCTTTCAGCTGTAGCAATACGTCCTTGGTGGACAGGCGGGAGCGGAATCCGAACATTGTGCCAGGGTAGAGGTAATGACCTTCAAGATGTACCAGCAGCCTGCGATTCACTAGATGTTCAAAGAGCTTTCCAAAGCATGATGTAAGCGAGATTGGTCGAATTTTTCCAATGCCGAGTCGTTCGGGAGGTTTATGGATTAGTTTTATGTCGGCGTGACTCCACTGTGGTGGTAGGGTAGTGCTGTTGAAAATTGCGAAGACGAGTTCCTGTACATATTTGTTCCTGTTTCGTAACAGTTTTGTGGAAATTCTCTCTCTGCCTGGCGCGAGTCGGATGTGGAAGTGCCAACGGTAGATTTTGGATTATAAAAGGGGCTTCCATGATTGCGTTGGGTTATCCTTGTTGCGGAGGGTGATTCTGTTGCCGCTCGTTCTGTGCCGCATAGTTTCTTTCGTATAGTTTCCATTAATTAGCCCGGTGGGTTTGTGTGGCTATGCACCAGGTGTTTGATCCGCTGTTCCGTCGCGGTCTTGGATGGTTTCGAGCACACTAGATGTGGTATTTTCCACGTTCTTTTGGTGCTTAACAAGCCGCTTAGTTTACTACAAAACGTTCGACAATTCTGCTTTTTCAGTGTTAGAGTACAATTCTGCTTTATCTAGGTTACGGCATATTCGGCTGCCTCTTAATAAATTCCAGCTATTTTAAAATTTAGTTTTCAGTCACTTTTTCGGGTTTTTCTCTTTTTGATTAGACATATTCGGGCTGCCTATATGTGGTCGACGTGGTGTCAAGCACCTGTGTTTTAGTAGACAAATTTATTTCTTTGTTGTGTTGTTTTACCAGTACCTCTATCTTTGCTGTTCGGATATCAACACTTTCTTCGGCAGGTGGTAAGTCAGTCCTACCTTTCCCAAAGGCGAACCAACCTTTGACCTTGCCTCGTCCTAGGCCGTGGCATGTGATGCTGTGAGCCAGAGTCCGGGTGACGATGTCCTGGTCGCTCCGAACATCCTCCGGTAGCCATGGCAAATCAAATTGGGTGAGATGACCTACAAAGGTGAGATCAGGGATGGTGTCTCTAGACACACTTAGGAGGTTAGGTTAGGATCGGTTAGTTCTATTAGATAGATAGAGAGGTCTTGTAGGACCTCTTAGGTCCTAGACCTCTTGCAAGACCTCTTAGGTCTTGTAGGACACGTTAGGTCGTTGCGAAGCACACACAGGAACTTTTGTGTTTCTTGCAGCAACACCGTTCCCTTCTAAGTCGCCTGCGGGTGCCTCCGGAGTTATGAGGTGAGTTCGAAGGACCCAAAGAACACTTTGAAGGTTGGACCTGCCTTCTTTACGCTCCTGCGGTTTGGGCTTTACGCTCCTACTCCAATTTCTTAGACCCCACAGGTAATGTATTGATATATAGATACCGAGGATGAAACTACTATTTTTCAAAATTGTCTGTACTTAGATTCAACAAAAATTCCAGCCTGTTACGCCACATGGCTCTTCAAGATAACTATTCGCATTATCCAACCCCTCACTCCCGTGAAAACAGGAACAACTATTTGAACCATTACCCTTACCGCAACCACTGTGGCAAAAAAACACGGAAAATTGAGATGCTATAACAGGCAGCAAATATAATACAGCAATACAGCGGCCCAGTTTCTGATTCGTTGCTTCGACCCAGTTCCTTGCAAAAAAGATGCATACCCTTAATTACATCTTCATCACCTAAGTACAGATAATTTGACGCTTACGTTTTATTTACGAGCCCAATACAGCGTTACAACTACAACGATTCACTGAAATGTGAGTAATAATTATGTGGTTGTAATTTGTCTTGCAGTGTCGGAAAATCAATTATTCACTTTTCACAGCTTTGTCTTGTATAACCGTAGCAGTGAAGTATTATCTTTACATGAGCTTCTACACGATGAAAACTTGTGCAGTGTTTACAGCGTGTGCGTTTTACATGTACCTATTTATAATCTACTAGAAGACAAAGTGCGCAGTTAATGCATTTCCCACCGCCGGCACGACGGATGGGTCAAGGTGAGTGCAAGTTTATTAGCACAGGTCAAAGTACGTAGAGCTCGCCCTCAGAAGGCCGCGGCGATAAGCTTCCACTTTCTGTCCTACTGCCTCCATCCCACGGTTCCCAATAACTGCAATACAAAGAAGAAATTTCACATGAACTTTTAGACATTGTTAAAATCGTGTCCTAATAGCATCTCTTTTCATAATCCATTTTACGAAAGCAGATTTACTTTTATGAGAACTTATCCCAGTATTCAATTTGAACAGCTGCAATACGAAGGTAGAGGTGTATTTTTATTAAGTTTATGTTCACCTTTTGAAAAGATCGGAGTCATTGTAGACATTGCTCAATAGTCTTTCTAATTTCAGCGCCAAACCATGGCCTACTTTAAAAGGAGGCCATGGCCAAACATTGCCCACAGTTTACCTCCTATAGCTGACTCTATTCAACATCCTTTTTGTAAACAGATAATCTTTTCTTTCCCCATCGCTACTGATGGCTCATGAGGAGAGCGAAGGCGGCAAAATCGAAAGACGAAGAAGAAACTACAATTCATAATGAGGTATAGGAGCAGAAGAGTACTTTATAGAATTTAAGCAAAACACGGAGAGGGTAGCCTAATTACATAGTCTTGATTGATTTTAGGGTTTAACGCACCGACGCAACGCAGGCGATGAGGCGCGCCGTAGTGAGGCTCCGGATTAATTTTGACCACTGGATTACGAGCCGAAACTCGTACAAGGGCTTTTGCTTTTCTCCATCAAAAAGCGTCGGAGCGGAATCGAACCCGCGACTGTGCTCAAGCGCAACGCCTTAGCCACTGAGCCACCGCGGCGGGTAATTACATAGTCTCTGACCTGCTACTCTGGGGGGGGGATCCAGGGAAAAGAGCACACAGAGGATGACAGGTATGATTATTGACATAGAGGTGATACCATAAGTGTATACAAAGTGTCCAAGCCATTCGCAGTATGTGTTCAATAGTTCACCACAAGAGGAATAGGCTACAAATAAGGTGCCAAACAGCTGATTTTTAAGATTGCTAGCACTCCTTGAAGGCTTTGTTTGAACACTGCGGGTCTGGCCAGGCTCCCAGAATGACGTCCTCAGACAATGCCAGATATCCCTACCAAGCCAACGACGTGGCAACTTTCCACGGAGATGCGCGTAGTAGAGACAGTTGTACAGCACATTTCATTTCATTTCATTTGTTATACAGTTAAGAGCCTGGAGGCATTACATCATGGGGGGGAGGAGGATAACAGGGTTTGCAGTAGTAGTATTGAACGAAGAGAAAAACGACAAGAAGGTGAGGATGAAAGCCTGAAAATACAAAACAAGGAATACCTGTAAAAAAATTACACAAAAATGTACAAGGGTAACACTGAAGTCAGTGAACAGAATTCAAAATATAAAAACCACTTGAGGCATCAATAGGACCATCAAGCCAGAACAGTAGAATTACATCGTTAATGCATCATGTTAACGTCTTTTAAGCTTAATTCACAATTGTTTGTTATTGGTGCATGTGGCGATGTCGGCGGGTAAAGTGTTCCATAGAGTATTAGCGTTAGGAAAAAAATGGCGAAAGAAATGCTGACGTTCTGCCAGTTATCGGAGCTAATGGGCAAGTGTGGTTTAAGCGGGGTGATGTTCTGTGAGGCGGCCTTTGTAGCGCGTGTCCTGATTCTGGCTGATAAAAGAAATTATGGAGGAGGAATAGGCGAGCAGTATCGCGGCGTGAATCAAGGGTCAGAAGGAAGAGAGATAATTTAAGGGCAGTGACGCGGACATGAATTGAATATTGCGAAGTGATAAAACGTGCAGCGCGGTTTAGAATGGATTCAAGTTGCGCAGTTAGGTGTGCTTGCGATGGATGCCAGATGGCCGATGCATATTCTAGTTTCTGCCTTACGAATGTTAGATAGGCTAGTATTTTTATTTCTTGAGATGCAAGTTTAAGGTCACGGCGAAGATATCCGAGAGTACGTGAGGCTTCCGAGCGTATAGTGTCGATATGAGTTGACCAAGAAAGCGATGACATGATGTGAACCCCTACTTATTTATATGATAGGCCTGAGCTGATCCGTATATTGTTGACAAGATAGGCGTATTGAGATATGGTATGTTTACGAGAAAATGAGAATTATTTGCATTTTGTTAGGTTTAATGGCACGTGCCTTTTCGTGCACCATAACGAAATGCTGACCAAGTTTGATTGCCGGTTAGAATGGTCATCGGTGGCGTAAATGGTTTGGTACCATACAGAGTCATCTGCAAATAGCCTTAGGTTTGCTGTAATGTTAATAGGCAGGTCATTTAGGTGTATTAAAAAGAGCAGAGGCAACAGGCTTGCACCCTGCAGGACACCGGACAATACGCTTGTTAGACAAGACTTGTGCTCATTACATGAAGTGAATTTGCGTGCGTCCTTTTCGGGAGTGTTCGATCCATGATATCAGGTTAGAAGGGATGTTAGTGATGATAGCTTAGCAAGTAGGTGGTTGTGGCCGACACGATCGAATGTTTTAGAAATATCCAATAAAATTGCGTCTACTTGATGGTTATGGTGCATTCCCTGTAGTATTTTATGTAGGAATTAGGCGAGCTGAGTGTGAAATGAGAACTGTACCCGCCGCGGTGGCTCAGTGGCTAAGGCGTTGCGCTACTGAGCACGAGGTCGCGGGTTCGATTCCCGGCCGCGGCGACCGCTTTTCTGATGAGGCGAAAGCAAAAATGCCCGTGTGTACGAGATTTCGGCGCACGTTAAAGATCCCCAGGTGGTCGAAATTAATCCGGAGCCCTCCACTACGGCGCGCCTCATCGCCTGCGTTGCGTCGGCGCGTTTAAACCCTACAATCAATCAATCGAAATGAGAACTGTTTACGAAAGCTATGTTTGCGCGGATAAAAAATTTAATTGATTATGGTTAGGTCATTAAGCTAGAGGTGACTACGTGTTCGAGTAGTTTGGAAGGTATACTGGTTAGGGACATTGGGCGGTAGTTTGTGATTAGTCAGCGAATACCGGATTTAAATTATGGTACTATCTGAGCAACCTTCGAATCGTCCGGAACGCAACCTGAGGGCAATGACTGGGTGAATATTAGATGTAGAATTAGGCTGGAATATTACTCAGTGTTTTTTTATAATCTTCCTGTTAATGTGGTCGCAGCCTCATGATGATAGCTTAAGGTTGCGGATCAGGTTGGATATTCCATCTGGGTTGATCTGGATGTCGGGAAACGTGGTCGAAGAAAAGGAGCGTGGTAATGTTATGGTTTCGGAATTACATGTAAAAAAAATTACGCCACCTACCCTTGCGGGAACCCTGGTGTAATGCAACGCATCTCATGGCGGCGTTTTCCATTGGCCTTTTACATCGTATTGATTAAGCTAATAGCAGGGATTCTCAGGCCAAGGGGAGGTGGCTGAGACCGCCGGACTGAGACCGTCGACTGAGACCGCCGGAGTGCGGCATGCCGCTTCATATTCACAGCGCCCCAAGGAGAGGAGAGCGCGGAGAGAGAGTACTGCACATGCGCAGCGCGCGCAGCGCCGGGTGCAGCACCGTCCACCGGCGCCTAGCAACGGAGTGAGAGCACGCTGCGCCAACCCGCAGCTGTTTGAGAGAGAGCGGTCGCTATCGAAGAGAGGAGAGGAGGAGAGGCGCAGCTGTGCGGAAAACGTCGGACAGACGCAGGAAGGACAGAGGGGCGAGCATGAGATGCGTTGCATCTGAAACAGAGGCAAAATAGTTGTTAAGAACTGTTGAGCGTTGATTGCTTTCTATCGGTTCCCCATAAGGTGTAGTGAGTTGAAGTGGCTCAGTCCGGGATTTGGGAGAGAATATTCGCCAAAATTTGCTAGGATTTCTTTCAGAATTGACAGTACATCACAGGAAAAAAAATTGGTTCTTTGCTTCCATGATTGCTTACCCGACTGTTTAGCGCATGCGTGGGACTTTTCCCATGTGCTGGCTTGTTACTGTGATTAGCTGATCTGTAAAGATGATTTTCTCGCTTAAGAATTGGTTTGAGGTGCCGGTTAAACGACTGGTTGTTTGAATCAGGTGTCATGATTAGCGTTGAAATGTGTTTTGTAATCTCAGAAGCTCGTTTTTATACAGTTCCCAGTTCGCGTTTACGGTGCGGGTTAAATGTGAATCTTTAAATTATTTGTAGAAACGGCATAGTTCATCATTTATAGCTTCGTAGTTCCCTCTTTTTAAATCAGTTATATGTTTTTGTTTGTAGTTTCTTTATTAGTTGCAGAGATACGGAAATATGTAAAAGGCTATGATCACTTAAGCTCGACAACGATGTCACGCTTAAAACGACATCGGGGTGCGTTAAGAGCAGTTCGAGTGCGTTGAAACCTCTAGCCTGACAGGTTATGACTTGATAAAGGTAGAAGTCGAGTGATAAATAGACGAATTGGATAGCTTCGTTGGATAGAGATTTTTTGAGAACTGAGAGCTGAGGCCAATTTAGACGCGAAAAATTGATGTCACGAGATAGGAAGAAAGAAGCGTTCGGAAAAGTTTTTGTAATTCGAGTTACGGATTGGCTGAGTAGATCGCAAAAAGACTGGTTGCTGTCGGGTGGTTTGTAACATACGCCGATAATGATTTTTACTTCCTGGGAATGAATTATTACACATGTTAGTTCAAGTGAGTCGTCGTGGCATATGAGCGACAAAGAAATTGTGTTTTTGAGAGCAATTGGAATGCCTCCTCCGGTGAGGCCGATTCAGCCACGGCGAAACTGCCTGAAGTTGTGATTTCACGGAAAGATTTTGTGGTGGAGAATGTCAGTATGTAGCCACGGATCGGTGAGAAGAACTATGTCAGCTTTGATGCCAATCTATGAAAATGGTAGATGGTCACGCTTAGGTATTAGGTTTCGTATGTTTGTAAATGCGATGTTGAAGTTCATGTAGGACAAATGCCGAGACGGTGAGCGTGGTTTGGGGCATCGAATATGATGTCAGTTAGGGACATAAGTCAATTATTCGGTGGTTTCTGTAGTTTTGGAAAGGAAGTTTGTGCATCATAGTACGGAGTCAGAGTTGGCGTCGCAATAGTAGCACTTTTTCCCAACATGTAACCTGCCAAGCCAAAGTTTGAATGCTCATTTTGCCGGGCGGATAAACTTTAAACTTTAGAACGGGCAAGGCTAGTGGTGGCAGCAAAATTCTCCCTTATTGCAAAATTTGTATTTTTTAGTTTAGGACCGCAGGACAGCATTTTTTTTGTTAGTTCATGAATTTGATGATTATTGGCCGTTTCTTTTTATGGGGACGGTGCTCCATTGCGGTACGCTCCTTCAGTATGGTAAGGTAAATTTTCGAAGGATAGCTTATCACTGCAAAATGGCAAAACCACATCTTCAGTATCCTTCCATGTTTCTTTGTTCGTATCGTCAATGCCAACGAAAAGTAGGTGATTTCTACGCACCCTGTTCCTCACGTAAACCCTTCAGCTTTAAGGGCTGCAATGTCGTGTTTTAGATTGCATGATTCAATGGTGACTCGTTCAGCGAGAGGATGATCGTGGAATGATTCTATCTTAGTCACCCTGTCAGTCAACCTAGCTAATAAGCCTTCATGACCATCTTGAGCTTCCTTAAGTTCATTTAGTTGCTCATTTATAGCAGCCTCACCATCCTGCAGTTCTTGTATTGTTATTAAAATGGCGGCTGAATCGCCAGATATTGTTGGACCAGGCTTAAGCTCGACGTCACCGCTTAGTAGCAAGTACAGTTGACATAACAGATGTTGCACGAGCGGTCACAGCAAGTACGGTACGCAAAAAACATCAAGTCGACATGTTCAATAGTTTCCCGTATATGAAACGATTCACAGTCATTGTCACTCGAAACAATGATGACGTGTTGGTAGCGATCACTAAAGGCTACGGCGAGCCGTAGTCGGTGCAACTAGGGTGCCTCGATGCGCGCCCGCTCCGCTGAGGGTGGCGCCACTCTTGGAAGGGTTCGTCGACGCCAAGACCGGTTCTCAGGAGGCGCCGCTGCCATTTTTTTGCATTCCTCCGCGGCGACTCTCGCGTTATGGGCGCGGAAAGTGGCGCTCTTCACAAAGTCTCTTTGTAGGATGAAAGAGTTCTGCATTCCTCACGGTTCTAACAGTGCTAAAATGGCTGGCAGATGTTTTTGTTTCCTAGGGACCCAAAAAGGTCGCTTCTATGGACGGTGAAGATCAAGCGGGGCAAGTGGCACCCGAGGAACTACTCCTGCATATGCAGTGTAAGTACCCAGCTATCCAGTTGGGCTATTGCCAGCTTGTTGGTGTGGCTGTTTCTAGATACATGCCGAATGGTTTTATGTGTTTATGTTTGAGGTTTCATGAATTTTTCGCAGCCTTTTGATATTTGATTGATGCAAACGGACATCACCTCCTAAAACGGGGAGCCGATATGAAGGGTGTCGCGGTTTGGAACTTCAGTCATTTCACTTTGCATCATGAAGTAAGGGGCTCGTTGTAAGCATGTGTGCGATCTTTTTCCGTCCCGAAGCGTCATTTCGACGCATCACGTTTACCAAAGCCCATTTGTGACAGTGTGATATATCCCGAAGCGTAAAACTACATGCGGCGCGTTATGCCGGTGTTTCTCCTCATTGTCTCAACTTAAAAGGTCGGTTATACATGTTGTCGTGGACGAAAATACTGTGATATTTAGGACATTTATTCGCTTGCCTTGTCATAAATGTAGCGCATGGAGGTGTGGGAATTACACCTCTATTTTGTGAACCTGTGTGGATGTCAGCCGGTGCGCGTCAATTTGCTCAATTTAGCGACAGTTATTGTTATTCCTCTTGAGAATAAAGCGCCTATATTGACAATTTTGCGGGCAGGCTCAATTTGAAAAAATCCGGTTTTGAAAAAAACCAGACAGATGGATGGAAGAAGCTGAAGCGAAATGCGTGTACCAACACTTTTCCCATTCACAGGAAGGCATTTGTTTCAGTGGGTGTGTTTGTAAACAGCTTAAATCTTACCAAATCACTGGTGGCCGCTGCAGAAATGTTCCAGTGATATTTGAGCCGTCGATCTGGCATGCTTCACTTATTTTGACTTCACACGTTATGCATGCGTGCATGTAGGTATAATATATATATATAGTATATACTTATATATATATATATTATATATAGATATTATATATATAATTATATATATATATATATATATATATATATATATATAATAATATATATAATATCATATATTTGTATGTATCGATGCTGTTTCTGCTCCTCTTATCGGGAGGACGCTTCCACCTATTCAATTGTAATGTCGCTCAGCCCATGCAACAACCTTAACCTCACGCATCGACTTAATCCATTTTCTCTGGAAAAGCACAATCGCTCGCCCTGGGTAATTATTAAAAGTGTAAATGCTCAGACGTTTGTCATGCAGTGTTTCCCCCTTGTTCTTTTTCTTGATTTCCTGTTCCCGTGATTACCGCGTTTTACCTGAACTTATTGCTTAATTTAATCATTGATTTGCATGTCTTTTTGCTTCCAGTTGCTCCAAACAATCAAAAACTACCCAGAGACAGAACGCAGCCTTAGCCCACATCCAAAAAAGATCTAGTGAACAACCCCGCTGAAGAATCCCAAGCATCGTCAGAGACAGCGGAAATGCTCCCCCAGTCAACTGACATGGTATCACAAGAGACATCAACTGAAAACCTCGAACTCAACATCCGAGGTGTCGGAGCTTTGTATGTCGGAATTTCAAACTAGTGTGAGCGCGAGACTACGAAGCGTAGAAAATCATTTATTTCACTGCTCCATTATCCGCATCACCAAACACATCGAGGAACGCTTCATCTTCTACGAGACTGATCATCATCATCGTTAGTGGCTGGTCCGGTGTTCTGAGACGGCTTAGTCGTACAATAAACGCCTTACCTCACCGAGTAACCAAGGCCCTTAGTGGCTGGTCCGGTGTTCCGAGCCGGCTTAGTCGTACAATAAACGCCTTACCTCACCGAGTAACCAAGGCCCTTACAAGTGGTGGAGGTTGCGCTCGATCCCGTCCTCAACGCCTTCCAAGCAGACCCCTGGAGCTCCGTTCAGGTAGGCGATTGGCTGTAGCAGCGATGCAGCGTGAGGCCGGAAGCAGTCCCGCTGGCACCTCCCCTGCTGCGCCTCTGGCATTTGCTATGACCAGCTGCCAGCGCGATCCCCCTCATTTCGCCGGGCTCTACCATGAAGACGCTGAAGACTGGTTGGATCAGTTTACTCGAGTCAGTGCGTTTAACCGTTGGGATGACGTGGCGAAGCTACAGAACGTTGGGTTTTCCTTGGACAAGGTGGCACAAACATGGTTTCTTAACAACAACCACCGGCTCGCCGACTGGGCCACCTTTTGTCAGGAGCTGCGCCAGATATTCGGTAGGCCAACCGCGCGGTCAGACATGGCGAAAAGGAAGCTGGCCAGTCGCCTTCATGGCCCTGAGGAGACGTATGCTTCTTACATAGAGGACGTTCTCGCTCTATGTCGCCGTGTGGATGCAAGCATGCCGGAGGCCGACAAGGTTCGCCATGTCCTGAAGGGCATAGCACCTTTTGCCTTCAACGCCCTTGTAATTCAAAATCCTTCGACCATCAGCGATATCCGGACAACCTGTCAGCGCCTGGACGAACTGCAAGCCGTCCGTCTGCCAGCAAATGGTCTTGCTATGCAACCACAGGGGGACGTGGACCTACGCGCCCTCATACGTCAAATCATCCGCGAAGAGCTCCAGTTCAATGACCCGCCGTCTCCTCCACGTGATTCCTTTCGCTCGGAAGCGCTCCAGTTGCGCGACCTCGTGAAGGAGGAGCTGGCATCCATGACGGGTGTGATGCCGACGCCACCCCCATTACTACAACTCCCACCCCGTCCTACTCGGCGATGGTATCGCGACCGCCCCTGCCTCAAGATGCCCCGTTCGCACCCGCACATGTAACAGCGATCTCTGCAGCGACCGTTCCACGGGGGTACTACACCAACGTGCGAACCCCTCGCCAGGCTTTCCCGAGCGACCGACCCGTCTGCTATTACTGCGGGATCCGGGGCCACATATCCCGCTTCTGCCGACGCCGTATGCAAGATGAACGAAGAGGGTACGCACCGTTTGAACGAGATTTCGGTTATCCTTACGGTTCCCACCGTCGTGTCTATGATTCAACCCCGCGACGCTCATCGCCACCCTCTCCCTCGTTTGAACCGCCTCAGACCAATCGTCCCTCCCGCCGCCGATCACCCTCACCGTATCGACGGTCCGTGTCTCCTCTTCACCCGGCTTCCCACGTTCCCGACAACCACTCGGAAAACTAGCGCCTGCAGTTTTCGGAGGTGAAACTGCGTCGCTCGGAAAATGCTCAAGTCCTCCTCAACGACCATCAAACTTTTTATCTGTGCTAGTGGAAGGAATTTTTGTTAATGCTCTTGTGGATACTGGTGCAAGCGTTTCGGTTATTCATGCAGATTTGTGTTCGCGTCTCCGTAAGGTTAAAACTCCTTACACTGGTCCTTCACTGTGCAATGCTAACGGAGTCGTACTGCAACCCTCAGCGCAGTGTACAGTTCGAGTATTCATAGATGGAAGCCGTCATCACGTTCCCTGTGCAGTGCTTACTCCGTGTGCACACCAATTGATTCTGGGGTGGGACTTTCTATCTTCGGCGTCCGCTGTCATTTCCTGCAATTTACCAGCTGTCGAACTCACGGCTACCCACTTCTCCAGCGTTGATGATGAGGAGCCGCCTCGGTTGGTGGCACAAGCTGATCAAGTTTTGCTCCCTGGGCAAGAGACACTAATGACAATGTGCTCAGATAGGATTCAAGATGGTGACATTTTAGCTGTTCCTGCAGGCTGCGTCCTTCCTAAAGGAGTCATCATTCCCACCTGCCTTGTCCGGTTTTCGAATGGATCAGCAGTACTTGCTGCAACGAACGTCAGTTCAGAGCCGATCTTGCTGCCCAAAGGTGCTTCTATTGCTACTGCTGCTGCTGACAGCCAGGTCATGTCTGTTATGCCGATTTGCTCGTCGTCAGCAGGCCAGCGCCTTTCGGATCCTGCATCGTCATCGGCCGCTCTTGTCGCAACCATTAGCTCTGACCTCAGCCCTAAAGAGGCCAGAGTCCCTCCTTGCTTTACTTGAAAGACACGCAGCTTGTTTTGACTTACCTTCGCCGAAGCTGGGGCAGACTTCCGCAACAGCACACCCCATTGACACGGATGGCTCTCGTATCATCCGTCGCCGTCCGTTATCGTGTATCTTCGTCTGAACGAAAGATCATCGAGGACCACGTTTCAGACAGTCGCTGACGCAACATCATTCGCCCTTCTGTTAGTCCGTGGTCCGTCGCCCGTCGTTTTGGTTCGTAAAAAGACGGATCAGTGGTTTTGCCGTTGATTATCGTGTACTTAAACAAATTACCCGAAAAGATGTATACCCCATGCCCCGGATAGATGACGCTCTGGACTGTTTACAAGGTGCGGAATATTTCTCGAGCATTGACCTCCGATCCGGCTATTGGCAAATCCCGATGCATGAATCTGACAAAGAAAAAACCGCGTTTTCCACCCCGGACGGACTTTATGAATTCAATGTTATGCCTTTTGGATTATGTAATGCCCCAGCTACTTTTGAGCGTCTCATGGATACAGTCCTGCGTGGACTCAAATGGAGGACATGTTTATGTTATTTGGATGATGTTGTGATCTTCTCATCGACTTTTCCTCAACATCTTGAGCGCTTGAACGAAGTACTTACATGTTTAGCAAATGCTGGACTTCAGCTCAACACAAAGAAATGCCGTTTTGCCAGCAAAACAATCAAAGTCCTCGGTCATGTCGTCAGCAAAGAAGGCATCCAACCAGACCCTGACAAAATAACAGCTGTGCTCAATTTTCCTCGACCGCTACAACAAAAAGCCCTCCGCAGTTTCCTCGGCCTTGCCTCTATACTTTCGCCGTTTTATTCCCGGTTTTGCCACCCTTGCTTCACCTCTCAACAGGCTTCTGCAATCCGACGTTCCCTTCACCTGGTCCGACGACTGTGAAAAAGCTTTTCACGCTCTTAAA
Source organism: Haemaphysalis longicornis (assembly GCA_013339765.2). NCBI lineage: Eukaryota > Metazoa > Arthropoda > Arachnida > Ixodida > Ixodidae > Haemaphysalis > Haemaphysalis longicornis. The sequence continues at coordinate 204,772,799 of CM023452.1, forward strand.
GGTGCGCTTACTTGTCGCCCAGTGTTGTGCCACTTCGATGAGACAAGACCCGCACTTCTCCATACCGACGCCAGTGGGACCGGCATTGGCGCCGTTCTCCTCCAACGGGATGACCAATCAAGAGAGCGGCCTGTTGCTTATGCCAGTCGCTCTCTCACGCCCGCCGAAAAAACTACAGCATCACAGAACAGAATGCCTTGCCGTCGTTTGGGCTGTCCAGAAATTTCGGCCATATTTATACGGCCGCCATTTCACCATCGTAACCGATCATCACGCACTCTGCTGGTTATCGACTTTAAAGAACCTTACTGGACGCCTTGGACGGTGGATTCTTCGTTTACAAGAATACGACTTCTCTGTCACATACAAGTCGGGCAAGAAACACCTCGATGCAGACGCGCTATCGCGCTGCCCGCTATCGCCTTCACATACTGCTTGCGTAACGCCGCCGGCAAAAGCGTTGCCGCTTGCGCCTGTCAGCTCCATTGCGGTCGGTGAACGCTTTGAGCTTAAAAAGCTCCAACAAGAAGACCACTATTGTCAAAGCATTGTCGACAGACTGAGTGGTAGAACACAGCCTCCAAACAGTCGCTTGCGCCGCCAGCAAACAAAATTTCGGGTTGTTGATGGCGTGTTGCATCGTCAAAATTACCATCCTACTGGAGAAAAGTGGGTTCCCGTTGTACCCCGGGCACTGCAGCAGAAAATTTTGGAGGCCTTTCATGACGATGCGACCGCTGGCCACCTCGGATATCAGAAAACGTATGACCGCATCCGAGCCCGTTTCTTTTGGCCTGGCATGTCCACAAGCGTATCCAAGTACGTCGCGTCCTGTACCTCCTGCCAGCGTCGCAAGCGCCCTACATCACCTCCGGCTGGACAGCTACAACCTATCTCGTGCCCCGCTGAGCCTTTTGAGGTTGTGGGGATTGATTTGTACGGGCCGCTACCTAGAACTCCTACCGGTTACCGCTGGATCGTCACAGCTGTGGACCATCTGACACGCTATTCTGAAACGGCTCCCTTGCGTACTGGATGTGCCGAAGAGGTCGCTAGCTTCTTTTTGCACCGCATCGTCTTGCGGCATGGCGCCCCTCGTGTCCTGCTAAGTGACCGGGGGAGAACGTTTCTCTCGAACATCGTTGCAGAAGTCCTGCATGCCTCACCAACTGTTCACAAATTGACCACCGGATATCACCCTCAAACTAATGGACTTACTGAAAGATTTCATCGCACGCTTTCTGACATGCTTTCAATGTACATTGCACCTGATCACAGCAATTGGGACCAAATACTCCCTTTCGTAACATTCGCTTACAATACGGCTACCCAACGCACCACCGGTTATTCCCCATTCTTCCTCGTATACGGCCGCCAACCGTCCTCGCCACTAGACACCTGTTTCTTTACCGCCCCTGTATCACGTTCTGCTCCAAGCACTGAACAGTTCATCTCTCGCGTGAAGTATTGCCGCCAGCTTGCCCGTGACCGCACTACTGAGTGTCAGCAGGACAGGACAGAGCGCTACAACGCATCTCACCGGACTGTTGATTTCCGACCTGGCGATGAAGTTTTGTTATGGACCCCTTTCCGGGTTCCTGGACTTTGCGAAAAATTCCTTCACCGTTTCCTTGGACCGTACACCGTTCTAGAGAAAACCTCACCGGTCAACTTCCGCATAACCCCCGTAACTCCACCTGCCGACCGCCGATGCCGTGGCACCGAGATTGTGCACGTGTCTCGGCTCAAGCCGTTCCATCGTCGCCGTCCCGTGTGATTGCGGCCGGGAGGCCGCCTTAACGGGCGGGGGGGAATAAGTGTGAGCGCGAGACTACGAAGCGTAGAAAATCATTTATTTCACTGCTCCATTATCCGCATCACCAAACACATCGAGGAACGCTTCGTCTTCTACGAGACTGATCATCATCATCGTTAGTTGCTGGTCCGGTGTTCCGAGACGGCTTAGTCGTACAATAAACGCCTTACCTCGCCGAGTAACCAAAGCCCTTACACTAGAAAAATGAAACCCTCACAGCTAGTGAGCCACAAAGGGATTGTGCTTAGTTGAAAGAGCAGTTGGCAAGTATAGAAAGAAGATACGCCATTGTTCAAGAACCTCACAAAATTGCTAAGAACGCAATTCAAAACCTAAAAAAGCATTTCCGAAAACATTTCAGCGTAATCATCATTTCTTATGTTGTAACTGCAGTGATATGTGTTTGTATCATTTTGACATAATAAGTTCTGTGACAGAGGTGCAGTATGGTGCTCGTCATCATTTTATACATCGTGTATTTAAAATTAAAGTAATATAAGATTGTATGTACTTCTCTGTAAGCCTTTATGTTTAGATTGCAGCCCAAGGACGCTGGTTCGATTCACGACCACGGCGGCCGTTTTTCAGATGGTGACGAAAAGAGAAAGCGCCCAAGTGTTCGAGATTTCGGCGCAGTTTAAAGATCGCTAGGTGGTGAAAATAATTCGGAGCCCTCCACTACGACGCGTATCATCGCGTGTGTAACGTAGGTGCGTTAAACCTCATCAATCAATCAATCATGTTCGATTGCACAGTGCATGCATGACGCAGTTTGCCGCCAGTCAGTTCTTTATAAGTGCAGCATAATAGTTTCAGCGGCCGTAAGCGTGCCGGGCATTTGTACTTGAAAATGCAGCAGTTCACTTCCTTCGTGTATTTCGGCTACTTCCTACTATGTTGATACATAAGCGCAACAACAGCAAGTTCACGGCGCCGGCATGACAACGACGGCGAGAGGTTGCCCGCCGTGATCAGTTGTCGTAAAAAGAGTAATATATTCTCTATACGATGGCTAATCATTTCGAAATAGCGACTCCTTCACTTTTATTTATATAATTTATAAAAGGAGTGAATATCAAAAGTAAAGCCGAATCAAGCTAACACTGTTAGCGAGAGCAGCTCTATCAAGGCGCGCCGCGCGTCTAGCGGATGTAAGAAAATGGCTCTCGCACTAGCAGACGACGGTGTTGTCCAAACCCTCAGCAGAGGGGAGAAGGGGGCGCAACGAGGCACCCTAGGTGGAACCGCGACGAGTAGCTTCGCTGAGTCCATGGGGGCATCCGTAAGCCGCAATAAGGGTCCATTTGATGGAGCCTTCCCTGGCGGTGGTAACAGCACGCCGAGTCACTCGTCGGGTCGGGTCGTTGCAGAGAACAGCGGTTGGAAGAGAGGTCGTATCTCGACTTGCAAACGTAAGGCGCACAACCTTTGCGACTACTGAAATGGGTGCAGAAAATGGTGAAAATTACTTGGAAGGAAGGAGAAGTGAGCACGTACACGCAAGAATTACATGCAGTAAAGCAAGCAGGTACGGGGCGATTTGTTTTACTGATTAGGGATTAAACAATCAAGAGATGTTTACTGCAGTGTACCCGGGGTCGCATAAACAGAAGCATAGTGGTCGTCTGTGAATATCGTACACTCCTCTGTACCTTTAGGTTGTACTTACATGTGCTACACGTTTGCAATTAAACACAACTAGCCCGAACAATATTTACCGATATGGCACCATATTTCCCGTGCGCCCGCTACCCATATTGATCTTGTTCCTATAAGGCTTGATATGTGCCATAAACGGAATTACATACAACGTCCGAAGTGTGGTAAGGTCTCTCGCCTTCTAAACAAAACATATTTCTGTCACAAAATCTTCTTCTCGGTCATAGCGGTGTTGTTCACAAATACTTCAAAACTTGTCTACGTATATGTTAGAAGAGCTAGATGGTTCGCTCTTACAAATCCCAGCTTGAGCTTTTATTGTAATTGGATACGCCAACTGTGAGCCATCAATGTGTTTCATCGCGTCCGAGAATGTTCGCCGGTATTTTACAGAGGGTCCAAGCAGATATGACCCGAAAACCAAACTAAACTTCAAGTGCTAGTTGTGCCACGAACAGGTTCCTCGAGACGAACGATGAGTGCTGTCCCTTTTTTCAGCCCAGGAAGAACGGAACTGTGTACGCGTGGGCTCATGATAGCACTGATTATCTTGCCCCAAGTGTAATCGAGTCATGTTTGGCATTAGGTAAGCAAATACTCACTTTGGGTGCAGCAGTCTTCGTTTTTTTAGGTAGTTTTCAGAAGGCTCATTGCAAGTTATTTACCTTCTAATGGGCGTGTTGAGTATATTCCCGCTGATACTTTTTATACAGTGCCAAAATATAAACGTATGCTTCAGGAAACGCCGGAGAACTGAAAAAATTAAAGATGTCTCGAATGAAGAAGCTCCGCGCTTTTACTAGAAGAAATTGTGCAGCGTTTTAAAACACGTGGTCCCAACAAATGGTCACGACATACTTTTCTAACCATTGTAGCGCGTTGCTAATTTCTAGATCTTCACATCACCGACCGTGCCTTCCGAACAAATCCAACACTCCAACTGCGAAAAGCGGCGACGGACGTAGCACATCATCTTCTTCGCTATGCCGACACCCTTTCGCCTTTGAATTTCATCTACTTGCTTATAATGGCTAACATTTCTTCCAGGTAAAGTATTTTACGGCATCTTAATGCCATAGGTGAAGAGAAGCGCACGCTTCCACGGCATGCTAATTTTTACATCATAACCGCGCAAGTGTGATAACTCGCGAGCGGTTGTGAACAAGAAAAGCATTTCTTCTCCTGTCTTGCTTCTTTACCAGGCAAAGATTTCGTCTACAAGTTCGCCCTGGCGTTTTCGGAATACAAGAAACCAGACATTATAAAAAATCCGCACCGAAGTAACGGTAAGAACATTGTAGACAAGAAAAGCGATCTACACCACTGTGCTTTGTGAAGTGTTCTCAACGGGTAGGTTGTGTTTTCGCAGGTGTTGTGTACGACGCAGCTTTGAATGCAGGTTCGGAGCACCCGAAAATATATTCCGCCTCTTGCATCAAATCTAAGTAGTGCGCAAAATAATTTTGTCTATATATTTGGAGTGATTCGAGACTTGCTGTGATCAGTTCTTGATCATTGGGCATATTCGTCAACGTGTGCTCTAAGTAGGTATTGTCCTCATCCTGAGAGTAGAAAATATGCCTCTCCGTAAGCTGTATTATTTCGGGGTGATTCTGCGCAGCTTTAGTGCGTCCTTAAAGCGCCGTTGCTCCTATAAACGCACACATTAAATTTTAACGGGGGTTTTCTAAGTAGAGTGAAGTAGTCTATCACGCACACCTTTAGCGTAACCTTCGTTTTCCAATGGCGTACGAAGATTAGAAATGCTATTGTTTTAATAAGCATGCTGGAAGCACAATATGGCAAAGAAACATTACTCATTGGAACAAAAGGAAAGTGACGGTCAGCGTAAAGAACAATTATGAATTGCCTCTCTTGGTCAACTTAAAGAACAAGACAACGGGCATGCGACACTGGGCAATGCAGCAGGCGATGTAACTGCCCCTCTAAGTACCCAGAGAGTCACGTTGGTTGCCTGGGGTGGTGCGGTAGCTGCCAGAGGTCGATTGTTACAAGCACAGATTCTGTACTTGCTTGCATCGCTACTGTTACATAAATAGCTAGGATGAGCACAGTGATATCTCCGCTACACATTTTCGCGTTTAGCATACCAAATCCGTGAAACCGGAAGCTAGACGGTGGCGTTGGCTGCGCAATACTTGGTTACGTAGTCAGGGGATACCACTTTTGCGCACATTTCTAGTACAAAAAATGTTCGCCAAAATGATTCTATGATTGAGATATTTATATGCAAGGAATTTTTTTATAATGAGGCTCTTTTACTTCACAAGCATCGACAAGTAAAGATCCCCATATCCTCTCCGGGAAGCAATCAGATTATGTTGGATAGTTAGTGCGTGCGTGTGGGCGTGCGCGCGTGCGTAGTGAGGGGGTACTTGTTAGTGTATGTGTGCGTGTCAGCGTACCGTGCAAGATTCATGGCCAGCAGTTTTGGAAGGCTCAGCGTTAGGAGCGGCAATGCCTTGTAGACTGCCTGGTGTCGCAAAGAGGTAACACGCAAAGGTAAGCAGCACTAGCCCCTTTGTCCGGGTTGACTGAGACCTCCTTAAAAATGTGAAGGTGGTTCGGGTAAGATTTCTCCAGGTGTTCCAGCACCAAAAATGTGGCTGGTTCTACTGGTGTGCTGCTTTTGACCGTCATGTGAGGAACACGTAGCCTAGAGTGGAGGCTCTCACAAGACGATGGTGCCATTGAAGTCTGAATTTCACCTGCCGCTGATGGCCAAAAATTCTCAGTGTTATTTGCATTGGCGCATGATATGCCACTCTCCTGTGAAGACGCCTAATTATTGCTCTTCCAGCACTGGTTTCGCTCGGCCGCATTATGTGCGTCATTAACCTCTGCAACGCCATCAACTGGAGTGTTGCTAACGGGTTCTCTCCTGTGACCTTTCTTACCTGGGCAGCCCATTCCCTCAACCCTTTCCTGTACAACGTTTCCAGGCGCTGCTATTATGTTATCATGGGAAGATCAGAGGCAGCTGGTGAAGAAAAGAGCTGAAAATCAAGGCTGTGGTGCCGTTTAATCATGGACGCTAGGTGATTTCCCCATTTAGCTTGGGAAATTTCACACCGGGAACCAGAGCCGAAGTAATCGTGTCCAACGCCCGTTGCCAGTACAGCTTACTGTACGGGGTGACCCCACGAAACTGCTCATGAGTGGTTTTACGGATAGAAAGGATTTCCTACGGTAAACAAGAATGGGTAGACTATCGCCGGTTCCCAGGAAAAAATAACAAAACAGGCTTTCTAAGCTGAGAGCTTCAGTACTACTGAGGAATGATCTTTCTGCATGATGTTAACCATCAAAGCCAGGTTAGCCACTGGCCCTGATGAGCCATCAAGACCAGTGGCGAACGGCGGTATCCGGACTGCCAGAAGCAAACATTTTATTCCCACAAGTGCCTCAAATTTGGAGCCTCGGAACCTCGTTTGCTGAAAACACACGTACGGGAGGATGTTTGTGGCCCTGCCATTACGAAGGAATGAGAATTTTTCCAATTGGCATAGTAATTCGCGGGCGCATATGGTTGACAATGTGTGCGAGACTCTGTTCCCCATTACTCTCTCAGGCCTCCTGATCACTGGATGTCCCATTCACGCTCCTGGAGTTTGAAACCACGCTAAGTACTTTACGGAGACGATGTGCACCAAGTTCGAGAGGAAGGAACATCGAAATGCTCGGTGACCTAACGGGAGAACGTCCAACGTTCTCCTTCAATAGTTCAACCCCATTTGGGAGACGGGTGCAAATCTTTTTCCTAGAAACTGGCCTAGGAAGTCGCGGTTCTTAAGCATAGAAAGGACCGAATAGCGGTGTCTTTATAACGGGTTCTTTCCCTCACATCTCTTGCGGTGAAGTTGATTTTCAAAGTTGTTTTTTGTGAGGCTAGCCTAGTGGGCAGGTCATACAAACAGCTACCGTTCCTGATGACAAAGCGTCCGGCGGTGCTTAAGCACCCAGTATAGCGTTGTGGACTCTGTCAGCCATGTCAGACATACCCGGGCGCATAGACTGTCAAATATAGCTCTTTTTTTCGAAGTTTCAACAGCTTTTAATTGCGTGTACGAAGACTAACGATAGCAGACAGGCTTAGTGCAGAGGGGGTGTGAGGAAACCTCTTTGTTTTGTTCATGGCTTTTTCACAGACCGCTGCATGTAAGTACGGCTGTGTGTTAAGTGAAGAAAGAATAGTCTCGGCGGTGGTAACAGATGGAGCTGTTCGGTCCTCTAGTCTTTGGAGTGTGGGCATGGCTGCGCTTCAAAAAGTAACAAAAAAGTTCGACAAAATGTTCAAGTATATGTTTACGCTGATGTTTGCATATGCTGCATAGCAGTGCCTCTATACAATGCTAAAGCGCTTTAAGTCATCTCAAATGAATAACAAAAAAAAAACGTTTTTTGCAGGTGAGAAGATTACAGGCCATCTATATATTCTGGAGTAACGCCACATTGTGAAGGCGCAGTTGTACATAAATTTTAGCTCCGGATCTCATTCATGACGTTTTAAAGTCTTTTATAATTATTAGTAGGGGTGGTGGGATCAGCATGTCAAATAGATTTTTCTCAGTGTGCAATGAAGAAGTAATTAAACTATGCCGACTGTGCGTCGCGATGGCACTCGTTAAATGCGGAGTAAATTGGAATGAAGCAAAATTACCTTAGGCCTTTATTTGGCTGCGCAGTGTGAACGTGGATTCAAAGTTACTAGATTACCTTCGTTGCTATATTATTTAGGTCATGTGCCGAGAGCGTATGCATCGCTCCTACTGTAACAGCTCCACGCGAAGAGGCTCAGCCAAAGAGAACTACACTCCCTGAATATGTAGTTACATTTATTTCAGCTCCCCAGCACCTGACAAACACGATTTTCCTTACAGCTTGAGAACTTTGGGCGAAAGAGCGTGAAATTTACAATATTGAGCTGCAATATTTCTTCATCTTCAACGTCTTCTGCGGATCGGACGAGCACATTGTACACGACACCCAGATGTGTGAAGCGCAATAAACGCACCTCTTGTCATGCATTCAGCAAATAACGGTGCTTTTCTTTCTAGGGAGTTCCGCGCTGCACACACTTTTATCGCAGTTTTTCTAGCAGGAGAGCTGTTCAAGCTTTCGGTTCCGCCGTATACCATTACCAGAAAATAACTCACAGGAAAACCACCGAGCCCACATGCGCGTGAGCCTCTTGAGGAGTGCTCGGCGTCGGCCTGCTGAACCTGCGAACCCCGTCCACCATTCGTGACATGTTCTCTGGCATGTCATTCTACTCGCCAGTTCACCTGCGTTTCCCATGGAGCACAGAAACTGTGCCCGAAGGCCGGCCTCTCTATGGCCGCTTTCTGGCATGTCAGGCCAGCATCAAGGTACTGGAAGAGAACATTCGGCCACCAGCACTTCCGCATATTCCCAGGCACCGGTCTCCAGACAGCGAACTTTATGTACACGGCCACGAGTTATTCAGTTTAAAAATTGGCCGCGTATCTGCTCCTTTTGTTGATATACCGTCAACAGACGATATTCTTTATCGACTTTTGCCAAGTAAATGCCTCCCTTCGCTTTCCCGCTCACCTCTCATGTTGTTAGTTTTCTTGCGTCGCGCTCCTCCCAAGGTAAAGACGCCAAAGGTTTGCTTAAATGATTTTAAATTTCTTGCGCTCCACTGCTCCAAACTGGGTATCTCGATGCCAACGCTGCCGTACGGTGAAGACGTGCGTGAATCGAGGCGCCCTATTTTCCACGTTTATACAACCGCGCTTCCAATTCCACGTGTGTTCCAAGCAGAACGTGCAATCTATCTAGTGGAACCTTTCGTAACTGTTACCACTTGATTTCTTAAAATTCCGCCTGAAGCTATATGGCGCGGGCGACAGCAGGCGACGACGGAGTGATATTTTCTTCTTCAGTGGATGAAGTATTTAATCTCACCAAAATCAAACATGTACGACTTTTTTATAAAGGAACGCTGCAAATATCACTTCTGTATTAATTTGGTGTCTTATATTATGCGTAATGTCTTGTTGTTCTTCCACATATTCACAAGTATGAACATTACACCGGAATTAGACGGGCACATTTAGCTGTGACTATATAAGACTATTGCGCAGGCATTGTTTTACTCTGGCCAGGTGGCTGAACTGAGTCACACACATACGGACAGACAGACATACAAACAGACCAATATTTCTGGGTTTAAGTAGCCCCAGAAAGACTATCGTCTTTAGAATTGTCGCAGCAACTCCCCCTGTCCCTTTTTCGAAGAGAAGCCTTGATAACATCTTTGGGATGTCGATCACTGGGGAACACCAGAGCACACGCTAGACACGAGATAAACAGAACTGCGAAAAGGCATCCGAATGTCCAGCGTCCGTTACGCAAAACGCAATTCGCGCGCGCGCGCGCCTAATGTATCAGGAAAAGTTTGTTTAGGCTTTTTGATGCTATTTTAACAAAAGCTCTTTTTTTCGCACTTTACGTTGAGAGAACAATGCGCAATTTGGTTTTATATTTCGCGGTATTATACGAATGCATAAAATTATTTTTGGTTTTGTCTTGTTGATAGAAATTTTTTAATCTTCGAAATTTTAGTTATATATCAATATACTAATGGTTTTGGCTTGGTGCTGCAAGACTGCTATTTGTTGATTATTTGGGACTGTTGGCGAATATGTAATGATGTAATACAGTGTGTATCGGGCGTGGTTTTACGTTGGGAAAGAATCGTAAAGGCTTTCTATTTGAAGCAATCAAATTATTGTTTTTTTTTTCGTGAATCGTATGGCACTGTTAGACGCATCAACATTAGACACTGGATTACACGCGCCGGAGCATTGCATTAATCTCATTAAACCCCAGGCGCTCACAAACCGTGCAAACGAAACCGAACGAATTGTGAGCGAATCGTTTGGTGAAGTCACTGTACGCTACAGCGAAAAGAGCATGACTTTCGGGTCCGGTGCAGTTTTGCGGGTGTGCTTGGAGAGCGATGTCCTGCTATCGTGTCGCTAAGGCAAAACTGCAACCATATTGGTCCTGCTCCGTGGCGTGTAGGCCAGACGCTTGCGTTGTCACAAGCTCAGCTTGTGAAACGCGGCGGTCCACATAGGCGGCGGACGGGTAAGCACAGCAGATTCCGCTGCTACACGCTGCCCTAACAAGGCGCCATCTCTTCGCGCTCATTACCGTCATGACGCACAACTTCGCTTCACCTCTCATAGAAAGCAGCACCATTTCAATGGACAAGTTGGAGGGAAGGACATAAGGCGCGTTCGTACAGCTACGCGGGCACGCTTTCATTTCTCAGCCGGTAAAGAGTTTCACACCTCCCCTCGCAACCGAATTGTTCGTGGGCTCGAAGCCTACCGCCGTCGCGCCTATGGAACTTTTTCTGGTGATGTTTTCCGTAGCCAATAAGACGTCGGTGAGGTTTGTGTACCACGGCATAAAACACGTTCGGGTTAAAATTGAGCTTGTTGTGCGAATAATTAGCGATTTATAGGCATGCCATTTAAATTGGTCAACAGGTAAGTAAGACTTTGTTTTCCACGATAAGTAATTTTTTTCCTTGTTTTGTTCTGCCTTGACAAGCATTGAGGCAACGAGACTGTGTGTAGAGAGCATGTAGTGTATCAGTTTGTCGCAAGACTCTTCTGCACAAGTCATTTCTCTTCCTCTTCCTGTAGAACGAAAAAAATTCAGGTGGCACCGATAAAGTCATATTAACTAGCGAAGACCGCCAAATCCGCAGTTTCCTCTGTCTTCGTATCTCAATTGCGATGGTGGCCAAATTCTTTTATAGAAATCTTACTGCAGGAAAGTGCTCCTTTCATATTTCGCAATCCATGTAAGCCGGCAGCCGGGAATTTCGCCATCTAGGGGGCCGTGCGACGAAGGTTTCAAAATCTCGCGTTAGAAAAAGTACGCCACTGAATGGTTTTGTTGGCAAAAGGGTAGCTGCGCTGGTCACACTAGAAACGCGACGTCACGCTTGGCGACGGAGACAGCTTTCAAGGTTAATAAAATGGAAAGTAAGACTCTGGGTAATTCAGGGTAATAATTTGCGCAGTCACGTAAAATTGTATGCATACGTGCTATGGTTTCGCGTTGTGGAAGGCACCCTGAGCATTGTTTTATCATATAATCAACAAAAGAAAAACAAGGATCAAGTCAACATAAATACAATAGCACATCTATAGAACAGAAGTCAAGAAGTCAAGGGGCTTCATTACAAGAATAAAATCAACGTTTTTAAATAAAAAACACTGATTGACCTCCCATCTCCAGGCTAGGTACGGAGATGCTAAATTTTTTTTATCTTTAATTTTCCTATTTTGTTTCAAAAATATTATTGTCCATTATGTATTTTTATTGAATAAGGCTTGCAAATCCTAGTAGGGAAGGGAGAGAAATATTTTTAAATTTTTTTTCTTTGCCGCGCAATAGGTCTGTCACTCATGGGGCAACCACTCGACAGGCACTGGCTTCACTGTCCCCATCAGCAGCAAAGGAATGCAGATCAAGGTCACGTTGGAAAAAATGAAACAGATTTCGTATTAAATTGCTGGCGACCAGCGCAGTCATGTGTACAACGTGACCACAATAACTCGATCAGTTTGGTGAGCAGCATTTCCACTTATCGTTGTGTTCTTAATGCTTGCAAGGAGCAAGCGACAATGCCCCAGAAGAAGATTCTCCTGGCGCGTAAGTCCCTGCTTGCCTGCTGTGAAGGCGAAATCCTAGCGGTGCACATAATAACAACTTCTTTGGTGCTACATAGTATTTGCGGGTCTTTCTTCCGTGCCATTTTTTGGAGCGAAATACTTCGACCGGATTTTTCTGCTACACCGTATTTCCATACCTTTCTTTCGTTTCACTTCCTCGTCTTACTGCGGAAAATACGTCAGTAAGCCGACTGGCACATGCCACACGCTCTATCGATTCATTATGCGTCGCTGAAAACGGCGTTACCATTAAAGAAAAAGCCAAAATATACAATGGTATTTAAAGGACAAAATCGCACCCCTCGATTACCCTAGAGCTTGGGAGCTTCCTATTTTCAAAAGCGGTAAAGCGTGCTTGCGATGATGGGGTATTTCTGGGTAAAAAACGGCTATTGGCCAAGCTTCTCAGTCGCAGCAACAGAGAGAAAGAAACCATGCAACCGACAACTGGTAATGACGGCAGAAATTACAAGACACACTAGCTCCACTGTTACCTTGGAGCGGAAAGTGAAGTCTCTAATGTGATGGAATCTGAGACATCTACCTGTGTATAGAAGTGAGACATCTGAGTACACGTGAGACATTTCCCTTAATAACACCTAACAACACAACCGGCTGGCATCACCGTAACCATGATGACGCAAAGGACACCCCAGACACGCATCTGTTGACCATAAGACAAGAGGCCTACTATGAGACATACAAAATATCATAGTTTTTAGGCTTTTGACATCCCAGACGTCAGCAGTTTTGAGCGTCTTCATGGACATTTTTCTGTCTGATTGGGTGTGATCTCTTTTTTTCGGTCATTCTCTTCAACCAATTTCCACTAGGCGGGAAAACTGGCTTGCGTCCATTCGCTTTGCTGAAAATAATTTTCTTGCGTGGTCGCTACATGTCCACGCTATGCAGCGCAACGGACACCTCATGTGTATATATGGCAAATATGTGGGGAAAGTATCAGCGTTCTTTTATATCAGAACACAAGCTGTATTCTTCCGTAGTTTTGACCATAGTAAATGAATACCGACGCGCCAAAAAGGGGTTCCATCGTAACACTACTATGGAACTTCATTACTGACAGGGACCAGAGGTAGTCTGTAAGCGCGAGCGTTCTGACCGCTAGCGTAAAAATGCTGCCCTTACCTTTAGCTCCGAGGCAAGAGTGCTACTCGAATAACTACCCGAGGAGGAGAATTGTCAACGCTTAGTTGACCCCAACCCTCGCCCCCAATCCACGCTCACAACGTGGTGTGGAGCGAAGTCATACGAGTGCAACACACGAAATACGATTGACTAAGGCGCTGTTCAAACGACTGCATGAAACAATGTCCTGCATTTTGTGTTTCGCAGTTATCACGCGTTTTGCTTAACGAGCTGATAACACTTGGAAGGCCTACGCTTTTATTATTGTAGACAAACGTTGGGCTGACCTTCTCATGGTACCTTCATCATGCTTTTGGAATGGCTTAGAAAAATATTGAAGCCACCTCCACAATTGGAATGCGCAGACTGTGGAAGCCGCGGAGCCAGGGGTGTTCCCTAGATTTAACATAGCTTTTTCAACAGCTTAAAGTGACATCGCTTGGAACGCTCATGAACGGCTTCCTGGTTCCTTCGCTGGCGCTCCCCTTCTTCACCGGGAGAGAGCATTTTCGTAGGACGACCGATGTTATCGTTAGATCTGACACTGATATGCCTTCGGGTGAACATGGTCGCTACCAACAAGTATAACTACTTTACATCAGAGATTACGTCATCACTAGGCGCCGCCAATTCGCGACGTGTGCTTCCCCACTCTACCATCTGCACCGTGGCCAAAAACTCAACACACCTGCCCATGGACTCATTACCTCCTTTGCACTTCCCCTGACTCTTCTTAGCCTAGCATCTTACTTCTCTCCGCTTCGATGCACCGAAGGTGCGACGATGGCCTACTCGGCTTCCCTGAAGAACACTTGCACCATGACGCGCACTCTCCCCCACATCGCGGGATTTGGCCTCCTGTAGTCTTCCATTCACACTTCTTGGCGCAGGATTTTCTCCTCGCCAGTTTGATACGCCGATTTTTGAGGGACTCGCCGAACGGTTGAAGCTTAAGCTTAAAAACATCTCCGCTATTAAAAGCCAACTACGTGTTATTGTAATAAATACACGAGTCATAGTTTTATCAGCAATATCGGCGGCGATAAAGGTGAATTGTAGGGATAACGCGCCGACGCAACGCAGCCGAGTAGGCGCGCCGTAGTGGAGGGCTTCTGATGAATTTTGACCACCTGTGGATCTTTAACCCGCTTTCACCCTCCAGCCTCCATCTTGCAGCCTCCATCAGAAAAGCGGCCGCCATGACCCGAAGCCACCGCCGTGGACTTGGGACGATAAATTATATTGCAGCTAGTTCGTCAGTCCTGCAGTAAAACGTCGCATGATTTGTTTCGGGATCGCATCGATAAACATGAATTACAACAGTTATTCGTACGTATACGCGTTCCGTTCACGCACATGTATTTACAACCGAAAATAATTATTGTAATTCTTTTCACCTCCATTGTTACTTATCAAAATAAAGGAACTTCAGGTTCTGGTTGCCGGGTCAAACACCAGTATCATTTCTTTAAAGATATCTACACTAGATGGATAACTACTGGACAATGTAGTAGAGTCGGCTTTCCTCGCACATTATTGAGCTGAGCAAAAGACACCTAAAAATTCCCCGATCCGAGTCTTTTTCATCTCTTCCTTAACTTTAAAAAAAAACAGCACAGCGACTCCCACCCTCCCTTTTCCGAAGAGAAGCATCCGTAACATTTCGGGGGCGAACGGTAGGGGCCCTGCAGTGCGTGAAACGTGAGGTGCCTATTACTGAATAAATTTCGCAGCACGCGCTAAAAGCCAATGTCAAGGTGCGTTTTGTTTACATCGCCAAAAAGAGCGATGCGGGTAGACCCATGCAAAAAGTGAAAAAAAAAATCACTTGAGGAATGCCCTAGCCCCCGTGTACAAGATATGTAGCGAATATGCACAAAGCATAAATGACATTATTACCTCGAATATTGCAAGAACAACACAATCTCAGATGAATTTACGACTAGAGCATAAAAAAACCCAAAAACAAAGCAGATACAACACAACCTAAAACTAATAGGGAAAACGCTGAATTTAGGTATGATTAACGAGAGAGAAAGAAACGGAAATATGTAAACACAACATTACAAGAGAAAAGATTAGATGGATAGCTTAACCAGTAAACATGTTTCGGGAATTACACCCCTTCACAACAATTTATTGAAAAGACAGTACAGTGTGTGCGGGATAATTTGTTGTCCGCAGATTGTAAGAAAGGAAAGATTGTTCTAAATTTCTTTTTTGCGATTACAATATTCTGGGATATTTCGTCTGAGACAGGGTATTTATTTATACAGGTATTTCAAGAAAACTAAGTTGGTTGTGTTGGATACATTGCTTACATTGTAAGGCGAAATATATTCGTACATAGTATAAATAACTGATATGTGGAAACGAGTTAAAAGTCATCCTGTATGAGCAAGGTAGTCTACGTTTGCAGTATAGCGTAAGGCTTTCTTCTGAAGCATGTATATTTTAATTATATTTGTTTTTAGGCGCGCTAAAATACAGTAGTTTAGGTGCGATACGAAAAGTGCAGTACAAATTAAACATTTCTACGCTAACTGTTATTCAGTAGAAACTGTTGAACATATCCTATTAAAAATTATGTAGCCTACTCGGCAACATGATCCCGTTTTTTGGAGATATCGAACGCCTTAAAATCAAGGGCCGGTAACTTTGAAGACCATCCTAGGACGATGGACGTGCCCCTCAAAGCAGCGTCAGGCCTTGAAAAGTTTGTTTTCTTATTTTGAGGACATTGGCCACATTTAAAATTTGTGAATTCTGTGACACAATCTACAAAATAATCCGCCAAACGAGTCAAGCCACGACAGTTTATTTTGTTTGTTTATTCTGCCCACCCCTTTCTTGGGCAGGGCCGGTTTTCCCTGCATCACTAACCCCTAGCAGAGAAGCATGTCGGCATTTGCAAACGCCGGCAAACCTCTCTGTTTTTTCAATAAAGGGCCTTCTCTCTGTATACTTTGGCAGACAGTATCAAAATTTCGCGAAAATTCCTGTGCACTTGGCCAAATTACCATGTGTGAACTGAATCTCAGTGTCCCAACTCATGGACCTATTTAAAATACTCCAAAGATCTTGACGGCATCTAAAAAAACTGCACGTATGAATTAACTTTGTATATACTCATATCGGGTGGAGTGGGAAGTTGCCTTGTACTGACAAGAATACCGTCCGTCTGTTCTGTGTTTATAAGTTTAGAAAACAGCCCTTGCTCACGTCTAGATAAACTAGACATGAGATAAACGGCATTGCCAAAAGGCATCTCCATACTCACGTCTGCGATGCAAAACGTCCATCCGGGACAGCGTTTGGTGTTGCGGTAAAACGTTTCTTTTGCCTTGTTTATGCTATTTTAGTAACAACTGGTTCTAAATGTACTGTAATTCAAACGAACACTGCAAAACTTGCCGACATCGCCGCACTTTTTAATAACATGCACAAAACAACTTTTAACCTTAGCCACGTTGACATGAATGAGGCGATCTTTAGAAGTGTGTTATATACGTGGTACTTTTTTGGCTCTCCATTAGCCACCTGCTATTCAGTGTCCGGTCGACTCGTGGTAGAAAAATAGAGGCCGTTGTAGTGTGCAGTAGTAAATGTATTGGTGTAGAGATATGACACAGCGTGTAGTAAGCGCGGTTTTCTGCCCAAGGAACATTTTTTTATGTCTTATTTCAACCAATCGAACTGTTGTTAACTTTGGTGATCATTCTAGCATTTATCTAGGAGAGGTATTTGTACTGGTTATAATTATATTCTTTTTTTTGCTCTAAGCCAAGAGGAGCCCAGTATGGTCATGGTTTATCAACAATATAAAACTTTCAGTCCTACATGTCCTTTGCAATAGACGAATACACACTGTGGGGTGTGCTGCAGTGGAACTGGGTGAAAAGCCGAAAGCTATGCGAAATATGACTGTTTATCTTCGGCAACTTTAATAACATATTTTGGTACATCGGTCCTTCTGTCGCTGTTTCCAACTACTTGCCACAGACAAGAAATCAGGTGCCTATCTGTTTGCGTTAATGCAAAAGAACTGCCGTGATCACGGGTGGTCTCTGATCACGGGTAGTCTTTAAGCGCTAGCGTTTTAACCCCTCGAGATTTCTACTGCTCCCAGCTCAGTTTCGAATGTGAGTGATACTGGGATACCTACTAGAGGGGGAGATCTGCCAATGGTTACATAGACACAACCATCACCCCCAATCCACGCAAAGAATGTGGTGGGGAGCGAAGTCAAACGTGTACGAGAGGGAAAATGATATTGTTTCGGGCGCAGTCATAACGAGTGCAAAAAAACAGTATGTTTTTTGCCTACTTTAGCTAATTTTGGCGGCCTAGTAAAACTTGGCAAGCAAACATTTTTCTCATTGCAGACAAATGTTGTGCCGCCTTCTTCAGAGTACCATCATGATGCTGCTGGAAATTATTTTACGAGTGATAGTATTGCAAACAATATTTACTGCGGGAACGTTTTCGTGGCCAGGTCGTCGATTGATACACAACATTAATTTTTTTCGGGATCGGGCCGATAAATCATAACTAACATCAGCAATTCGTACGTATACTCCTCCCTTTCCCGCGCAAGTATTTACAGCCGACGGTAATTTCTAATCCTTTACAACTTCGTGGTGTAGATGAAGCTCGTCTTCCTGTCGTTAGAGCAAAATTCATTATCATGTCTTCCACGAAGCCTGCAATAGATTTTAAGAAATTGTGCCTCGCGGGAAAGTTGTTTTTTTTCGCACGGTATTAGGCTTACGTAAAGACCCCACGTAATTCCGCTTTCCGGATCCCATTCAGCTTCCATTCAACACAAAGAAGAGCGCAGCAACTCTCACGGACTATTTTTCTGAGAGAAGCCTACGTAACGTTCTGGGGACGACAGATCCCTGGCCATGCAGTGGATGCATGAAAAACGAGCTGCTGATCCCTGCCGAAGTACCACAGCACACTCTAGAGACGACATTAACAAGACTGTAAAAAGGTTTTCTCCTACTAGCGTCCTTGACGCATACCTCCCTCCAGGTATAGTGCTTCAAGTAGCTGTGTATATGTCTCTTAGCTTTGTTTTGCTCTTTTTATCCGCACAGTAGGTTAAAAGGAAAATGCATATTTTGTTGCCAACTTCGAAACTTTTAACATAAATACAAAAAATTATTTGAAGTGTAAGCATATTGACATGAATTAATCAATTTTTCAAAAAATTATATTCTCAATATTTTGGTTTTGTAGGCTTGCTACTTCATGTCAGCAACTCAATGGTTTCAGTAGAACACTTTTCTAAACTACATGAATGTGGGTGGCGAACTGTAGAAAATGGTTTGATGTAGGGATGTCTCGGTGTACTGTGAGCGTGGTTTGCTGCCTGAGAAATATTGTTTTCGATTTCAACCATTCGAACTACAGTATAATCTGAATAAACGAAAATCGTTTAAACGGAACAGTAGGCTGTGAGTTGGTTGGTTTTGTATTCAGATAATGTAAAAAGAAAAGCTCAGTAAAACCCTCAGTAAGGGAAGGCTATGGCGAGAATTAAGATATTGATTAGTTTTCACCTACAGTTAATCGTCAAGGGCCGTTTAGGGACATTTCAACCGATAGAGCCGCGCCATACTCTAGCCCAAATCAGTAGTCTAAAGGAAAACTTTTTTCAGGAACAGCTACTATTTCTCTGCCCTCAGCCCACCACAGCTCATCACCACCGCTCCATCAACCTCCATTCTCCAAGGGGGCCTACAGCCCTTTGTTAAAATAAGTTTTCCTTATCTCTTTTCTTCCCATACTACACGTATACCGAGACTACATCTACTATCACGATGATTACTTTGGTACTCCTGGACCGGACCTAGCCCACATGGAAGCTACACCTGCAACACTAGGTGTGAAAACATAAAGGACTATCGGTTTAAGGCCTATTTGTTGCGAGTTATGTAGTTAGTTTCTCAATTAGGAAGGAGGGGGCAGGTTACTTCTTTTATAGGCGCTTTTTCCTGGCCTACTTGAGCGAGAATATTTTCGTCTGTATGTCTATATGGCTGTCTGTCACTTCAATTAGCGCGCCGGGCGAAATGAACGGAAACTGCGTAATAGCCTTATACACCCACGCCAAAGTTAAATGCTATGTCCGGTGGGTAAGCTTCATTCTTGTCCACACTGTTGAACAAGAACAAGACATAGCGCAAATATAAGGCCTAAATCCATACATCAGTGATGTTTACTTGCAGTGTTCCTATATAAAAACTCACGAATAATTGGTTTCTGTTATTGCTTAATAAATACCACGTCAGCTGCAGAAAACCGTCGCCATCTGGTGCATGCGCTTTGTGGCGGTTTAAAATATCAAACGGCAACAGTTATGAAGGGTTTCACAATATAGGTTCCACGTTACACTTAGAACACACGTGAAGTAAGGAAATGTGGTTCTATAAATATTGGAGGAGGGCGCCTCGTTTCCCGCGAGTCTCCGCCGTACGGCAGCGCTGTCATAGAGGCACCCGACCTCGAGCAGTGGAACGCGGTAAATTTAAATTACCTTCCTCCAACCTCCAGCGTGTTTACCTTGAGAGGAGTTCCACGGGAGAGGCACAGCATAAAAGGTTAGCCGGAAAGCAAAGTGAGGCATTGACTTGTCGAAAGTCGAGGGAAGACTATCTTCTTTTGTGAATATTTCCAAGAAAAACAGAAGATACGAGCCACTTCTTTTGTTCTGGGTTTTTATGTTGGCTGGAAGCCATTGTCCTTTAAGGTGTGTTGGTTGGAATTTCACTGCACATATTATGATGCAGTATGACGGGATATTCAAGCGAAGATTGTATTTGCTAACTTGCGCCGTCGTTGCCGCGGACGCCGAGACGCCTTCAGGTAAAGCCAATATTACCGTGATGGTCCCCTTCAAGGGTTTGTCAGGCATCCAGTCCACTGGGAGTAATTGGCAAGAGATAAAGTTTTAGTTGTGCCCCCGTTTGCGGTATAACTTTATTGTTCGAGCTACCTGTCCGTAGATGCGCGCGCAAAAGTGTCGCCCTATATTACGCCACAAAGGGAGCCAATCACCGTAGTCGATTGCATCATGCCACATGGCAGTTGCGGTCGCTTGGTCTCGTCGAACAGTACACCTTTAATCGCGGCATGGGTAGCCCGCGATGGTTCGTTCCGCGGAGGAGTGTCCAGGGAAGCCCTGAAGAACAAAAACGTTCCCGATAATCGAAATAACGTGGCAGGAGAACCAATCGCGTAAGCGCAAGAAGCACATTCAGGGAAGCAACCACGTACTGGCCAGTGGTTTTACTTATTCAGGAATAAACAATCGGCAATAGTTTACTGCAAAATATTCGATGGTCGCTTTAGCAGGAAGACAGCCATCCCCGAATCTCATTCACTGGTCTGCACCTCCCAACTGTTTGCGTAGACGCCACACGTCTGCTATTACACGCACACGTCTGCTATTACACGCAACATGCAGCTCCACCTGACCACATTTACCATTAGAAAACTTTTGACATTGATATTGATCATGCACTGAATGCATTGTACAATTATTGAAAATCTAGTTAACGTCCAAAGTATCGTAAGGTATGTCGGTTTCCAAACAAAATATGTTCTTTTTCAAAATAGACTTCCCCTTCTACTCGCGTGGGGCACTGCAGAAAATGTCCAACTTATCTTGATCAATAACCCGTACTCGCACACCTGTACGGGCATAAATACTGCCAGGGACACAACTCCCGACTTATCATCTGTAACCTGAAATCTCGATGTCATTTCGACTTCAACTAATGAAGATTTGGTCTCTCATAAGGACAATATTCAACTCACAATCAGGAATGAGCAATACAACGCCAAATATTCTGTGGCCCGAATCACTAATTCGAAAGGCTGCCTGCTCCAGTTTAATTGATACCGCTCAACCCCTTGGCACCCAGATTGACGATGTCATACAAACAGTATGAGCGCACACCAAAAACAGCCACGTCCTCTCAAACGCCGAGCGTCAACCCCAAACTTGTTCAATACAGGGGTCCCATCTGAGCCTCCCCAAGCGATAGCACCGCCAACCCAACAATCGCCAACTTCGCCATAAAATGGCGGCACTAATCCAAGCCGCCACTGAATGTCAGGCAACTATCAAAAGCCAATTGGCTTCACCTATGCGATCGTCTCCAGGAGACATTATCTACACGTAAAACTTGGCACTAACTAAGACATCTGATCGAGCCCCAACCTGGCAGGATTGAACCTAAACAGCATCATTCGGACCATACATTAGTTTCAAGGTTGCCCAAAGAACCTTCTACAATGCTTAGCAGGGTTATACCTCAACACCAACAAGAACATTTCCCCACCCCCATACACAGGCCTAGTGAATGTTCTATTTGACAGGGATTTAACCATTTACGAATTGGAGTCAGCTGTACCAGAATGCCATAACAAGTAGCGCTCCCCGACGGAACCAAGAGACTCGCAGGCTTCTGCCGAACCTGGACAGAAACTGTCTAGATAACCTACTTCGCCATATTATACGCATAGGTTTTCTTATCGCCTCCCACCCCAACGGAAGAACACGGAGGTACGATTCATACCTAAGCCCAACAAGTCACCTCATCTAGACAGCTTGCTCCCGATATTCCTCCCATCTTGTGTGGGTAAGCTAGTAGAACGACTTATTCTGAGATGACTTGTACCATTTTTTGAAGACAGATGCCTATTTCCTGACACAATGTACGGGTACCGGAAACGCCTCTGTATTCACGACATCCTCCTTTGTATGAAGAACTCTTGGAGCCGGCTACCCGTCACTCTCCGCGGGGCATCTTAGCACTGTACCTAAAAGGTGGCTTCGAAAATGCTTTGCATTCACCTATTCTTCCCCGGCTCAACCATACTGGATGTGGACATCCCGTCTACGCCTCGATTACTGATTGCCTAACCCAACCCGAGGATATCCACAAGGTTGGTGATCTGATGTCAGATCGTATATCCCTTGCTGATCGAGCCACGTCGAAATGTTGTGTATTGTCCCCCTTTCTTTTCAATCTGGTCTTACTCGACTTTCGCGAACCACTGGATACCATCTGCAAGATCCATCACGCTCTATACGCAAATGCGATCATTGTATGGACGGATAGCCTGACTCTCTAGGAAACATGCAACCTACTCTGCAAGAATCCACCTACCTTGTGCAGTCTTACGCATCGCCTGTGGGTCTTCAGTACGCACATAAGATATGGGAACTAATATATGTGCGCAAGCATCCATCAACTCGAAATAAAAAAGTCATTTGCTTACATTTGGACGGCCAGGACACCAAGTACACCTTTTTAATCAATATTGTCGGTCTCACATTACAAGCAAACACACGAAACGGCCTGACCTTACTCGCACTATCCAAGACATTCATTCAAGTCGCACACACGTTCCGACGCACCTCTAGAGCCATCGGGGAATTAATAAGAAAAATTTCGTAAGACTGATGTGGTCTCTTCTAATCTCTAGAGTTGCCAATGTTGCTTCAAAACTCTGCCTCAAAAAATGAGACATGTACTCTCTTGACAGGCTCATACGCAAAGCTTTTAAGCAAACACTGGGCCTACCTATGAACCCCTCTACTCAGCGGCTTCTTGAACTGGGCCTTCAAACCTTTTCAAAATATTTTTAAAGGCCACCTTGCAAGCCATCGCGTCCGGCTCACTCAAACATTGGCCAGCCTCGCCTTACTGAAACACCTACGACTGATGAACACAGCGCCTCCTGCTTCTCTACTTGTCCTCCCTGTGGCTTGGAGATCTGCTAAATGGGTTCGTCCAGTACCACAGAACGTGCACCCTAATTTCCACCCTGGGAGAGCATGAATCTAAGGCCCACTACAATCATCTGTGGAACCTTCCGGACGTTGCGTATAGGCTAGCTCCATAGTAATGGCGGGTGCACAAAGTTGGAACTGCCACAACCAAATCAACCCTCAGATCCTGGGCTTCAGTTATTACAACATCCACGCATATTGCAGAAGAACTTACTACTGCAATAGCATTCATTCACACGACGAGCTCGGTCATCTTAACTGACTCTCAAGATACCTGTCGGAGCTTCTGGGTGGGGAGGGTGGCTCCACCAACTTCCCCCTCCTCTCGCAGCATCAGCCACAAGGAAACGTCACCCTCGTCTGGCCACACGCCCACTGTGGCCACATTGAAGAGCAATAATTTTGCCCATCAGCCAGCCTCCGCCATCTTCGTCCAGGCCCCTGAATAACAAGCGGAGACCACACCATTCATCACATTTCACTACATCAGACAGTATTACTGACTCGAACGACTGTTCTTCCCTCCAACTCACTGCAAGCTGTCTAAATCACAAGAAACCACTCTACGTTGCATCTAAATTAATACCATTCGTCCCATCAATTCGCTTAGAGGAGATGTTTCCCGCTTCATTTGCCACCGAATGCACTTTTTGCTGTAAGCCTTGCATGCTAGACCGCATTTTATTAAAGTGTAGACCTAACCAGGACCTCTTACCCTTTCTTGAACTTCTGACATCCAGCAACTTCTGCATCTGTCGCTCGGTTACCAATTGGATTCCCGGATTGGTAACCACTCCTAAGTCATGGCTCATAAAGGTTTCATACTACTATTTACTATCACTACTACAGTGCACACGACAAGATTATATGATAATTGGTTACGCAAACTGCGAACGATTCATGTGGTTCTTCTTGGGTGAGAATGTCCTGCAGTATTTTGCGTAAGGTCCAAGCAGATATGACCCTCAAATAAAACTAAAATTCGAGTTCTAGTTGGGCCGCGAACTCATGTCAGGAGCCGAACGACGAGTGCACCCTTTTTTCTGTCCATTAAGAACAGAACTGCGGGTGCGTAGGCAACCTTGTGCCACATATTCGCCTGCTCGAAATGTAATGTAGTCATCGTTACATAAAGGCAAGCAAATACGTATTTATCGTGTAGCCGTGTCGTTGTCAGCGGCCTGTCCCAAGGTATGTTTCTAGGAATGAGCGTATTCAGTAAATGCAACTGATGTATGCACAAAAACCACATATGGTGCAGGAAAATGCGAGAATACTGGAAAAAAATGTCTGCAATAGAGAACTTGCTTGCTTTGCACTTTTAGAAATATGCATCGTTGCACACCGCATTTTGTCACGACCGACCAGGACGGCACGCTTTTTCAAACCTCGCCACAACTTGTGGATTACAAGATCGTGACTTGACCACTCGTTCCTTCTGAGCGACTAAAGAAATGCCGAAGGCAGCAGTTCTGGTGGCCCCCCCAACCCATTCGCTAAGCCAAGCCCCTTTCGCCTCGCATTTTTTGTCCACTTGAGTGGAATGGTCAACTTCTGTGTTTGCGGAAGTGCTTTTCTCATTAGTGACGCCATAGGTGAAAAGAAGCCCACTCTTTCGGGGCATAGTAGATGCTGCATAGGTCATCACAAAGAGATAAAACTTGGGTGGTCGTGAAGAAGCCTAAGCAGTGTTGCTCTTCTTTTTGTCATCACCAGAAACATATTTCGTGCTGGAGTTCATTGTAGAGTTTTCAGAGTAGAAACTGTGATAATACAAGATTTCCGCATTGAAATAATAGTGAGAACTTAGTAGACAAGAAGATTGGTCTCCTGCTTTGTATTGGCAAGTGTTTTCGTTAACTAAACAGTGTTTGTGAAGGAGTTGTGTACGACGGAGCTTTGAATGCAGAATAACAGCACACGTAAATCTACCACGCGTGTTGCATCTAATCTACGCAGCGAGCAAAATTATTTAATTTTTACTTCCGGAGTGATGCCAGGCTATATATGATCGGGTCTTGATCATTGGGCATATGCGTCCACGTGCGCTCTCTGTGGGCATTGTTCACATGTTAGGGGTCGAAAGTCGGCCTCTCCGTAGGAATTATTATTTAAGGATAATCTTCGCAGACTTGGTACGTCCTTCAGGTGTCGTTAAACTCAATACACATATATTGACTTTAGCGGGGTGTTTTTTTTCTCTGTAAAGTCAAGTAGTCTATTATGCACACTTGTATCGTGATCTTCATTTTCCCGGGACAGTACGTCTGATGAGAGTGATATATATTTTTATACAAATGCTAGAACCACCCACCTAATGGAAAAAAAACATACCCTAAAAAGCTCGCCAGCTCGAAACAACACACTCCTGCCGACAAAGGAAAGTGAAACCCGACTGAATGAACAATTGCGAGATATCCCTTAAGATCAACTGCATGAATCAGGCAACAGGCATTCGACACTAGGCAATGGACTAGGTGATGTAGCTGCCCCTTTAAATACCGAGTGATTCAGTGAGCTGCTAGGGGTGGTGCGATGGCTGCCGAAGTTCGCTTGTAACAACTGGGATTTTATGCTTTTTTGCATCACTATTCTCAGTAGTTATATGGGCATAGTAATATCTGCGCTCAATAATTTTGCGTTGACCACGGCATATCCCAGAAACACTATCTAGCCGATCTGTTGGCTTTGCAATATGGAGTTCCGTGGTCATGTGATACCAGAGTGAGAACGAAGATATTGCGCGCATTTCAGGCGCAAAAAATTTTAGCCTTGATTATTTTTAGATGGAGATCTTCTGATGATTTACATTTCAGTTAGCATTAGCTTCTTTTACTTCAGAAGCATTCACAATGAGGATCCTAGTAACCCCACAGGGTAGAAATCAACTATTGTTGGCGTGTTTGTGCGTGCGTGCGTATCGCTATCTTGTGTTGGGGGTTTTTGTGCGTGTGTATGTGTGCTTACGAAGGGTCCAGCGCATGTTTCAACGGCAGTAGTTATAAATGGCTTAGCGTTAGCGGCTGCAATGTCTTACAGCCAGCTGGATGTCGCAAAGAGGGAAGTTGCCGGAGAATGCTTCACATCAGGACTCTTTTATTTGGTCTTCCATATATTTTTTCAACTATAGTTAAGTGAAAATGGTTCATTACACGCTCTGAAAAGAAAGTTATGCGCAAGAACGCAATCCTTTCTTTGTGGTACCGTCATATACTTTGTACCTACACTGACCACTTTGTAGTTGAACTACTGCTTTTTAGAGAAACGTTTTCGTTCAGTCTAAAATTTCAGCTTAAATTTGAGTGTTTTCTTTTGTGTTATTATTTGCGCTACTCATTGCTTGCTCATTTACACGCCCAATTCCTTAAAGAATGCATCAGAAAACAAGAAATTATTAAAAAAACATTTGTTCTGCAGCTATAATATTACAGACACTATAAATGAGCTCGACTAAAGCAAAATTATGAAGGCTCAATTGTAGAAACATATGAGCACCGGAACTCTCCTCATGATTTTGTATGCCTTGTACGGTTATGTGTTGGGTTGCTGGGCTTTGTTGCTTGTTGATTACGATTTCCCTTTTTTCCTAATGTGCAAGGAAGAGGCACAGTAAAAAGGCAGTGTGTGTTGCGATATCAGTCGTTAAACGCGGAACGAACAAAAATAAACCATCATAGGATAGGGCTTTACTTGTGTGCACAATGTAAACGTGGGCCCTACGTTGCCAGATAAGCTTCGTTGCATGGATCTCCAAGTCACATGCCGACAGCTCACGCATCGCTCCTACTGTAACAGCTCCACGGACACAAGTTCTAACCCAAGAGACCAGCACCGCACGTATATGTTGCCGCATTGATTTTAGCAACCCCACCGCACGTAAGAAAGACACCTTTTATTACAGCTTGCAAACTTCGGGTGAATGGGTGTGGGCGTGCATGCGAGGCGAGGCGTGCATGCGAGGCACATGCATGTGAGCGTGCTCCTCGTAAGGAATGCCTGGTGTCGCCACCGCGACTTCGAGACGCTCTGCCAAGCATTCCTGACGTGATCTCTCGCGTGCTTTTCTACTCCCCAGTTGAGCTGCGTTTGGAGCAGAAGTGAGCAGCACAAATGTCCAGTGTGCGATACAGACGCTGAGTTCGCAAAGACGGCTGCCACGCGTTTTAGCCATTGTTAAAGCGGACTCTTTGCACAGATATAAAAGGCTGCGGGCAAAACATTCCTACCGGCCAGTCATGAAGAACTTTCAGCAGCAGTTTCGGAAATCCGTGCGAGATGCAACAACCGGGTCTCTGACGAAGGGATAGGGGCCACCAGATCGGCTCTTTCGACAGCCTCGCAACGCAAGTGCAAGCCCTTCCAAGTTTGTTTATCAAAAAGATCGCACAAAATGATACCAAGCCAGAACCCTGCTTTGAAGGAAGTTTTACGTTCCGAATCTAATCAAACATACATCCAACGGTCACCGTAGCAGATGTGTAAAAAAAGTACCCAAGATAAAACGCACCGAAGTAGTAATGTGTAAATTACTCTATCCGACCATGCACAACAACCTTTGGTCGATGTGCTGTAACATCCTACAAGTCGAAAAAGACAATTTTATAATTATTATTATTTTATAATTATATAATTATAATGCAATTTTCAGATTGAGTTTCAGCCATGCCGGGCGTCGCTCAAAAATTCGGGCTGCAAAGTGAAGAGGAGGAGAACGCTTGGCCAAGATGTGTAAGAGAAAGTCTAGAGGAGCAAGGGAGCCGACAACAGGTGTGGAAAGTGCGCGTGGTGTCGCAGATGTTCGGGTGGGGAGCCGTGCCGGGCGTCGCTCAAAACTTGCCGCTACCTAAGGTAGAGGAGGAAACAGCTAGGCCAGGAAACGTTGATTGCTCCACCACCGCTCACGTGACAAATGCACTGGGCACGCAAAAATTCCAAGTTAGAGGAAGTGAGGACCACGTGCTCCGAAGTTTCCTCAGTCTTCGCATCTCAATCGCAAAGCTTGCCGAATCTTTTTATGGGACATCTCCCTGCTGTCGCCTACCTCTTCTGAAAATTCGCTATAGCCACGCAGTCAGGCCGGTCTAGATACAGCCCAGTAGAACACGCCGGAGCAGCCGCAAAACAACGTTTTAAAAATGACAATTGAAAAGTTCTTCCCTAATGGCGGCGTTACAAATAGTAGTTGTGTTTTCACAATAGACCGACATCATGCCTGGGGACGCAGGCAGCTATGGAGGTTAATAAAATATAGCATAAGGCTTTCAGTAATTCTGTGTAATTGTTTAGCGCAGTCATGTAAAGTTTTTATTTAGCGTACTATCGTTTCCCTTTGTTAGTCTCCCACCGATAAGGCCGCAACTAGACAGGTATTGCTTTAACTGTCGACATCCGCCTCACGATGACCGGACTGAACGATGACAGGACGAACCGACGTAAGCGTTTCAACTATTATTTACTGATTCCGTGCCGGTGCGGCAGTATATCAGCAAGATTCGTGTTTACCAATTTGACGCCACGTATCGTACAAATGAACCCTTGCCATAAGGCTGCGGAGATTTCATTGAACCTGGCGTAATTTATAGTACCGACAGCTGCATACGTTTTTCAGTGCTCACTTAATTCGAACGCCGGTTTAATTTTCATTTCGGACTGAAGTTTTTACTCTGGCTTACGTTGGACGTAACTTCCATTTCATTCAAAGGTAACTCAAACCACTGGCATAAAGTTCTGTAGCACATAATTTTAAGTTTCAATTTTGGAGTTCCGTAGGAGATAATTCAAGACATTGGCTTAAAGTCTTGTCGGTTGTAAATTTAATTTCAAATTTTGGGTACAGTGGATGTAACTCTAAATCAGTGGATGTAACTCTAAATATTATCCTAAAGTTCCGTAGTACGTGACTTTAGTTTTCAATTTTACATTCCGTCGGACGTAACTCTCCAACCTTGCCGACATCTAGATTGTGTACGATGCATGGATACGCTGCAGGGAACTGGCGATGAGTGAACAACCAATAAAGTAATCGCTCATTCGCCTATTACCGTTTTCGAATATGGATAGAAATAATAATAATATAATAATAATAATAATAATAATATATTAATAATAATAATAATATTCGCAGTCATTATTATCATATAGGGCGCGTAAATATATTTGCCATAGGACGCCGTCCTATCTAGTTAGGCCACTGCACATGTAGCATTTATGGGTGCAGCGGTGCACACACTGCGCCTACGCACGCTGGCGGCGGCGGCGGAGGTACGATTGCAACGATCGCACAGCAGCGCCACCGCCAACTCGCGGCGGCAGGATGGAAGAAGGCCCAATGCGAAGGCCGTAAAGGTAGCGCGGAAAGGGAGTCGAGGCCGGCTGGCGAATACGTACGGCAATTAGGAAAAACTTCAGGGATTTGTTTCCTGCATCCGTGAGGACTGCGCCCTAGTTAATATTATTTTGTCTTTTGTACTCGTTTGACTTCGCACCCCACCACGTTCTCAGAGCGGATTAAGGGCAGGAATGGTGTCTCGTAAGCAGTGCCGATTCCCGGCTCCGGCAGGTATCCAGCATCACTCCGCTCCGGAACTTAAGGTGCAAACAGTATTTTTAAACCAGCGGTTACAACGGTAGCGCTTAGAGAGTACCTGTGATCACTTTCAGTTACGAAGTGCTATTAATGGGAGCTTATCAGGGAACACATTTTTAGTGTATAGTTGTTACTAAACCACGGAAACCGTGTCTAACTTGTATTCGCATATAAAATAACAGTGGTAACTTCGGTTACGTAGTTTGCCTCTCTAAACATGAGGAGTCGTCTGTGCTGCATAGCGATGACTTGCAGTGATCACGCCAGAAGTTTATTTTCAGTGAAGCGAACACATGCGTGGTCAGATTGATGGCCTACTCGCAACTGGTAGAATAGAGAAGGGGTACTAAAGTCTATTGAGCTGAGAAAAATGAAGTAAACAAAGTGGGTGGCCTTTTCCAAGTTCAGAAGGCCGAAAGTTACTGCTGGTGATCTAGCACTAGATATCAGGCATTCCTGAGTTCGAGCTGAGAGCGGGTCAGCTTGCACTGCCACTGCTCCGGGGGGCAGTGGCAGTGCAGTGCTAGTTCCGGCCTTGTCATATGTTTAAGTTTATACTCTACGCCATTGTCAAGCGTCGCAAGTGCGGAGGGAGAGTTGAGGAGGTTGGTAGTGGTTGCGGCTGTGACGGTAGTGCTGCAGTAAATTGGTGTAGCGACTGGAAATCGGAAGCTTGGAGGTGGCGCTGCCACCTCGCCAGCCCCAATGGGAATGCCCGGCGTGACCTTGGGTCCGCAGGATTTGTATGTCGGACAGGTTCTTGGGAAAGGGAGGTGAAATGCATGCTGTCAGAAAGTTACGGTTAGCTTACTGCGAGTCTGTAATTACGGTTGCATTGCCAGTAGGTGTGTTTGTGGCGGCGACGGCTATAAGGTTGTCGCTGAGGCGATACTGGTGCTGGTATTGGGATGTAGCCTCGGGATTTGCAGCCAACCATTGCACGGTATAGTTTCTTTAGGAGACGAAGGATTGCTTGTCTTAAGCTGACTTTGTAAGTAGGGTACAAAAGACGCGGTATAGGTGCGAACTGGCCGTGGGTGTTGACATAGGGGGACATACACTATCGGACGTCCAACGAATTAAGAACGGAACATTCGAGGTGGTTCGCTTTCCCTCTGCATAGTTCTCGCTCCGATTTCCTGCGGTGAGTTATGAGCGATGCCAGCATGGATTGAAGTCCAGCTTAAAAAGCTGGGTCCATTCGCTTGAGTTAAAATAATCTTTTGGCGTGGTCGCTGCATGTCAACGCTATGCAGCACTAGAGGGCACCCAAGCTTTGTGAGGCAAATTTTTGTAACCAATAGTGCCATCGTTCTTTCATACTCGAATACAAGTTGTACCCTAGTTACACGGCGAAACTAGCCGCAGTTACGTTTAAACGTGTTTACTAAACTTTAATCGCGGTTTTCGCAAAGTGCCGGTTTGGCTGCTACATGCGAAGGTCCAAGTACGGTGACAGCAGTCGCGTGGTTGTGGGTGTAACAAAATTATATTAACAAAACTTAACATGGCGATAAAAAACCAAAATAGAAGCCGTTCAGACAAACGGAAATAGCGTTAGAGCAATTTCTTCACCCTCAAAAGAAACGCCATCGAGCTGGGCGAATTTTAGGATAGGGCCCTACACAACCACTTGAACCCAGCTTGCGTTTCTCGGGCCTGCTCGGTGCTGAAACTTTGTGCAGAGCAACGCTGTGGATCATATTCGAAAGGCGCTGTCTCTACAACGTCTCTTCTTATATCTTCCTTAGACTAACAGTGGGTCGCTAGAGAAGGCAAGCGTTGCAGGGAGTGGCAGAAAGTTAGATGGGCAGATGAGATGAAGAAGTTTGCGGGGGAAATTGGTTCGCAGTTAGCAAAGGACCGAGGAAACTGGAGATTAATGGGACAGGTCTTTGCTCTGCAGGGGGCGTAGATATGCTGATGCTGCTGCTGCTGATGATAATGATTATGATGATGATGATGATCGCTACAATGGGCAATCACAATCCATAGAACAATTTTTCACAACTCTAACATCAACTGTCTCATGTTTTGAACTTCCTTTCCGCAAACAGTTTGGTTTCGAAAAGCGGCCACAAGCTGTTGCTGCCGTGGTCTAGCGGGTTCGAGCCGCTACTATGGCCATGCGGCCAGGCGCGCCGGCGTGTTTGCAGGCACGCCCGGCGTGCGCGCTTGTCGTTTGTGAGAGATCACAACGTTTCATTAGTGTCAGCTCCATCAAATTCACACAATTAGCACAGTTATATTCGTAGTAATCGGGCGGAACGGGAAACGCTCTCCTTTTTTTGCTTCACTCGTTGTCAAGCGCAGACTCGCTGACTGCGAGAGCAATAAGAGAACGCAAGCTCCTCCTAGGGACACCACAGGGCGCCCCCTTTTTCTATTTGCTTAACCATGGTTAACTGTGCCCGTGCAACATGGCATTAAACTCGTATTAGCGTGGGTAAATAACAACCAGATGCTAAGTTTTTTTTCTGCCTCATATGCATGAATTAAGAGCGCTTCAAAACTGACAGGGGTCACAGGTAATCTGCATGCGCTAGCAGGTTGATAATAATGATGGTTGGTGTTTAATGGCGCGAGGCTGACTAAGGGCCAAGAGCGCAGAGAAGAAGTTCCTGAATTTTGATGAGACCGTGAACACTAAAACATGTGATTAAAAGTTAACGTGACGCAAAACAAAAGACAATGGAGATGGCAGGTGTGTAGGGCCACTATGATCACACGTGATACGACAAGAGCTGCAGAAATTTTGCCAAAGCTAAAGGCCTAAAACAGGTTGACTAGAAAACATTATTTCGTCGGCTAAAAAGTATGAAGGGTGCAGTGGGATGTGTCGCCTGTATAATCCGGGGAAATGTTTGTGTCGTGTTGTGTCAAGTACTTACATGTGATTAGTATGTGGGCTACAGATAGGCCCCTTCTACACCTGCTACACGTGAGTCCTGAAGTTCCAGTCCTGAAGTTCCTGAAGGGAGTTCGTTGCATGTGTGTGGCCTATCCGCAGCCTAGCCAGGGCGACTTCAGTGTATCTGTTGTGTGTGTCAGTTAGCATCCCAATTGTGGTTTGATTACATGTAGTTTGTTGTGTGTTGGTTGACTTGCAATTGCCATGTTTTACGAAGCTGTCGTCTGAGGTGTGTCTTCAGGTCGGTGTAAGGTACTGTTGTAATGTCAACTGCAGTCATGAGAGCAGCATCACCAGCCATTTGATTGGCGGCCTCATTGCCAGGGATTACACAGTGTCCTGGTACCCACGATATAGTTATTTCAAGATTTGATTTGATTTCAAGATTTGCGCTACCGAGGCAACCGCTTGTGCAAAAATAGTGCTCTCACTTTAAGTTCCGAAGCTGATTGATACTGGATACCTACCCGAGGGGGAGATTTGGCAACGTTTACGGGACCCCATCCCTCGCCTCAATTGACGCTAACAACGCGGTGGTGAGGGAAGTCAGACAAGTGCTAGACAGAAATTGTGGTTTCCTATGGCGCAGTCCTTGCAATCGCCAGAATCAAAGCACGCAATTTGTTTCTTGGGCAAATGGCGTGCGTTTTCCTCAGGGATCTAGTAAAACTTGGAAGGCTACACTTTTATCATGGCAGACAAACCTGGGGATGGCTTTAGCACGTTATCTTCGTGACGCTGCTGGAATTACTGAACACGCTGGCGACATACTACCTGGATTAATTATGCGAGTTATAGTATTATACACAATATTAGCTGCAAAAAAGTTCTCCTGGCTAGGTCTTCATTCGAGCAGTAAAACGTCACACGATTTCTTTCGAAATCGTGCAGCTAAAACATCGATGAATCAGTTATTTGTACAAATACCCCTCATGTTCACGGTAATGTATTTAACGCCGACAGTAATTTCTTACTTTTTACACCTTCATGATTATTTAGACAGGTAAATGAAACTCGGCTTCAAGTCCTAGTTGCAAAATTGAGACTCACGTTTTCCAAAATACCAAGAATAGCTTGAAAGGTGCCTTGGCACAGTGGGAAAATTTGTTTGTCCACAACCGTATTAGGCTGACGAAGGGACGCAACAATATTTGATCAATGAAAAGCACAGCAACTCTAGCTCCGCTTTTCCGGACTGAACTGCACGCCCACATTTGGGGCGACAGTTCTCAGGCAGGGTCTGTGCAGACACCAAAAGCGAGCTGACGATCAACGTGGGAATACCACAGCGCACGCTATACACGAGATAAATAAAACTGCCGTTACGCACCTGCTTACCAGCGTCCACAACGGGAACCGTGGCTCAGGAAACCGCGATTGTCATATGGGTGCAAATTTTGTTTCGTACTCGCATCCATATTGCAAATAAAAGAGCCATGCATTTTTTCCTGTTTTCATTCGAATATAAATAAACATGCAAATAAAAACAGTTTAATTACAGCAGTTTGAAATGACTCAGCCAGTTTTTGGAATTAGTACGTGTGGTTCTAGTGATTGTCTCGTCTTACAGCTAGCGTTTTTTTTATTCGGTAACGTCCCGCTACCTAACGGCAGTTAATAGGAGTAGTGTAGTATCCTGTCTGAGAAAATTGTAAAATGAAGATGGTTCCGCCGAGTACGCACAAGTTGAGCTTTAGGTCAGCGACACACCACACGAAGAGCATAGCTTGATTCTCCAGGCTCGGTGTCGGCGCTGCGCACAAGGCTCCGTTTTTGTGTCGTTCTGCTCCCGTAGCGCCGGCTGCCGTGACGGCAGCGCCCACCAAGCGGATCTGCAATCGACAAAGCCCGGGGCCTCCCACGCATGCGCCGCTGGGTCGTCCCAGGCTATGTGACTCATCTTAACGCGAAACACGAACGCCGACTTTGCCGAGAATACAAGCGAGTCCGGGCCTCCTTCGGTGAGCGTTACACGGCACTAAAATGATTTAAGCTGTGGCTTGAAATGTAGCTACATGAAAGGTTAACCAAGAAAAACCAACTTAACCAGACTAAGCCAAGCTTTTAGTTTGCACGTCCCAGGTTTTCTGAGCTAACACGCAACATTTTTAATATTTTCAATTTCAATCATTCGTACTTTTATTTTTGTCGAGTCGTGTAGCATTTACCTACGACGGGTCTCTGGATAGGTTATATTACAGTCTTTTTTTTGGCTGTAAGCCAAAAGGAGCGCAGTATATTCTTGTTTTATTACAGACCAGATGAAACTTCCGGTCGTAGATGTCCACTGCAATAGACGACTACGGAGTCAAGGGTGTGCTGAAATAAAACAGAGGTGAAAAGCCGCAAGCGATATGAAACATGACAGTTTTACTGCGGCAAGCTCAATGCAAATTTCTGTACTCCTGTTGTAATGTCACTGCATCCAGCTAGTGGCCGCAGGCAAAAAAAATCAGTTGCGTTCCTTTTTGCTTCACTGCAACACGACTGCAGCCTTCTCTCATACGTGTCGACATTACTGACCGAGAACTGAATGTCGAGCCTACTGCAAGCAGAAATAGCTGGATAAGCTGCAACAACGCCATTTTAATAGCACAAATTCGGTTGTGGGTTTAACATAGCCAACGAAAAAAATGGTCAAAATTTACACTAGGTTTCCAAGCCCTTGTGCGAGCATAGACTACGCCGAGCGCTACTGATGAGGCGCATGCCCACGTGCGTTCGGCGGGGCTGAGTTTCCAGATCACGCTCTACGGCGGAATTAAAAGCTTAAACAACTCTACTGTCTAAAGAATCAAGGTAAAGAAAACGGCGTAGAATAGATGCGAGATGAACGCGCTCTATCCCAAGTGACACAGCTCAAGCAGTGCGAGCTCCGAAAATTGGAGTTATATTAACTGTTCATTGCATTTATCGCCGTTGCGTCATTTCATTTCTCACGGGAGGAGCAAAAGTAAGTGGACCCCGCGTACGGGGCCGATTGAGATGAAGCGGAGTTACGGAGCAAAACGGCAGAACACTAACCTCTTTCTATGTCCTTTCTGGGTGTCACCTCCACAAAATTGTTTCTTGGTGATGCCGCACGTTTCCAATCATTTAAGTTTGCACTTGTCATCCTCCTTTCTATGTTCCTTTGATTTCCCCTAAGCTTTTCTTGGAGATGCTTGGTAAAACACCAAGTTTTTTTCTAGATGGGGTACCGGAGCCATAGTGAATCATTGTAGTTATAGCTGTGCTGTACTCTTCATTACGTGGTAGTGTTCTGGGGTGTATTCCACCCCGTCTTTTTTGCGTCTAACGTCTACTTGTTCCTAAGGAGCAGCACTGACAACTTTTTAAATGTATATACATCCAACCCTTTACTAATACGTTACCTGCTTAAGAGCGTATGCACCCACTTGCATTTCTAATAAACAATACTCGCGATTGCTTTGTTTCCATTGATATTTCGATTGAGATTTTCTACGCGATTTCTTAATCTTTCCTGCAATCTTTTCCCCACTCGATAAACAGGGGTATGCATATGAAAACCACGGAATACTTTTTTATTCCCCATTTACTTGCATCTCTCTTTCTCCCGAAGAAGCAGTCGTAACATACACCAGGTAGATTGCAAGCTATGGAACAGTATTTTTTAGAATAAAGTGCGTTTAGCTATCCCTTACGTAAAAGATGCAACTGCCTGCATGCGAACACATTTAGCTATGGCCACGGTTTGGAAAAGAATTGGCCACTACCCGCCTGGAAAAGAAAATGTAGTGCTAACGACTAGTTACTTTGGTCAAAGAAAGAATAATACTGAGTCATGCCAATGTACGCTCCAATACACCGTTATCATTGTATACGCTTAATGACTTCATTTTTTAACGTATTCAAAGAGAACGGGTGGTGAGGATACAGTAGAAAATAACTTCATGAACGAGTTGTGGCATTAGATACTTTCACTGTTGTTTTCATGTAAACGCGTAGGCGACATGTATTGAACCCTAGTTTCCGCGTCTGATATCGCATCTATAAGAGTGACAAGGGGAGTCATTTGTGCCTCCCGAGGTTACCCTCTCTAGGAAACGAAGCGCTTCAGGCTGCATTTAGGTTGCTTGTAATATAATTTTGCTTCACC
Organism: Haemaphysalis longicornis; assembly: GCA_013339765.2. Lineage (NCBI taxonomy): Eukaryota > Metazoa > Arthropoda > Arachnida > Ixodida > Ixodidae > Haemaphysalis > Haemaphysalis longicornis. The sequence goes on from CM023452.1 coordinate 204,809,592, forward strand.
GTACACTAATCCATAGCTGATCAGAGAACGCAGGTAGGGAGTTAAACCATGGTGATTTGGAAGCCCTTCAATTCGCGAAAAAATTTACTAGGATGAGCAGAGCACCACACGTGCTTTTTCACGTCGCACTTAATGTCGCAGGTAAAGATAACGGCTGTATTTATCATTTGTGTTTCATTTGTTATTAACGTTTAATTCTTTCGTTTTATCGCCGTTCTATCGATCGATGATTACAGCATAGACAAGAAATGCTTTGGGCACGGTGGACCAGTACGCCGACGGAGAAGATAGCAATTTTTACAATGTTTTTTTTATATTTTCGGCTATGATTATTCCGGTAGTGTGGTCTAGGAACTATTTAAAGCACTCATGTCGCTCCACACTCAAACCCAAAGCACCAATCTAACCAGACCGGTTTCTCCAAGACAGTTACCCATCTCTAAAGCTGACGCCAGCACAGCACATTGCTCCCACTCCCTCAACCTCCTTTTTCCAAGTGGGCCTATAGCTTTTTTAAATCAACGTTTTTCTGATCTCTTTTTCTACCAAAGACGCCTAAGAACACGTTGACGAGATTGACTAGGACGATGATTTTTTGGCACTCCCGACCTACTTGCACACACTGAGCTCCACCTACAAAACTATGGTGTCAAAAAAGGAATATCTGTTGCAGGCCCCTCTGTTTCGAGTTACGTATTTGGCTTCCGGTTTGCTTTCTTTTTAACAGCGAAGCTGCTCAGCAAATTGTAATTTTCTGTGTGTCAATTAAAAATACCAAGACATTTCCGAACGCGTGCACGTGAGCACGGGCATCGCGGCAGCAGCCTGGTACTTCGACAAAACCAAGAAAATGCCGATAGTCGTGTGTGCGTACCTCGAGATGACCTCCTAGCGTCCGCTGCGCATGTTCGTCAAACAGCGCTTACCAACTTAAGGAGATTCGTCAAGATTAGCAAACAACAAAACACTCCAGCGTTCGCCATATTCGTGGCAACACTTCCTCAGAACGAAAAAGACTCCAGAGGTCCCCGTAACCATGGCAACAACACTCGCTCGGACCGAAAAAAACACGTCATAGCCTACGGCCCTCCAAGGGGATGTCCAACGTTATCACGTGCAAGAAATGATAAAGGCTGTGCCTAGAGTGCCGTCCGACAGTATTATAAGCAGTGCACTATATCGACGTCCACCGTCCTTTTGAGACAAAATTGCCGCGCTTGGCACTAAATGGCTCTAGATAACGGAAGGATAGGGGACCTGACCTAGACATAACATAAGATAACCTAACGCACACAACAAAAAATAATTTAAAACAAGAAAACATACCTAAGGCACAAATATACCTACATTTAAACATGAAAAAACCAAGAAGACGAGGCAAAAACCGGTGTCGAACCACCGTCCTTTAGAACACGAACCTAAGGCGGATCATCTACACTACAACGACAGAAGCTTCGGCCCGGTCCTAGCCCAGTCTTAAATATTCGAATATCGTCGGACGGCACCCAAGCCATGCCTGCAGCCGCCAGCTAGAGTGCCGTCGGGCGGCACTCTAGACACTGCGAATAATAATGCTACCACTGATGAAGCACCGATGATGAAACAAAGGTCACTTCACAGCGAACCAGCAAAAATGGGGTGTCAATCGTAGACTTAAACCTTCGTGAGGCTCATGAAGCTTGCGTATTGTTTCGCTACATTCAAACCTATCGCGTTAGTGTCAGGTTCCATCATTTTTTGTTCTGGGTTAGCATGTTGGCTTCACGTAGTAGCTATTTAGGGTGTGCTGCTTTGAATTCCATTGCACGCATTTTGAAGCAGTATGACGGGGTATTCAAGAGAAGTTTGTATTGGCTGACTTGCTCCATCGTAAGCCGCATACACCAAAACGCTTGACGATGACGATAAGGATCATGATGATACCCTTGAAGTGTTTGGCAGGTATCCAGTCATGTAGGACGATTGGCCAGGGATAAAGTGTTAATCGCACCCCTATTGGGAGCTTATAGATAGATTATCGGAGCTCCACACCCGTAGCTGGTGCGGATGCGGGCGCATTTCTTTGGAAGCAATTGAAGAGGTAAAAAATAATCAGAAAATCTTTGATGGTAAAGTGTCATATTGAACAACGCGTGTAGGAAATATCGAAGAAAATGTAAACATTTCTGATAACTTAGTCGGCGAATCACCTTTAAACGACTCGGTTTGTTCAGCGATTGGTATTGACAGTGCCGCCCTGCGTGCCCTAATGGAAGACTAGGAAGATCGGTCGCGAAGAGACAACGTAATGTTCCACGGAATTACCGACACTGCCACCGAAATATGGTCACAGACCGAGAATAAGGTTGGAACAATTCTTTTAAGTTGTTTTAACATGCAGGAACCCGACGAAGCGATAACTAGAGCCCATAGGCTGTGATCATTTGTAACGAGCAAGTGCCGCCTTGTTGTCGTACTCTTTGTGTCATTCAAATTTAAATATTTATTTTATCCCAAGAAGCGAATTTGCGTGGTAATAATGTTAAAATGTGCAAATACTGCTGTGAAGCCACGTGAACAGCCCGGAAAAAACTGATTGACTTTGGCAAAGCTAGTGGTGGACAGTTGTCATTAAAATATAACAAGGTTGTCACCTAAAAGAAAGCTATGTGTGCTGCTCCGTCACCAACTGTGCGCTGGCAATTGATCCAGTTGACAATAAAAATGAAAGCGTATCTAACACAGACCCCTCTGGCTCATCCGCACAAGCGTGTTCATAGCAAAAAACGAAACGACGACACACTAAGAAGCATGCTTGTTCGTTTGTGTTTTGTAATATAAGACGTACGATGGTCAAGCGACACGCTAAGTCAGCTCTGATTGACGCGTGTGCTTCAGACGTTGTCTTAGTAACAGAGATGGCTTTCTGCAAAAGTTCACAGCTCTAAAACTGAACTTGCCAGAATAAATATAATTTCTATCGCTGCTACCATGGATCACGTTTAGGAGGCCGTGTTCATACAGCCTTTGCAGGCGAACTAGCTTCGCCCACATAGCCCGTGCTTGCCATTTAGAATAATATTGTGTTAGAATTTGTTTACGCACTAAGGATATCATAGTTCGTGCCTGCTACCGCCGCCCTAATGACCCGGTTGGTGTTGCATCAGATTTGTATGATGTTTTTAACACGCCGCATGTTAGGTTTCCTGCCTAATACCATTTGTTATGCAACTTTTATTACCCCGACATCAAACGCAACTTGCCTTCTATTTTACCTGGCCACGGTAGTTCTGAAACCGCCTCTTTTTTACGCTTGCCTAAAATTTATTCCCACCGAGGTGGTAAATAGCGCCAACTGTATCATGACTGCCAGTTCCACCATATTATGTTTAGTGTTTTCAACTAACCCTGATGTTATACAGTCTATGTCAGTTGTACAAGCTGTCAGCGACCACTCTGCCGTTCACTTCGTTGTACCGAACACAACGTCCAAAATCAACAAGACTACAAACCTAATAAAGGATCACGGAAGAAGGGACTACGGGACAATTAAAACCGAAATTGAATATTTTTTAAGGACTTTGTAGCTTTCATGAACGCTCAAAAAACGAATATGGGCTAGGTTGCAAAGCTAAAGTAGGCAAACTCACTAAACGCTTCATAATGTTCCGTAAAATACACGAGAATACTCAGTCTGCCTGGCTCACAGCTACGTTAAGACGGCTGCGCAACCAGAAAAAGCGTATCTTTCGTAAGGCCAATCTGTCAACTAACCACGAGGGATGGGAAGCATATCGGAGTGTTGCAGATGAGTGCGCATGCGCAGTCTCATTTCCCAAGAAGTCATACCTTGAGCAGACGTTGCCTTCCCTTTTAGCAAGATCCTCGTAGATTCTGGCAGGTAATCAGTGTAGAAAACAAAAAAAACACAACATTCTAGCCTCTCAACCATCCCTTTTTCTAAGAGAAACCTGTTGCTAGGCTGTTAGCAGTGTATTTTCCTTATCATTTGTTAACGAGGCACCTACCACAGTTCCTCAATTGCCTGTTTACAACTACGATACAATAGAACCGGTGTACATTGAGTGCGTGGGAATAAAAAAATAATTCAAAACCTTAAACGGCTCTCTTCTCCTGGTGATGATAAAATTAACCCGAAGAGTCAAAAAACACTGAAATTTTCCGGTCCATCCTACTGTCTAGAATATTCTCCCTGTATTTAGAATCGTGTGTTCTACCCATCGAATGGAAGATGGGAAGCTAGTTCCGCTTCACAAGTAAGGAAACACTAGGGACCCACATAATTATAGGAAAATTTCACCGAGCGGTGTGCCATGTAAACTGTTGGAACACGTCATTTAGTGCAGCATTGTAACTTGTCTTAAAAATCATTCCTTTTTTACCAACTTCCGGCATGGCTTTAGAAAAGGTTAGTATTGTGAAGCACAGCAGTTATGTTTTATTAATGATTTGTTCTCTGCTGTTGATAATGGATTATGTATTGATTATGTATTTATAGACTTCTATAAAGCGTTTGATAAGGTATTCTATACATTGCTACTGCTTAAGCTGAGTGAACTAAACCTTGACCCTAACATCATGAGATGGATTGAATCTTTTCTTTATGTAACCGCGAACAATATGTTACTCCAAATGAAATTGACTCTCCTCCTACTCCTGTCACATGCGGGGTTACAAAGGGTTTCATTTTTGGTGCCTTGCTTTTCGTAATATATATAAATAAAGAGATTACACACTCTCTACGATTAAATTATTCGCCGATTATTGAGCAATTTACCATGAAATTTTATGCCCTGATGCCTCTGATGCCCTGCAAACCGACCTGGATAACATTTCTTTGTGTCGCAGTACCTTTTTAATGAAGCTTAAGGTATCTTAATAGAAATATTTGAGGATCTCTAGTAATGTGCCAAAAGGTTCAACCCCTCGTACTTACTTAACAACTTAACACTAGACAACGTTTCTTCTTACTAGTACCCTAATAACCTTTCGTGGCAGACTCAAGGTGATTACATACCATGCAATTCTAACCGCACACATGGCTATTTACGTCGAAAGTTTGGTCTTGCTTGCGGCCGAAACATAAATATCCCTCATTCATTTGGGATCCTCACACTAACGTGCTCGTAGATGGCATTGAATCTATTCAGAATCGCTCTGCACGTTTTATAATGTATTACTACTTTCTGACAGCAAGTGTCGCACCAAAAAAGCAAACCTCACCTTTCCCGACGACGAAAAAAGTCACGTCTGTGTCTCTTTTATAATATCTATCATTCTAACAGAACCCTCTCCGATTCATTCTTTTGCCCCCAACATACATATCATCACGCAGTGATCACAAATACACAGTTGGCATTTCTTTTAACCTTAGGCCAAGTTGTGACCCCAGATCCCAACCATGGTACAGAGATAATTAGAAGGATCAGAATGGGGTGGGTTGCATATGGCAGACATTCTCAGATAATGAATAGCAGCCTACCATTGTCGCTGAAGAAGAAAGTGTATGACAGCTGCATTCTTACCGGTACTCACCTACGGGGCAGAAACTTGGAGGCTCACTAAGAGGGTTCAACTTAAATTGAGAACGACTCAGCAGGCAATGGAGCGGAAAATGATAGGTGTAACATTAAGGGACAAGAAGAGAGCGGAGTGGGTCAGGGAGCAAACTGGTGTTAAATACATATTAGCAGAAATTAAGAAGAAGAAATGGACGTGGGCAGGGCATGTAATGCGGAAGGCAAGATAACCGCTGGTCATTAAGGGTAACAGAGTGGATCCCTAGAGAAGGCAAGCGTTGCAGGGGGCGGCAGAAAGTTAGATGGGCAGATGAGATCAAGAAATTTGCTGGGAGAAATTGGTCACAGTTGGCGCAGGACCGAGGTAATTGGAGAATAATGGGAGAGGCCTTTCCCTGCAGTGGGCGTAGATAGGCTGGTGATGATGATGATGATAATGATGAGCCTTATCAACTTAAATTTCAACTCTATTGATACCAACACTTCAACTCTATTTATACCAAAACTTAATTTGGACCCCATTATCATGGGGACCCCGGCATAAGGTCGAAAGCTTTGGCGAGCGGTCTCTCTCAATCCAATTTTGCCCCCTTAACATAGAAACGTGCAGTCCCAACTATGGACGGGTATTTGTGGGACCAAACGGTTAAATACAGGCCTTTTTTGTCGTTGATGGACATGAGCACATAAAGCAAAAATACAAAAAAACTGAGTGGGTATCCCCTGACACCTGAGCATGTAGCAGAAATTCAATGTTGACCGAAGCAACACAGCCAAGGCGTGTATTATTCTAGGAACGCCCTCCCTTCTAGTAACGTCGAATCCGATCGGGAACATTTGTAGCCAGCGAACAAAACTATACGGTAGTACACTGTGACAATATTTTCCTATCAACAAAGATTTTGGATGTGTGATTCACCGGAAAGAGCACGTCCTCAGGCTCTCCACAAGATAAAAGAATGACAATAGTTTGCACCAATATTCGGTGCACACAAAAGGCGATGCTGCACACTTATCCTGGTTCATTTGGTGGGGCAATGTCTGGTGTTAAGGGTGAACGTGGCAAGCCTGACTATTTTTTTTATTTGTGGCCAAATGTAAATGATTAGGAGCATTTATCGAGGTAACTATGCTAATGAGAAACGCCAGATCAACTTAACAATATTTTCTATACTTTTTGAGTAATGAGACTATATACCTTCATAAAGTCGATCCCAAATCTGATGAAATTATTAGGCGGAAACAAAAGAATATTTTAATGTCAGTACGAACCGGGAGGTCTATTGCTTTCAAAGAAACTATTAGAATATTGCTATATTTCTTTAGGCATACACAAAGAAAGAAAGATGGTTTACTTTCGTTTTGTCATGGTACTTTTTCGGGCTTTGAAAAGAAGATGAAACGTTTCGTGTTAATATATATCTTAAGGATATACTGCAATAATATTGCAGCAGAGTAACTGCAGCTGCCGAAAGAGCTCGTGTCGCCGAAGCAGTGCACCGCACGGCTGCAGGTCCTATCACGAGCCCCAATCACACTTTAGATTTTTCAACTGTGCGGCGCGGCACGGGGCGGCCAAAAGACAGAAAACCCTTAGGTCACGTAAGCAATTTGTGACGTCACGTGACATAACAAGGGACAACGGCGAAATAGGCAAGCTGTTTCCCTGGGTCCTCGCGTGAACGCTTCGCACGGCGAGAATCCAGCGTGTCAATTTGTGTTGACACTCTGTTGACACGCTGTGTTTACCAAACGAAGCTGTTGCTGCGGGAATACGTCGTGAATGTTATAATTTGCGCGAGCTCTCTATCGAATGAGGTATACTTCGACATACCAAGAGAGACTTGCAGCATGGACTCAGCGTAGCTCAGCCATGCGGGTCTCAAGCGTTTGCTCTATCAGACACTGAAAAACAGGAA
>CM023452.1:204817129-204922340 GCA_013339765.2 Haemaphysalis longicornis
CCTATGGCGGGAAGCAGCGCATTGAATGCGTGTAAAGCGCAAAATAATTTACAATTAAAGTAGCCGTCTGATGCCAGAGAGGGGGGGGGGGGGGGGGGGGGGGGGTAAGCAGAGTGCGAAGGGCCCGAAGGAAGATAGGGGAGTCAGTGGATTGAACTGTAATAAAAAATGGACCCATTCCCGCGGGGAACAATGAGGAGGATGCGAAGCATCATGGGGGTTCGGGATCCGCTGCTCGGCGCTGACGTTTACGTTCAGCTTCATGCGCCCTCCCCCTACGCAGCTTTGTCTTCTTCTTTTTCAGTGGTGCTAACGGTGGGGCTAACGTGCCCGTTAACGCTTGGGTTGATGCTGTCGCTTGTACTTGCGTCAGCTCAACCGCTGACGGGGCTGTTGGTTCCATCCGAACTCATTCTACAGCACCAGGGCAGAACCGGCGAAAAACCGGTTTCTCGGAGGAGACTGGGCACCGCGCAGCGCGCGCACCTGCTTTTATACAGCTGGAGGATAGGAGAATGCAGGAGAGACGTGCATGCGCAGTGGGGGTGGGGTACGGCGCAAAAAGGGAGGGACAAAGCCCCGACCATGAGATGTCTCCTGGAGCGACAGTGTTGCCAGTGTCTTCCTGGGCTGGCACGGGACGAGCCGAGCATGCGCAGTGACGCGGGGCGGCGGACGACAAAGGAGGGAGGAACACAGCCCCAAGCATGAGATGCTTCGCATCTAAAACTGCAGAGAGCTCACTCGAAGAGCGGTTAGAGTAAAAGGAAATAAACCATATTTGAAAAGCTGTTGTCGTTGTTCATATTCCATCATTCGTGGCACATAGCCACTTGTGGGATTTGCCCACAAGTGGGCGCTCGGAAGAGCTAATGTGCGCGGTTCGAAAAATCTTAGCACTGTGATTTTGAAACGTAAAGGGCTGCAGAATAGTGCCTGCCCCGTGTCGCCTGAATGTGATGTCACGGGAGTAGGACAGATGCAAAGCACCTCGTAGAACCCTGATTCTAAGGAGGCTGGGCGTGTTCCAGTAGGCTTGCTGACGTAATTCCAACACTAAGACGAAGAAAAAAAATCAAAGAAAATAGACTGACGCAAAAGAGTAGTAAAAAAAGAAGCTGGTGGAACGAAACTGTTCCGAAAGATAAAAAACGAAAGTGGGGAAAAATGTGCCGGTAAAATGTACCAATAAATAAGTGGTTGATACCTGCCGCCAGGCGTTCGCCTTAAAAGCAAGTAAGCAGAAAGCCCGATAAAACTTTGTATCGAAAAGCGAAAGGTTTCTATAACGCAATACGCGCAGCAACTGTTTTGGAAATTTTGGACGCTTCCATCGCCCGCTTCTTTTTTAGCCAGTCGGCCATAGTCACGTGATTGCATTGTGTACAGTCGTGCGGCAAACTCTTCCGGGGCGCGAGCTCCCTCGGCAGCTGCGGTTGATATACTACAAAATTAGTCCATTATATCCTTTAGGTATAAAAAATTAAGAGGTAACGTTTTTATCAGATATTCAAAGCCAGAAACTGTATCTTGTCACAAGAAAGTAATACTCCCTCTTTCTAGCTTTATTCCTAAAGGAAATAAAACAATAATTTAATATCTCCTAAGAACAAAATAAATGAACGTTGTGTGATCATCTGAGGATTAAGTGTAGGGCGAACAAACTGATATTACGAGAAACCTAACGGCAGCCTCAAGAGCTTTGTTTCCTTGCGAGGGTAATCTCGGGAGTCGCAAATGACTCGCCATGTCATTCTTATAGGTGCGATATGACACGGTGAAACTAGGGTTCAATACCTGCCGACTGCGAGTTAACCGACATCAACAACGGCAAAATATTAACGCCACAACACGTGCATGCAGACATTTTCTACTGTACCCTCCTATCATGTTCTCTCCTAACCTGTTGAAAAATACAGGGCATCATGCGTCGACACGCTAAGAAAACTGCAGGAATATACTCTGGCATGAACTCAGTGTTATCTTTCTCTATTCGAAGCAGCTAGTCGTTAGATCCCCATTTTTGACAATTTTTGTTTTAAAGCGTTGGTGATAGCTGGATGTGTTATCATGGAGGCAGATGCATCTTTTAAGTAGGCGAGAGCTGCCGCATCTTTACTGTATAAAATGCCGTTCCATAGCTTTCAATCTAACGGGTCGTTTCTTGTCTTGTCACTCCGTTAATTAAGAGATGCAAGTCAAGTCCCAATAAGTAATTCTCCCATGGTATTCACATGTATCGCCCTGTTTTGCGAGTGGGGGAAATATGGTAGAAAAGATTCACTAACGGCCCAAGAAATCTCAATTTAAATTAAAAATAGGAACAAAAAAAAGTCTCGAGCATTGTTAATTAGAAATGGTGTTGTGTGATAAGCTCTCAATCAGGTGGCGTAATAGTAAGAGTTGGATGTATTCAATTACCTTGACAAGTTCTCAGTGCTTACCATCGTGAATAAATAAAAAATAGACGTAAAATAAAATTGAATAAAGTAAAATAGAGTAAAATAAAGTAGAGTAAATAAAATAGAGTATATTTAGTAAAATAGACGTAAAAATAAAATAGAATATATAAAAATAGAATATAAAAATAAAAAAAAAAAATAGATCCGAAAACTGGGTCGAGTGAGCAGCGCTGACAGCGAGCATGCGAATCAAGCGATGCGCTTCGAAGAGTGTGTGTCCGACCTGAAGGTTAACTTGCGCATCCTCCGCGAAACCGTTCTACGAAAGTATAAGATAGCTTTGTTTCAACATGTATCTCAGAGAGGAAACCCCGCTCACTTCCCGCAACGTTAAACTACACCCAACCGTTCCCGAAGAACCACCATAGGAGAGCTGCGCTGTTCCGATTGCTGACTAAAATTACACCTAGTAAGCGGGAAAAATCACGACATATTTAACTATAATTTCTACAGATTGCCTCAGTCATGTAAACATGGTTAAACAAAAGTAGTTTTTGCAATATGATTAAAAACGTAGAAAATGCTTTAAAAAATAGCATAGTTCTTTTTTTCACAGTGTGAAATTTAAACAGTTGCTTTGAAAATAAAAACGGAATTGGCAGCCCAACAGAAAGCTTCCCGGAACCACGTTTCGGGTCGAGGATGATGGATACAGGCGCGTTTCGGCGGTTTTGTTTATTTCGTATCTTGCGTCTGTTGTGGTATTCCCTCAGAGATCGCCAGCTCGCTTTATATGTCTCCACAGAGCGGGCCGGGTAGCTTTCATCTCGGAATGTTGGCGTACAGGTCTCTGGAAAATGGGAATGAAAGTTGCTGTGCTTTTGATTGTAGAATAGGATTGGACTCGGATAGCTGATTTCTTTGCGTCCCGTCATCAGCCCAATACGGTGGTGGAAAAAACAACTTTCGCCCGATATCCAGTAGCTCTGAATATATTTCGGTGCCTTGAAAACTGTGATACTCAATTTTGCAACTTCTGGCGCAAACAGAGCTTTATTTGCTTGTCATAGGTACCACGAAAGTGTAAGAATAGGAAATTATGGTTGGCTGTAATCACGTGTGGGTTAACGGGAGGGGTATTCTTACAAATAACTGATTTATCCATGTTTTCTCGGCAAGAACTCAAAATCGTGTGACTTTTAACTGCTTAAACGACAACCTAGACGCGATATCTTTTTCAAAAAAATATTCTGTATAATACTATAACTCGTATAATTATTCCTGATAGCATGTAGCCGGTTTCGTGTAATACCAGTAGCATCACGTCGCAAACGTGAACAAGCGAAGCAAAGGTTTCTCGGCTATGATGGAAAGTGTACATTTCCCAGTTTTGGTAGATCCCTAACGAAAAACGCATGCCATTTGCGAAAAAAAAAAACACTTGCGGGCTTTGTTTCTGGAAATTGCGAGGACGTGCGCCCTAGGCAACATCATTTTGTGTCGAGCACTCTGACTTCGCTCCACCACCCGCCTTGATAGCGTGGATTGGGGGGCGAGGGGCATGTGTCCAGTCAACGGTGCCAAATCTCCCCCGCGGGTAGGTATGCAGTGTCGTTCCGCTCCGGAACTCTAAGTGGGAGCACTATTTTTGCACCAGCGGTTTTACAACGGTAGCATATACAGACACCTCTTGCTATTGTCAGTTATGAAGTTGCTATTAATTGATGCATATGCAGGAACACATTTCTAGAGTCTGGTTGTTATCAACAACCGGAAAAAGCGAGTCTAATACCCTACTTGTACGGGCACTCTTGACCATGGTTAAGCAAACCGTGGTTAGAAGCAACCACCCTGGTTAGAAGAAACCGCAGTTTGCTGCGTTACTCATCAGACGGAACTGCAGTATCCCCGCTAACTTTCGGTAAGGCAAACCGAGGTTGGCCTCCTCAGTTCGGTCACGATAACTGTAGTCACCGCAGTCGCAGAGTGTTCAAAATCGCCGGAGTCAGTCAGCGCTCAAACAAGTGGCGGTGCACCAGCAGAGGAGAAAAAAGTGCCCTGGAGTGCGAGAGGCGAAGACCCTCAAAGAGGCAAAATGGTAGGCCCCAAAGGTGGCCTCAGGAGGAGCGTGAGCTCTTTGCGTCGCTTTCACCGTCAGCTAGTCTTCATTTGACCACGACTGAAGTGAAAGCAGCGGCGCGTTTCCCTATTCAGCCGATCAACTACGACAGTGATTGTACCAAATTTGTAAATTCCGCCCCTTGTTCGCCCAAAAGTTGAATGGAGCCGGCAATCATGAAACGTTTTTATACCTCGAAAACGATCTACACGCTCGCCGGTCATCCCTGCAGAAACCAAGGCGCGCCTGCTCAGAAGGCCCTGGAAGGGGCTCGAACCGGCCCTGACCACGGCAGCAACAGCTTGTCGGCCCTCTTCTGAATTAATGTGTTCGCGGAAACACGTTTCACATGCGAGGAAGCGGATTTTATTGGGTGGCAAATTGTGCTATGAATTGTGATTCGCAGTTGTAGAGATTGGGAAGTTTCAAGGGTATGGGGGAAGATGTGATGACGTATAGGGTGTTGAAATATCTGTGCATCTGGAGTATACGCCATAGTCGGGTGTCACAAGCGTTGAGGAAGGGGTGAAGAGTGGGTAATGGCGGCGGTTGTGACAGTCGTTGTGCATTTAATCGGGGAAACTACTGGGAGAGGGAAGGCTGCAGGGGGCTGCTGCCAAGTCGCCGACCAGAGGTGGGAATTGCTGGCATGACCTAGGATCCACACAAATTTTAATGTATGGCAGTTTCTTTGGGGGGAAGGAGGTGAAATGAATTTTGTTACAAAGTTCTGGCAAGCTTGCTGGGAGTCTGTATGTATGGTTACATGGCCAGGAGGGCCTGTGGTAGCAGCGAGAATATATGGCTGAATCTTGGGCGGTAGTTGTATTTGTATCGGTGATGGAGGCGGATTCCAGAATGCAGCCTGGGGAATTGAGGCCACCCATTGCATTGTATAGTTCGCTATTAGATGTACGTGTGCTTGTCTTGCCTCGACATTGTAAGTAGGGTGCATATGGCGCGGTATAAGTAAGTCCTTCATGTGGGTTGGAATATGGGCACATGTGCTCTCGTATATCCAACGAAGTGAGAACGGAACGTCCGAGGTGTGTCAATACGGTACTGCCTGTGGGGAGGAGGTCTCCGTCATCCACACGGGCCGACGCTGTGTTTGCAGGAGTTGAGACAGCAAAGGCCGAGCCGGAGTAGGTGCATGGTAGCGGGGAATGCAGGGAGCAAAAAAGAAATTATCGATGACAGTGACAGATAAAAAATACGGCCGCCTTCAAAGTTAAGATATGAAGCCCGAGAAAACAGCTTAGCTGGTGATCCTCACTTGCTTTGACTTGGCTTTTCTCAGGTCTGCCCCGATGTTAGGACAAATATGGTAAAAAGACAAGCTTTCCGCATGGCAACTGTGCCATACTCAAAGTTCACAATCCGCCCTCCTGAAGTTAAAAATCGAAGTTCATAAAGTCCAAAGCCAAAGTCAACAACTATGCCTAAGTGAAATAGCAACCCCCACGCTGCGAACCAAAGAAAAGGCCAAGCGTAATTAGACAGACGCCGGGTTTATAGAGTGAGGAATGTGGGTTGAATTCCGCCCACGGGTAGCGTTTTTTTTCTTGATATGGGAACTCTCCTCGCCTGCTTGTGGGATCCTTGCCTCCTGGGCACATTCCCTTTCCACTTAGCTGGGCGAGTTTTCTGCGATGCCAGGCAGTGATTGATGGCCATCTTTAATAACTGTTCTGCTAAAAGAACGATCATACACCTGTAAGGATTAAGAATGTCAGTGGGAAAAATGTGCATGCGTCTGGCGTTGCAAGAGCCCTAATTTTTTATCTTCTCCGATGTTATTTCGCTGGTTTAATGGTAGGTCTCTCTTTTTAATATCAGAAGAGATGCATATGGTGTCTGAGATTCGCGTCGCAATGTTTGCGGCGTTGCCAGCTGGCGCAGCGCTGGTCCAGATGCTTGCAGGTGCAGCGAGTTCTGTCATTTTTGCTCGCAGTGAAGCATTTGTGTCTTCTAGTTTATCTTCTCTTCAAAAAACCTTTAAGGGAGATCCCATTTCCCAGCTATTACTGAGGTAAATGCTTCAGCGTCCACAGAGGTAGAGACATCAGCGGCAGCTGAAACGTGTACACTGGAACTTTTACATCTTCTGACTGCTGTCACCACTACCCATTTTGTGTTGTACGGTTTCCTTCTCTCTATCACTGAGACTAACAAGGCTTGGTCATTAGCCCTTTCAGATCCTAAGTACACTATAACCGCGCAAGCATACTTTACTACTCTTACACTTAGCAAGCTAAAAATGCCTCTTGAGTCTACTAAAGTTAGTATTTTGTCCTCTGGTTACGTTGTGATGATTGTTTTCTTTAAAAGTCAACGCCATCATCAGAGCACTATAATCAATCGATAGAAGATGCGTCATATGCCAGCACGCCCACTGAAGCAATTCGTAAAGGAACGAAGCCAAACAAAGATAAGAAAAAACGGTGCAGCGGAAAAGACCGGTCGAAGTTATTCCCTGAAAAGAACATACAGCGTAGAAAGACAAGCAAATAATATGTAGAACTACGGAACATGTTCATATGTGCATCGACAGGCTTTTGTCTTTCACGCACGCAAGCAGACCTGAATGCCGCGAGAAAATATCTTCCTTGGACATTGTGGCCTAATTTTTTCATGCATATCTGGTCACTGAGTAATAGGAGTGGTGCTCGCAAAATTCAGAGTTACCTTGCCCCCCAAGTATAGTATACACGTACTACATGTACATGTAGTATACAAGTACTCGTCAGCACAGGAGTAAACAATGGTACCTGCTTGATTAGTTTCCAACGTATTCCGTACCTGCGATCCTTAGCTGCTGATGCGGACAGTGAAAGCCCATAGCCGTCCAGTGGCGGCTTCATAAGTGAGAGCCTAGCAAACAAAACCATTTCACTGTGCCTACAAATTTTACATTACAACGGAAAATATTGTTCCGTATTACTGAGAGCTTTGCGTGCTATTTAATCAATTAATCAGTGAATCTGTATGCATCGCCACGCATGATGTCGGTCTAGTGTAACAGCACTGCTACTCATTGTAACGAACCCATTAAACTAAGACATTAAGATTGCCGTTTTTAAAACGAGGATTCATGCATCTCCTGCAAGTTCTACTGGATGTTATTTCGGCCAGCCGGTTTGCGTGGCTAGAGATTGTCTGTAGAGGCACGCCAAAGGAGGAAGATAATATTTAAAAAAATGGGGCCCTTTGCAATGGAGATTCGAAGAGTGAGTCAACAGCGGCGCTGGTGGTCTCTACTAGTGTTAACTTGGCTCGGTTGGCTTCCGCCTGCCTTCGTTTTGAGGACGAAAGAGGGATTAGCCATGAACGTTTGTTTTGAACAAAACGGGTCAATCGACAAACTGCGCCGCGGCGCACCCTCTCCACAACTGCTTGTCGGCTCCTCGAGTCGACGCCACTTGGCACACTTCTTGACCAAGCATTTTTCTCCTCTCCTCTGCACTCGCTTGCGGCCTATTTTGAGCGACACCCAACAAGGCTTCCAGTCCGAACATCTGCGCGCAAAGCATCCAGCTGTGGTTGTTTTTTTGGGAGAAGAAAAGGAAATGAAGTGCACTGGGAATATTATCGAGGTTTGCACTGAACTCACCTGCACACAGCCCAGTGCTGGGGAAGAAAAGTAGAGGCATAGTGACAGGATAAAGTAGACAGAGAGAGAAAGAGCGAGAGAAAGGCATCAAAATATCACTGTAGTCGGGGAAACAGCCGCTGCGGGAAGACGGTCATATTAGGGCAATGGAGCAGATGGGCGAAGACTTCCCGTGGGGAATAACACTTCCCTTCCGGAATAGAAGGCCCCTCATGCGGGTGATGGACCTACGCGCACACCCAAAAACTGTGGTCGGTTCCTTTTCCACGCTTTACTTCGCTCTGTCGATTTTTTAGCGATGCCCTGCATGTTTGAAACTCATGCGTAAACAGCTCTTCATTGAAAATATTATCACTATAATTTTGTGAGGTGGTTATGCGACGCCGACCGAAGGTTGTCGTGCCTATTGCTTCCAGTGATTTCCATAATAATTAATGGGGCGCGTGTCATCTTCGTTACCTATTTTACGCATCTGCAAAATTTACCATTGACGGTGTTTTTTATTATATTAACAGCATAACACTTCCTTTCAGGCAAGGTTGCGGCTTGGTGCATCTTCATGGCATCTTTTCGATAACAGAATGGCGTAGCTTGCACTAGCGGTACAAGGAAGAAGGAACAGAGGCGCTGGATGCTACTCTTCCTCTGTCAGAAATCTGACTAGCGCACTTCAGATGCATATCCAAAATTGCCGTTGAATTTCCGCATGACTGACCGGCCCGGATCCTTTTGTCCCGTTTGTTTCACATCTCTCACACGTGCTAGAACCCGCGGTAACCAGCTTCTACCACTCGATTTGCGTAGCGTGAACTCATCATCTGTGCTCCCCACATTACTCGCAAACGCACGTGAACTGGCGAGTAGAAGACGACGTGAGAGATCAGGTCATGAAATCTGTGAAGAGTGTCCTCGAGGGTTGAGATGGCCGACACCGGGCCCTCTTTACTTGCACGTGGACGTACTCCCGGCAGTTTTTCTTCTATATTTTTGGTAACGCTATATGGCCGATCTAAGAGCTTAAACAGCTTCTAAAGGAAAAACATGACGGAATCTTATGCTCCGCTAAACTCCCAGGAAGGAAAAGTACCGTGTAACGCTGAATGCAAGTCAAGAAATGCGCTTGTTTTGCTTCACACATGTGTCTGTCGTATACAATGTACGTTTCCGGTCCCCACAGTAGGTTGAAGAGAGAGAGGAACGGCTCTTTATTAAAAGAGTCTACTGACTTCTTTGCCGGAATTTCGACACCGACATACTGTTCGGCGGGGGAAAGGAAAACGGGGGAAACAAAAGGTCCGATAGAAAACCGGGCAGAAGAAAGATGAAAAGACGAAAATAGGAGACAGAAATAACAAAAAGGACCTTCAGTTTGTGTCAGTACTGTGCTTGAAAACTCCGAAACACTACATTACGCCAATGACTCCAATCCTGTAAATATAGTAGAAGTTTAAAAAACAGTCTGACTCGATGCCCTGGATTCCATCCACTTTCGCTCTAAGTACGCAAGCTGCAACGAAAAGTGGCTTTGCCAGGTGCAGTGGTGTTAAAATAAATGCAACATCATGTCCAGGGAGTATAGTTCTATTTGGTGGAACCTCTGCGCGTGAAGCTGTTACAGACGGAGCGATGCACGACCTCTCTGCACGGGAGTAAAAAATCAAAGCCAAGCAACAAAGGTAATCTAGTTGCGTTGGATCCACGTTAACATTGTGCAGCCAAATAAAGCGCGTTTGTACTTTGCTTCATAGCCCGCACGGGGCATATTGGGTATTTATAGTGAAGGTACTGACGACACCGCGGACCGCTAGCCCCTATACTCACACAGTAACTAATCGTGTAATCAGTTGTAAAGCGAAAAGTAGAAACTACAAACAGCGGCTCTCGGATCCATGGGGAAGCCCCGGTGGTTGGGCTGTTTGTCTGTTTACCAAGACGGGAGCTCCGGAACCGCTCTCGGCATAAGGGTAAACCGAGCAAAGTACCCCCGACCCCTGATTTTCCCTCATGCCTCATAAGTAAATCAAATACCTCTGAAAACCTCATCGCTCCCTGAAAAGGGGCCGCTCTGATGTCTCGTATCGAGCCATTACAACTTTCACTCTCCCGGAACAGGACTACTAAATGCCACCGCATGCCACCGCGTGACTGCGCGTAATGCGGAACATCGTCACATCATTTTCCAGTTTAAGAAACGCCAGAAACGAGACCAGGTTCTTGAAAGAGCTAGGAAGAGGCGCATCACTAACAACTCCTTGGGGTCATGTGGTCAACCAAGCGTGAATGCTGATGGTTCTTCCCCCATAGATCACACTTGTTCTGTCTTCGTAAATAAACACCTATGCCAACGCCAAAAACGCCTACTGTACTAGGTCATTGCAAAGAAGCGAGAAGCCAACTGGTGGTGCGTATGGGCCCGAAATCGCAAAATACTGACACGGAAATCTTCTGGGGCCGATTGCATTCACATCGACTCCGTAGATGACGTATCTAAAATTTTGTAGGCCGAGATACGTATTACTGAGGTGCATAGCTTGTCTCGTTGGCGTGATGCCAGCGTTTCATGATGTCTTCTATCAGACATTCGTGCAACCACCATGTATTAGGTTGTGTGCTCGTGCGAAAAAGACCACCACTCAGTTGATCTCAACACCTGTTCCTAAGTAAAAAATACGACCAATTTGTTTTCTTCCTTGAGCTGTTTTCATTTGAACTTAACGTCATTTTGCTCACCGAGACTTGGTTAAAATCCTTTTATAGAGCACCTACATTACCAGGTTAAAACTGTTTTTTTGCCAACCCCCGCAATTCGCACGGTTGTGGTATCGCCATCTATATTTCTGCCGACACAGGCTTTTTCGAAGAGGTGCCCGAGTTCTCTGCGGTAACCGAAGATTATGAAGCTCTGTTTGTACAGCAACATGACGCTCTTTATTCTGTGTTGTATACGCCTCCTTCAGGCAACACTGAACCATTTGAAAGTTTTGTAGATGGCCTACTTAATATGCGTCCTACAAAAGGCCCCGGCTGTTTATTGGTTTATATTTCAACAGCAATCTTCTTGGCCACAGCTCATCTTCAAACTTCATGATTCACCGCATTGATGCTTGTGGGTTAAAAAATGTCATCGAAACACCGGCTTGTGTAACCATTACAAGTTCCTCTATTCTGGACCTTTTTATTACTAATTATGACACACCAGCTACTCGGAATGTGTATCACGACCTAAACCCATAGCTCCTAGGCTTATCTGTGAAAGCATCACTGATTGCGGCATGGAAAAGTTCAGAAATGATATCTTCTTTACAACTGGACACCAGTTATGAACAGCACCAATACAGACGATCCCTACAACTGTTTCATGACAATATTCACTGAGAGCTACAATACTTGCTTTCTAGTAAAACTTTCAAGCCCCCCAGGCGCCTAAGAAAACCCTGGATAAATTTCGAAATACTGAAAATGATTGAAGCAAAAACAAACTGTAAGGCTCCTTCTTAAAACACAAAACATTTCTATTCTCCTTTTTTTGAGAAAATTCGCAACCGGTGATGGTTGAGGTGCGCAAGGCGAACACCATTTATTACCAAAAGCTATTTCACGAGGCTCAAAGTTTGCATCTAGACCGTGTCTCGAAACCTATCAGTGATGCTCTAAATTTCCGCACAGTGCCAAATGATAAATTTGAAATGATTGCCAACGGCTAGGCGCTGAGTAATACTGCTCTCTTCGAAACCTTCAATGTTCATCAAATCGACGTTATTCCTAGAACCGTACCTCCCAGTGTTTCATCATAACGTGTGCAGTGCGACATTCCTGATAGCGCGTTCTTGCTACCAACAGACTTTTGTGAAGTGCAGCGCACTTTTGAGTCCCTCAAAATAGCAAAAGTGTCGATGTTGACAATATAAAAATACTTCCCGTAAAACATGTCCTCGACTTCATCTGCTATAACATAGTTCATTATTATAACCTTGCCCTGGAAATAGGATGCTTCCCTGCTAACATGAAACGAGCGAATGTGTCTGTTATAATCCAAGGAGGAGACAAGAATGGTGCCACCATCTACACCCCTATATCTGTCCTTTTTTTCTCTTCAAAGGGTTTAGAAAAAAATGTTTTGTACCACCTGAATGCTTCCTTTCGAAAGCACAAATTTGTTTCTGAATGGCAGCATGGCTTTCGGAAAGACTGTTCAACGGAGTGCGGCCTCTTACTACAAAAGGAGTTAGTCATGGCTTACGGAAAGACTGTTCAACCGAGTCCGCCCTCTTACTACAAAAGGAGTTAGTCGTAAAAAAACATTGAAGCTAGTAGACTAACCCTAGGAGTATTTGTTGATTGCAACAAAGCTTTTGATGCACTAAATCACGATGTACTACTTTAGAAATTAAATAGGTACAGAATTCGTGAGGTGCCGCATTTACTTATGCAATCTTATATCAATGGACGTGAACAATGTCAGGCGATAAATGGCTGTCAGAAGTCATTTCAACAAATACGGTGCGGCGTACCACAAGGAAGTGTTTTAGGCCCTTTTTGTTTAATGTATACGTCAGTGACGTCATTTGTATCGATAACCTTCGACAGTTTGTTTTATATGCTGACGGCACGAGCACGCACGTTTCTGCCGTCGGAAAACGTTACCAACTTGTTTTCTGCTGCAAATGCTGCTCTAGATAAACTGCGTGAGTAGACCGAAGCAAAGTGTTTAACAATTAACATAAAAAATGTCAAAAGCTATCTGTTTCACACCAAAATATAAGCGTGTATCCTTTACGGAAGGACTTTCTCTAGGTAATTCTAAGATCGATCTAGTAGTGCAATACAAAGTTTTGAGGGTGGTCCTTTCACCTCGCATGAGCAGGGATGCACACATTCAACTGTTGACCAAACAATTATCTTCTTCTGTGGGTGTAGTGTATCAGTGTCGGCAGTTCTTCTCACTTAGTATCAAACTTTAAATTTACCACTGTATTTTAGATCACGTTTAAACTTTTGAACGTTCGTTTGGGGCACTAGAACAAAAAAGAATATTACCACTCTATTACTATTAGAAAAGAAGGCCGTTCGCTGCATTAAGAACGTACACTCCCTTCATCCCAATGAAAATCGATAATATATATGATTACCACCTGCTCTTCCAATTATACTTTTCTGATGCTCTTTATCAGCACTTCCTGAAACGAATATTTTGCCGAACAATGCGGACCCAGTATTACTCTTACTCAACTCGCCAACCTGATATGTAGTTAGGACCGTTTTCCCGAAAGAATCACTTTTCGTCTGTCCATTCCATCCGAAGATTCCGTCCATATTAACTAGAAACAGCATCGAATTTTTAGGGCGGAGGTTTACGCGACAAGCCCTTCATTATGCTTATGTGAATAGGTAAATGTTTTGTACGTTGCTTTATTTGCATATTTTGTCAGTCTGTTGTGTTGAATGCTTTTAGTAAGTGTAAATGGAGGCAAAACTTTTTCTCCCATTTCCTGCTCCCCTTTTCTTGCAAATCCAATGCTGCTGTTACACAGCCCAAGCGGGAGCCGCACCCCTGCAAAACCTGCAGTCAATTTCCAACCAAGCCAACTGTTATGCGTGTCCAAGAAACACAAACGACATTGGGAGAGATTGTGCTCTTCCTATTTCCTCTCCGCTAGCCCACAGTACACCGGTGGGCACTGAGCGGATGGACTCAGGGGAGCCCCCAGCAGCTCCCGTCTTCGTCCAACCGCCTGCCCCTCCCCTGGCGTTGCCAAACCCAGGCGGTGACAGCAGAACCGGAGGGCACTCGAAAGGTTCTGATGTCTAGGGGGCCTGGTCCGACAAAAACCCCGGGGAAATCTGATGAGGAGGTGGATGTTGGACCTTTCTCATATGCTTCGCAGGGGAAGGAGTGGGTCCTTTCATCCAAACCCACAGAAAACGCAAAAAATCTTCTTCCCTGAATCACAGTCCCGAAAGGTCTTACATAAATATTTCGGCTCCATTAGCTATGAACACTTAATAACAGGAAGAGCAAATGCTGTGTACTGGAACTGGAAAGGCATTCCTAATATTCTGGATGACTCGTGCAGGATATTGAATTCTAATCAGCCAAGTTGTACGTGTGAAGGAACACATTTAAATTACAAATAAACACATTGATCGAGGAAATATATGGTATCCAGAAAGGACACTGATGCCTGCCGATACATTTTTGCGGTGTGGCCATAATCTCCCTCATATCCTTAGCATGCCACCCCATCACTTTGAACACTGTTCTTGAGGCTGTAGCGATTTTCACAATTATATTTAACAGGTTGTTTTACGGCATGCTCTACTTACATTCCCCCTGATTTTAAACTTTCGAGCTCTGATTTTGAGAGAGAGAACAACATCTTTATTGGCCGGCTAAATTAGTCGCAGATACCAGCCTCCTGTAGCGGAGGCAGCATCTATGACTGCTGGCGTTGGAGGGCCTCAATCGCGAACAAGGCAGCTCCCCGTTGAGAGTCTAAGTCTTCCTTGCCCACCGCAGGAGCAAGATGGGGTGGAAGCACGACTGTTGGGTCCGGGGTCACAGCACCAGTCCATAGCATGTGCAGTATAGTAGCGCGATTAGCACTGAACAGCACACACACATCACTCGGCTGTAGTTCGGGTTGGACGTGTTTCGGCCATACAGGGGTCAACGTCGCACGCACTTGCAATTGTCTGAACAGTACTGCCTCGTGCCTGGAGAGGTTCGAGTGAGGCCCAGGGTATCGTCTCCGGTAGTCCCGGAAGCACTTCAGTACCTCCCCGTACGTAGTAATCGGGTTGAAGTCTTCACCTTCGTCGTCGTGATCGTCCGCTGGAGGAGGGGAGACCGAGCGGGCGTTGCGTCTAGTGAGCGCACTCGGAGGCATATCATTGTCGGATCTTCCGGTAAGAATGGCAGCCCCAAGTGAGTGCGTTCTCCCGGAGAATAAGACGAGCGTCACCGAAGGAGCCTGGAAGCAGATCGTGTGCGTGTCATACGGCGACAGTTTGGCCAAAAAAATAAAAAGACAAGTTAGGGCTAGTGAAGACGGCAGCTCCGCTGTTTTCTTTGTCTTCGAATCTGGACTGCGAAGGTAGCTGGAAGATTTTTGAAGCCATTGCAATAACATTACGAAGGTACCGTGAAAAGTTATCCCGGACGTTTGTCCGCTACGATGTAAGTGTGAACCTTGCAAAACTTACTAGCTCGTTAATCAAAACGTAAGTTTATGGAAACAACAGAAACAAATTGCGCAACTTTCTTTTCTGCTCGTTTTAGGACTGCACCCTAGTCCAATGTGTCTTGAAATCGGTTATTTCGCTCCCACACCACGTTCTCCGCTGGGATTGGGGCCCAGGGCTGGGGTATAGTAAGCGTTGCCAAATCTCCCCCTTGGTTAGGAATCAGAGTGTCACTCTCACTTCGTAACTCAAAGTGAGGGCATTAGTTTTACACCACTGGTAAAAACGTTTGCGCTTACAGACTACCCGTGGTCACTGGCAGTAACGAACTTCTATAATAGCCACATAATCGAACACCTTTTTATTTCCTGGTTATTTATTTAACTACGTGAAACCCACTCCAGTTTGTATTCCCGTATAAAATAAGGCTGGTACTTTCGGTACACAATATGCCTCATACAGACAAACACGGCTATATCGAACGTCAAGATGATCGCGAAATAGCTGTGTATACCGATATTTTGAAATATAAAACATGCCTGTCTGAAAATTCTCTGTTAACTCTGCTCATCACTGGGAGCGTTCGCAGGTTATGGGAAGCAGTACGTTATTTGTTCCTCAAAGCAACAAAAATTCGAACCACAGCGCGACGATCACCACCCTTCACTTAACAATCAAAGATACCGAAAGGTTCGCTTGCTTCTTTTTCTGATTAAGAAAGGGTACTGTTCGGCGAGTTGGTAGATCATTGTAAAAGATGCGACAGCACGAAATAAAACACGGACACAGAAAGACGATGGGACGAGCGCTGACTTCCAAATAAATTTAATACGATGATCCTTGCCCCTTTTATACACATTCTTCATGTTAACAACAATTCAAAAAATTCTAACTTCTAGTATTACACCACCATATCAGCACGCGTTCAATGCACTTGGCACAATCTATACAAACAAATCACGTCATGCCGAAAGTGCAGCACGTGTTCCAAAGGAAATCTATCTATTATTTTGAAAACGTTTCTGTGTATTGGAATAGTGATTTCAGGCGCAGAAGCGCATTTTACATAGTTTAGATTTTTTCCAGTTTAAATGTATGAGGCATTTTTTGTGGATTCTCGTGCGTGATTTATTTCTTGACGACGATGAGAAGAGCCTACAAACAGGCCTTGGGCATACCAATCACGACATCGACCGAAACTTTCGCGGCCATGGGGCTGCACAACTCGGTTGACGAATTGATAGAAGCGCAACGCATAGCGCAAGCGGAGAGACTCTCGAGGAGCCGGACGGGCAGACACATTTTGGCTTCTCTCGGTATCCGCTACGAGTCGCAGTTTGGAGAGAAACACTCTCTCCCGATTGCTACGAGAGGGGTGCTGAAGATTCCCCCTCTCCCGGCAAACATGCACCCGCAGAGGGACGTGGCGAGGAGAGCGGCCAGAGCGGCAGCTCTTAAGAGGCAGCTCGAGCCCAACGCGGGCACGACAAATGTAAACAGAATTTACTACGTGGACGCTGCGGACTGTCAAATCACGCGAAGATCGCCGATCAGATACGGCGCAATGGCTGCTGCGGTGGCGGATCATGAGGGAAACCTGGTCGCTTCCGGCTCGGTCTGGACGACGAGCCCCGAGGTGGGGGAGGAAGTGGCAATCGCCCTGGCAATCGGAGCTGCAGTCGCCGACGGGCATCTCGAGGACGACACAGTACAACTCACCCTCGAGACGGCCACCACCAGTGCTCCAGCATTGCCAATAGGGGAGAAGGCTGTCACAGCTCGCATAGACAGGTCGTGATTATCAGTGACTCGAAAGCGGCGATTAGGAACTTCGCCAAAGGCCGCGTGTCGCTTGAGGCTACAAAGGTACTCTTCTCTCTATCGGAGAGCACAATCAGGAGACTAAACAAGAATCCCATTACTTTGCTATGGGCGCCGGCACACTCTGGCCTCCCGGGCAACGAACGCGCTCACGAAGCAGCTCGAGCATTAACAATCCGAGCTCGCGTCTGTGAATCCGCGTGTATCGGTGCACACGGAGACGGCAGAACAAAGGCGCCTTCGTCGCCGACTGGGTCGGAGGGAACCGGACAGGCTGACGGCGGAGTCAATCTGCCCTCGAACCCCTGGCCTTCCGCGAGCGGTCGATTGGTAACGTATAGGGAAATCTTGGACCATTACAGAAGCTCCCGGCTCAAATACCCGCCGGCGGACAAAATACTAGAAAGGGGCAGGCGGTGGCATGGCGACTCCTTCAGGCGAACAGGTATCCAAATCCGGTGTTGTACAACCGGTGCTACCCCGGAATGTATGATGCACATTGTAAATGGTGTAAAGAAGCCAAGGCGGATCTCGCACATATGCTCTGGGCCTGCTCGGGCCCAACCGGCAATAACAGGGTGTCAAATGACATAGCACAAGCTGATCCCCCACACTCAGGGAAAGACGACGCGAATACAATGGTAGAACAATATAAGGAGCGACAAAAGATCCTATCATCGCTAGGCATAACGGGACCGCTGAGTTGGGAGACCGCGCTGCTCAGTACGGACCCCCAGATCCAGAAGAAAATGATCCAACTGGCCGAGGGTGCCGCTGGGGCCCACGGGCTCCTGGCCGCCACCTGAGGAAGAGGAGAAGTTGTACATCCTCCTTTTGAAGTGGATTCAAATTAAAGTTATTCTCTCTCTCTCTCTCTCTGACGACAACGTTTCCAACCAAACGAGTTATATTTTTTTTATCATTTAAAAAGAGCTCTTTGAGCTAGGCTCTTATTCGCCCGAAAATCAGTATTTTAATGGATGTGTCAATCGTTTTTATTTACGGAACAATGATATGGACTATTTTTCTGTGTTAAGGAAATATCTATGGCATATGTTAGTGCAGTGACAAGAAACAGTACTAGCTAATGAGTTCGAGATCTTTTGCCATACATATATGCAAACAGGGGAAAAACGGATTGCGTGCAATACACAAACATTGCAGCAGGAGGCCGACTTTCGTGGTTTTAAAAACAACCGAATTTATAGGAGAGCACCTCTTGTCGATTTCATGGTGGTTCCGTCTTCTTCCTTCCTTCCGTTCCATTCTTCCACCCAGTTTTTGCAAAGTCATATGACCGTGCCGACTGTACACACTTCCCGACTGCATAGGAGGAGCAGGAGGACGAAAAACGTTATTGTGAGCCTGGTGATGTGGGAGTGGCTCCTCAGTCCAGGAGACCATGGGACGATCTTTCTGTCTGAGCCCTGGACACCAGGAGTTGCTGTGCACCCAAGCCGGCGCTGGTAGTCTGGTTCTCCCACAGCTCAGGGAGGGGAAGGGAAGTGGGTAAAGGTGAGAGGGCTGGGTTGTCTGCGCACCCCAAGATCATGTGTATGATGGTACATGGGTTAGGGCAGAATTTACATGTGGCAGGGTATTGGGTGGGGTACATCCGACCGCACAGCAGAGCACTACAGTGTAGTGTCCTTCATAGCCCAGGTCACGTGCTGACGTTAAACTCCGCAAACAAAACCATTCGACGAGCACACAGTTTGTTTTGTGGTGGTAAAAGAGCCTCAGTAAAATAGGTTGTTGGGCTATTTGGGGCATTGCTTAAGGAAAACGAGCGCTACAAAACCGGGACTCAAAACAAAAAGAAAGACGAGGCGGATGCGCTGTTTTTCTGTCCTGGTTTTGCAGTGCTCGTTTTCCTTAAGTAGCAAAGCCTTTTCGGGGAATTGGCTTAGCATGAATCAGCAGGAGCAGGCTGGATAGAAATGTGTCCACGCTCCGGCTGTGCCAGCTGACCCTCGTGAACAAAGCCGCCACTGACAGGTCACACATTCCTGGGAAGTCAAACAAATTCATTAACGATTTCCACCTGCCCAGTCTTCGGAATTCCTTGATCGCCCGCAGGTACCTGCGGCGCAAGGCAATGATGTTGCTGCGCTCGATCAGCACAAGATTCCGTTTTCTCTTATCAAAGTTGAAGTTGATGTCCTTTATTAACCTCCACAAGGTGGTTTTCGTGAATTTCGGCATGTCGTCGTCTTCGTTGACAGCCTGTCGCACACTGTCCAGTGTTTGGATCTCCCTATTGGCGTACATGCTCTGCACTTTCAGACGGAGGGCATGGACTGTGAAGATTTCATGTTTGACGGTTCGCGAGCTTGAAATATTCACATCGTGAGGTCTTTTTTTTTTCCCGACACCAAAGGCCCACGCCGACGCCTCGGAGCTCCTTCAATTTCGCCAAGGTACGGGTAGATACTCCAGTGTCTTTGCTCCTAATTGTGCTGCCAGCACATATTTCTTCGGGAAACGCATCATGGTACGGGCATACACATTTGGAATTATACGTGCTTGGCGTTCTTTGACAACTTTGATGTGCGAACCCTCGACAAAATGCGTACAGGAGAGGTGGTCGAAGCCCCAGAGCTGGACGCCATTTCTTCTAAGCTGCCCCAAAAAGTAAACAAAACACGGCAGCCAAGGTCACGCGAAGAGCGAAAACCCGATACCAAAGGGACAAACATAAAATACAAATGAGCAAAAAGTGTGCTCATTTTATAGAAATGGCCCATCCGGCGTTTGCGTCTCGAATAATGAAACGACTCTTATAATAACCTGCTGTGCGCGAGAGTGAAATTAATATAAGCAAATATTATTCCTTAACATCGGCATGGAAAAACACGTACTAATGTGCATTAGCCGACATTAGCTACAAGGCGGGACGCGTTCAATAGTGCGTGCACTGAATTGAAATCACTTGATAATTCTTAGGTGTTCTGGGTAGAAATTTGAAAGCTGTTGGGCAACGCATAAGCACGCGCACTTACTGTGACGCGTTCCACAGAACGTGCAAGACTCTTAAAGGGTCAATAAGGACAAAGTACAAGTTTTAATAAATAAATATACTGCTTTTCGCGGATTACAATGGCACTCATTTCACAGCAAACGTAGAACAAGTATTGTACATACTAACCAAAACATTTGATGCGGCGGCGAGTCCCCAGCCACTTCCCGGCAACTTTTATATTACGCCACATAATCTTGTCTGTGCGATTGGCGTCCGCCACACTAACCTATAGCTATGACCTATGTGCTAAAGGATTGTACTGTGACCTCTGGGTCAATTTGATCGAATCACTTGAATGATAATGTACTGCTAGCACACTGAAAGTTCTTTTTCCAAATGGGACCCATAAGACGTCACTGTAGCACCAGGCTACAGTAGCAACCGAACACCCTGCTCAGGACGTCCTTAGCTCGACAGCTTCTGAGTGTCCGCTGGCAACGTCATCGCAACCAGAGGCACGGCCGGGGTAAGTCGTTCCCTTTTCCTAATTACCCCGTAGATGAAAGGAGTCCGTGAGAGTACGCAGCAAAAATATGTAATGAGGGAGGCAGATATATAAACAATGAATGAAGCCCTTCCCTCTGGAAACACAGTTGTACGCGAACCGTGACCCGAGAGGACACCAAAACGACTAAATTCGAAACGCAGTGATTGCAACATGAAAACTAAAACGCTTTTGCTCAAATCAAAGCGCAATGACCGAAATTGAAACGCAAAACCAAAAACAAACCCTTTAATGTTGCCGATCTTTACCCGAACGCAAATGTTTGCTATAAATTATTGTAGATATTGTAGAGGATGACACCTGTTTCCCGAGGCACAATTTTTTTACCAATCTGCCGTGGTGGCTCAGTGGGTAAAGTGTGAACTGCTGAGCAGCCGCTTTTCTGGTAGAGCCGGAAAGCAAAAATGCCCGTGTATTCGAGATTTTGGCGCATGTTAAAGACCCCCAAGTGGTTAAAATTATTCCGCAGCTCTCCACTACGGCGCGCCTCATCGCCTGAGCTGCGTCGGCGCGTTAAACCCTACAATCAATCAATCAATCAATCAATCAATCAGATTTTTTACAATGGGGAGCCAGCTGGCCGTCCGTGGCAACGCTCCTGACCTTCTCCTTGCGCTCTTGTAAGCGAATCTTCGGGCATCGGCCGGTCTGACCGATATAGTGTCTGCCACACGACAGAGGAGTTTTGTAGACAACGCTACGTCGGTATTTAACAAAGACGTGTCTGGCTTGGCAGCGCAGATCGGTTCTCGCGCATACGTGGGACAGCTCAACCTACACAAATCCAAAAGCTTTTTAGGCGCCATGGACACGACATATACCCCTGAACGCCGCCCAACTTTCTTGAGGTTAAGCGAGATTTTAGGTATGTACGGAATCACAGCAATTTTATTTGGCTCTTTCTTTTTCCTTCCTCTGGTTTTCTGCCCTATGTTATCGCTGAGACGAGACTCAATTTTTCTTTTGCGATGCAGTGCTTCCGCGATGGAAGCAAAAACCTGTCTGCGAAAACTCGCAGCTTCCAAACAGGCCACCTGCATGTGAAGGTTTTCATTCACCGCGTGTTGGCATGAAGTGCTAAAAGCAGTATACACGAAAGACAGCCCAATACTCCTCTTGACCAGCTTAGCCTGTGCCGAGCTGTACGGCAGGGGCGGCTTGTTCGCTCTAGGCTCGTAAAACAAACGCACCGGATCATCTTTAAAATGCAGCCGCATATCCAAAAACCTGATGCTGTCATGCTCGTGCAATTCAACAGTGAAAATGAGTGGCGTAAAACAGGCATTAAAAGCGGATAATATCCGCGACACAATAGAGGGAGTCAAAGATAAAAAAAGCTCTAAGGCTATTCATGCCTGAAGGGTCAATAAAACATGAAGTGTCTAACACAATTTAAAGTCATCGACGTATCTGAAAATTGTCAGAACATTACATCACCCAGCCACATAAAGAGGGCATTGTCACAACGGGATTAAACAAATAACTTAAAAGAGGTGCGATGCACGATCCAATACCAACACAATGCTTTTGCAGGTAAATGTTACGGTGAAATGAAACAAAGGTTGATGGAAGACGGAAAGATAAAAGCTCTAAGAATCCACTCGTGCTTACACCATACCGCTCTGAAATTCTACCGCACTGAATTCATCAATGGCGGCCTCGACACTGGGTAGCAAACCTTCATGTGGCAAAGAATAAGACAAATCTTTTATGTCTACAGAAAAGGCAGGTAGGCTTGCATGGTCATTTGTTTTGAAAAAAAATTATTGTGGCGGAATCTTTTGTAAGAAAGGCGTCGGCCCCGTCCAGCAACGTAAGCTTATTGTGCAAGAAGTCTGCGACACACTTTTGCCATATCCCTTCGTCGGAAACGATCACGCGAAACGGGCATTCCACCTTAAGAGTTTTTGCCGCAAGGAAATTTCAAGAGAGACATTGTTGCTGCTCTCTATTTGCTTGACCATTTTCATAGGGTTGAGATGGTCACACAACTTTTTATCGCGACACTTTACCTTATTCCATGATACCTTTTGGTGGGACCTAAAGACTGCTAGCGCAGCTTTATTGCCCTTGGCGCGAAATGTTTGATGCCTGAGAACGGCAAACCCGCCCTCCTTATCTGCTGGCAGGACCCAAAGGCCAACGTCCTTGAGAGTCATAGCCACACGTTGCAGCCATACGTCAGGGCGCTGCTGGCTGTATTTTGCGCCCACGTTGAGTCCATGGGCCAATAGAGCTTCTCACTTCTGTCCGGGAAGTGGCACGGCGGGTGCCGGAGGACGAAAGTGTTTCCTGTGTGGCCCACGGAGTCAAGGGGTCCCGAAAATTCGGCGAACAGCACCCTGACATACGGCTGCAGCGTGTGGCTATAACCCTCAAGGACATTGGCCTCTTTGTCCTGCCAGCAGATCAGGATGGCGGGTTTGCCGTTCTCAGGCATGAAACATTCCGTGCCAACATCAACGAAGCTGTGATAGCTGTCTTCAAGTCCAACCGAAAGGTGTCATTGAATAAGGTCAAGTGTCGCGGAAAGCAGTTGTCTTAGCAGCTCAAACTTATCAAAATTGTCAAGAAAATAGAGAACAGCGACAATGTCTCTCTTTAAATGTTTTTTTGTGGCAAAAACTCATAAGGTAGAATGCCCGTTTTGCGTGATCGTTTCCGGCGCAGGGACATGGCAAAAGTGTGTCACAGACTTCTCGCAGAACAGACTTAAGTTGCTGAAAATGGCCGACCCGTTTCTTACAAAAGATTCCGCCGCCGTAATTGATTTTTTGAAAACAAATGGCCACCCAAGACTAACTGCCTTTTCTGTCGACATAAAGATTTGTTTTATTTTTTGCCCCATGAAGGTTTGCTGCCCAGTGCCGAGGCTGCCATTGATGGTTTCGGTGCGGTCAAATTTAGGAGCGCGTGTGGTGGAACCACGAGCGGATTCTTGGAGCTTTAACTTTCTGTCTTACATCAACCTTTGTTTCATTTTACAGTAACATGTACCTGCAAATGCAGGGTGTTTTTATTGTGTCATGTATCGCACCTGTTTCAGGTGATTTGTGTTTAGCCCGTTATGACAATGCCCTCTCAGCGGCTGGGTGATCCTAAAGTGCTGACAATTTTCAGATACGTTGAATATTTTTAATTGTTTTAGACACTTCATGTTTCATTGACCCTTCAGCCATGAATAGCCTAAATGCTACTTTATCTTTGACTCGCTCTATTGCGTCACGTATATTAGCCGCTTTTAAGGCATGTTTTACGCCACTCACTTCCACGGTTGAATTGCCCGAGCATGACAGCATCAGGTTTTTATAAATGCGGCGGCGTTTTGAACATGATCCCGTGTGTTGGTTGTACATGCTTACAGATTACAAGCCGCCCCTGCCGTACAGCTCGGCACACTCTAAGTTGGTCAAGAGGAGTATTGGGCTGTCTTTCGTGTCTAGGACTCTCAGCAATTAATGCCAACACGCGGTGGATGAAAGCCTTGACATGCAGATGCCCTTTGTGGAAGCGGCGGGTTTTCCCAGACAGGTGATTGGTTCCATCGAAAAAGACCGGCATCGAAAAGAAAAATTGAGTGTCGTTTTAGCGATGAGCAGATGGCAGAAAACCAGAGGAAGAAAAAGAAAGAAGTGCCAAAGAAACGTAGCGCCTGTCCTGTCTACACCTCGTCTACACCTCGTCCTATGTCTGTTGTTTTCTGTGTGGCCAGAGTACGACGCCAAAACCAGTCCTAATGGTTAGTCGTAACGATCAGTCGCATGCACATCGCACATCTCTAGTCGTGCATGTGTCTCGCGCTTAAAGGTGAAGTGCTCGACCAGAGCGAGCAACCGCACCCGCTTTGTAGCTGTGATACGAGGGCCGAGGCTGACGGGCCGCCCTTGTGGAGTTATAAGATAACATGTTTGCGAGTATATCTGCTCCAGCTGCGGAGGGAACTCCAAGAATCTATCTGTCAGCTCCAAACAACAGCTCAGTCAATACTTTATCCCTGGCCATTGCCCCTTGTGGGTTCTTCTTAAAGACTTCAACGGAATGGTCATCAACGTCATCGTCCTGAAATCGCATGGATAAAGTTAGCTGTGCAGGAAGGCTTATCGGTGCACTCCGCCAACAACGGCTTAAGTAAAGCAAAGGCCAAGAGGGCATTTAGGCGCAGAGCCCGGATTGTTATTCGGCACTGAGGTAGGGGTGTCAGGGGATGAAAGAGAGGGCAGGCAAAAAGAGGCGATAGGAAGTGGTCCGCGCACATACTTTAGGCACTTTGTGTGCCCTATATGTTTTAACTAAGCCTGTGTCCTTCATTAAACGAAGAAGGGCTTTTGTTGCCTTATGCGCAGCCGATTGTAGGGGTGCATGCCCTAGAATATTCTCTATTGCGAATTGTTGATTGTCGAATCAGATGAGCTCGGCGGCCAAAACACGTTTTCCCGATCTATAGTGGGGTCAACAACAAAGCCTATGTTCGATTGCCTCTTCAACGTCGAGGGCATCGCAGTGGCCACTACTGGGATGCCAGGTTCTCACGGGGCAACCCGCAAATTTTTTGACCTACCTAGCCTAAAACTACCCAAAGTAGACCCACAGAAATAGCACAAATACCCAAAGTATAAAAGTGCACAATTCACTTAAAAGGTTTGTTCAGATGTCTGCTATTTGTCAGATGTGAGCTTGGAAATAGTCACAGAATGAAAACATCAATGTTTTGCAGCACAAACAGCTGCACCGGAGTATGTAGTGGTGGTATTGAACCCCACCAAAAGGATCTTGAATTCTGCGTTCCTTACTGCACTAGCCGTCGCTCGCGACTCCGTACTGTATATGAGGGATGTTCTCTAACGTAACTGAGGACAGTCTGTTCCGGAAGCCTGTTTTCGTTAGAGTTACCTGACTGAAAACTCGTTCAACCACTGCATTTGAAACTGGCAGTGTGAGAAGTGAAATGGCGAGTTGCGACACTAGCGGCAACATTCGCACACCAGAGCTGTTTTTGGCGCCCAGTAAATTCTTCCAGAAAATGGTGACAGAGCCGTCTCCTGCATTGCAGCTAGCAATATTCCGACTCCATTAAAGAAATCTTGGACGCCGGAATCAACTTCCTGAAAGCTTTCAACAGATAATCGAAGAAGAATTTAATATTTTGTGTACGAGATTTTGGCGCACGTTAAAGATCCCCAGGTGGTCAAAATTAATCCGGAGCCCTCCACTACGGCGCGCCTCATCGCCTGCGTTGCGTCGGCGCGTTAAACCCTACAATCAATCAATCAGAATTTATTGTTGTTGTTGCAGTGCAAAAGGTGGGAGTCGCATAACAGTTTCACATTGGATTCAAGGCGCTTCAAGGTACTTTTCACACAGGCGATCACAAATGGACGGCCCCGCTCAAGAATGATGGCCTTCTTGCCCTCGCTGAGAAGAAACTTTTTCAAGGGGTCGCAGAAAACAGCTCCCGGTTGGCAGGCCATAATCTATATTCTCTTATCCCAGTCGGTTAGGGAAATCATCTTTTCACGCGTTGGCCTACACCGCAGGTTTAGGTCACCGACATGTCCTCGTAAATTGCTGCGTACTGCAAGTCGGCTCCTATCGTCTCAGTCAATATTTGAAAAAGAGATAAAATTTGCCGACCTTCTTTAACTTGCTGCTCAGCGCAATAGCTACCATCGAAAATTTAAAACTTTATATCTTATGCTGATTCTGTTACGTTTACACTGTAGAATTGGTATGTATTTGTACCCGAGCTCAAAACTCGGGTACAGGCTATCATAACTAAAATGCAAACCAAAGATAACACTGTAACTCTACCGACCCACGACCAAGATTTTTCCGCATTACATGACAAAATCGACGACCTGGAAAAACGCTCTCGGCGTTCCAATGTTCTTTTCTTTGGCGTAGATGATAAAGAACCATCCGAAACATGGGATGTAACTGAGGGTCTCGTTAAGGAATTTTGCGCGTCGAAGTTAGGCATAACAGTAGATTCCGTTGCCCGAGCTCATAGATTGGGTCGTTTTGTACAGGACAAAAAGAGGCCCATTATAGCCAAGTTCTTTAACTATAGGGAAATTGAAGCAATTTTGAACAAAGGACCTAAAATAAAAAATACGCCCTTCAGCATCTCGCGCGATTACTCGCTGCCCGTTCGCGAAAAGCGCCGCAAACTTGCCCACTTCAAGAAATCAGTGGCGAAGGAGGGAGACCGCTGCCGCATAATATTTACTAAGCTATTCGTGAATGACGACATCTACGTGTGGGCCACTGAAAATGAATGCGCTGTCCGAATAAGTTCTCGTGATAACGTACACGCGGCGCTAACTCCCGCGAGCGACACGAGTGAATGACGTGGCTCTCCCCCGAGAAATAAGTGTTCTTCGCCACTTGTACCCCGCACCATAGTCAAGCATTTTCCATTCTTGTTTACAAATATCCGTAGTGTTCTTTCAAAAACTGTCCCTCTTTCTTCACTGATAGACTCGTCGTCAGCATCAGTAGTAATATTAACCGAAACATGGCTTAATGACACTGTTAGTGATAACGATATCTTTGTTTGTGCATCTGAATTCAACTTTTTTCGTTGCGATCGAAAGAACCGAAGGGGCGGTGGTGTCCTCCTTGCCGTCAAGAACGATCTTGTTGTTACCCCCATCTCAATATGTTCTTTTCTAGAATGTGCATTTGCTTCCTTGAAGTGCGCTGGTAATCATGTTATAATTGCTGTTTTTTACCGTCCCCCCGATATGGGTTGCACGTTTTCGGATGAATTTTCCCGTGTTCTGGGCGATATTCATACCCGTTTTCCGAATGCTGTTCTTATCATTTTCGGTGATTTTAATTTTCCTGCAATTAATTGGAGTGACCTTACCGTTCCACCAAGTGATGTTGAAGCGCACAAATTTTTGCAGAGTTGCCTTGACTTTTCTTTAACTCAACTAATAAGTTTTCCTACACGCTGCTCAGCAACAAGTTCGAATATCCTCGACCTAATTTTAACAAATGAACCCGATGCTTGCTCGAACATTAATATTTTTGATGGTCTTTCCGACCATGCTATTATTACAGGAAACCTGATTCGCCCACTTGTCGAAAGAATAACAACTAATAAATCGATTAGGTGCTATAACAGAGGTAACTTTGATGGCATAAATAATGAATTATCGGCCTTTTACGAAAAATTCATACATGGTCACCTCCAGCGCACAACTCAAGAAAACTGGTTGCTATTAATAAATAAACTTACTGGTCTCATCAACAAATTCATACCTGTCATCACTGTGAGAACCCGAAGCACGGTTCCATGGTTTACTCAGCAGCTCCGACGGTTGAACAATAAAAAAAAACGTTTATATAAACAGGCTGTCCGAACGGATACCTCTAACTCTTGGGCGAAATACAAAAAATGTGATAAAGAATATCAGTCGCTTTTAAAATCTACCCGCAGCCATTTCTTTAACCATGATTTATCATCTATACTTGCAAATAATCCACGCAGATTCTGGCGCTTGTTAACCCCAAATGTTATCCTGATATAGTCCTAAGCAATAACGATGACGTTTCCGTTCCCACATCGCAATGCGCAGAGGTCTTAAACCAGGCGTTTTCTTCAGTTTTTACCAGAGAAGACGTTTCATCCGCTCCCATATTGCATAGTATCAACAGCATAGTCATGCCGGAGATTGTTATCAGTGAGGCGGGTATTCTGTCCCTTTTACCGAAACTGAATATTTCTTCCACCTCAGATAATATAGGCTTTAATAATAAAATCCTCAAATCTATATCATTCAGCATCACCCCCTTTTTATGCGCTCTCTTTTCACAGTCTTTGTCTACCGGAACTCTACCTCAAGACTGGCTAACAGCTAAAGTCGTCCCCCTATTCAAATCGGGTGACCATTCCTCACCGCTAAATTACAGGCCCATTTTCTTAACTAGTACCATTTGCAAACTCATGGAGCATATCATACACACTCAAGTCATAAACTATCTGGAACGTCACAATATCATCTTCAATTTTCAGCACGGTTTTCGCAAGGGATTTTCATGCGACACCCAACTTGCCGGTTTTGTTCATGACCTTCATACATCTATGGATGCTGGTATGATACCAGGTCTATCGACGCAATTTTCTTAGATTTCGCTAAAGCTTTTGACCGCGTTCCTCACCACAGATTACTACTAAAGCTAGAACAACTTAACATTCATCCTAACGTTCTTGCATGGATAAAAGGTTTTCTTTCCTCCAGGTCTCAATTCACCTTTGCTATGAATGTTTATTCTTCCTCTTTACCGGTAACATCTGGTGTACCCCAAGGAAGTGTTCTTGGTCCTCTACTCTTCCTCGTTTATATTAATGATCTACCAAATTCTTTGTCTTCACACGTTCGACTTTTTGCGGACGACTGCGTAATATACCGTAACATTTCTTCTGATTCGGACCGCTTAGCTTTGCAATCTGACCTTAACAAAATTAATCATTGGTGTTCAACTTGGCTTATGTCGTTAAATGTTTCTAAAACAAAGTGTATGTCCTTTACTAACGCTGCTACCCGTTTTCCTAGTCAATACTCGTTGAATAATATGACACTTGAGTTAACATCTACTTACAAGTACCTCGGCCTCCACTTTCAATCGGATCTATCATGGCACCATCATATAGAACTCACTCTTGCAGCTGCTAACCGGTCTCTCGGGTTATTGAAACGAAATCCTAAACAGGCTCCATCGCACTTAAAAAGCTTGCTTTTACCACTTTAATTCGCCCTAAAATAGAATACGCCAGTGCCATTTGGGATCCTCATCAAGCCTACATCGTATCAAATATTGAATCCTTGCAAAACCGTGCTGTTCGTTTCATTTACTCAGATTATTCTTCTTATTCCAGCGTCACTAACTTAAAAACCGTGCTGAGCTAGAGGATTTGGCCCTTCGTCGGAAATATGCGCGCTTATCACTTTTCCACAAACTTTACAATCACCCGTCATTACATGACAGTTTTTTGAACCCCCCTGTTCCATCTTTCCACGCCGTGATCATCCTAACAAAGTTAAGCGCCCGCTATCTCGCACACTTCGTTTCGCTCAGTCATTCATCCCGCGCACTATTATTGAGTGGAACAGTTTACCCGCACACATTGCCACCGTGAAAGACTCGGCTAAGTTTTTAGAGCTCATGCGCGCTACGCTGACAAACTAATTATTTTTTTTTGCTTTTGTTGTTCTGTTTTTGTTCCTCTTTTCTTTAAATTTTTTTAACTATTGTATAACGCCATGCAATTGCTGCCCGTATTCATGGTTTGCGTTTTGTTGCAGTTGTTATGTTGCATTGTATCTTGTTGTACTGCTTTTTTTCTGTTTTCTTTTTCCTTTTTTTGCTGTTGTAGTGTACACACCATGTGGTGTTGCCCCCCCCCCCCCCCTATGTAATACCCTCTTCTAGAGAGCCTTTAGGGGTAACCTGAATAAATAAATAAATAAATAAATCAGAATATAAAATTTCGATTCAATAACATACTTCGGAACGGATAGGTCTTGATTTTTTTCAAACCATAGTGTTGTCGGTAGAGCTCCGTGTGGGCCAGTAAGTCAGGAGGGCCAAAATATTCATCGTCATATTCGACGTTATCTCCGTGTATGTAGGAGACTTTGGAACAAAAAGGGATTTGGAAAGATCTGTTTTATATGAGGCTATGGGCACATTTGGACAAAGGAGGTTGAGGGAGCGGGAGTGATGTGCCATGGTGGCCTGAGCTGTAGAAAGACGAAGTAGGGTGGTTGGACTGGTGCATCGAGTTTACGTGGGGCATGACCTGATTGCTTTAAATTCTTTCTAGAGCACGTTAGAGAAATAATAATGCCTCAGAATTGTAATATAATTCCCGCCGTTGTCTTCGTCGGCGTTTGGGACACCGGTAGACAAAGCAGTCATTGTCAACGCTGTCGCAATCGCAGAGATCTACGACGGAAGTAAACTTAAAGAAATAAACATTATTAACAAGTGGAATTGAAATCTTATACGCTGCCGTCATGTTTATCTGGGACTTAAAAGGCAGAAAACGATTATTTATTCAGTGAGAATTTATGCATATTAGGCCAACATTTTAATTTACCGTTAAATTTCGTGCTTGCCTGACGTCCACAGCGAAGAATTACGGAGCAGGGCTCTAAAACTAAAGATAGCCTACCGATCAGGGCTGCTGACATTTAACAGACTGCCATTTGAGCATCTTGTCTATCACCCAGTTACACAAATGGCGCCGCAAAACTGCTGAAGTTAGAGTGCCTCGGTGCGCGCTCACCTTTAACAGGCCAGACATAAGGTCTCCGCACTTCATGTCTGGCCGGACTCCTATACCTGCCGTATTTTTTTAGTGTTCATGCCAAACGTTTTCCAAAACGTTGAATTTTACTCGACAAACACGATCTGGAAGTGACCGTGCCGCACTGTCAGTTGGTAAAGGTTGTGTCGGACAACTCCAATGCGTCCGACGGCTGTATTGGGCAGTGTAAGCCACCAAACAGCTGCACTAACTTATTCGGGGTTTGCGAGTTCGTCAGTAATTTTAATTGTTCAGCCGACATTTCTAACTGCTGGTAAACGAATGTGTCCTAAATGTGAGCGCACATAGCTCGGTGGGCAAGCTGAGAAACACTGGCTAATTTGCGTTTGCATTGGCTGGCTTCAGCCAATCCCACAGCTGGGCACACGACAGAAAGGTTCTGTTGCTGGAAATGAGTTCGTGCTTCGCGGTCTCGCCGCGGTAAGAAAGTCCCTAAGGTGTTGTGCTGCTGAGCACGAAAACGCGGGTTCCAGTCCCGGCCGCGCGGACCGCTTTTCTGATGAAGGCGAAAAGCAAAAATGCCCCCTTTGTGTACGGGACTTCGGCGCACGTTAAATAACCCAGGGGGTCAAAATTAATCCGGAGCTCTCCACTACGGCGCACCTCATCGCCTGCGTTGCTTTTGGTGCGTTGAACCCTACAACCAATCAAAGAATGAGGGGGTCGCATTTAGCTCAACCTACACAAATCCAAAAGCTTTTTAGGCGCCATGGACACGACATATACCCCTGAACGCCGCCCAACTTTCTTGAGGTTAAGCGAGATTTTAGGTATGTACGGAATCACAGCAATTTTATTTGGCTCTTTCTTTTTCCTTCCTCTGGTTTTCTCCCCTTGTTATCGCTGAGACGAGACTCAATTTTTCTTTTGCGATGCAGGCTTCCGCGAGGGAAAACAAAAACCTGTCTGCGAAAACTCGCAGCTTCCAAACAGGCCACCTGCATGTGAAGGTTTTCATTCACCGCGTGTTGGCATGAAGTGCTAAAAGCAGTATACACGAAAGACAGCCAATACTCCTCTTGACCAGCTTAGCCTGTGCCGAGCTGTACGGCAGGGGCGGCTTGTTCGCTCTAGGCTCGTAAAACAAACGCACCGGATCATCTTTAAAATGCAGCCGCATACCCAAAAACCTGATGCTGTCATGCTCGTGCAATTCAACAGTGAAAATGAGTGGCGTAAAACAGGCATTAAAAGCGGATAATATCCGCGACACAATAGAGGGAGTCAAAGAAAAAAAAAGCTCTAAGGCTATTCATGCCTGAAGGGTCAATAAAACATGAAGTGTCTAACACAATTTAAAGTCATCGACGTATCTGAAAATTGTCAGAACATTACATCACCCAGCCACATAAAGAGGGCATTGTCACAACGGGCTAAAACAAATACTTAAAAGAGGTGCGATGCACGACCAATACAAACACATGCTTTTGCAGGTAAATGTTACTGTCAAATGAAACAAAGGTTGATGGAAGACGGAAAGATAAAAGCTCTAAGAATCCACTCGTGCTTACACCATACCGCTCTGAAATTCTACCGCACTGAATTCATCAATGGCGGCCTCGACACTGGGTAGCAAACCTTCATGTGGCAAAGAATAAGACAAATCTTTTATGTCTACAGAAAAGGCAGGTAGGCTTGCATGGTCATTTGTTTTGAAAAAATTATTGTGGCGGAATCTTTTGTAAGAAAGGGTCGGCCCCGTCCAGCAACGTAAGCTTTTTGCAAGAAGTCTGCGACACACTTTTGCCATATCCCTTCGTCGGAAACGATCACGCGAAACGGGCATTCCACCTTATGAGTTTTTGCCGCAAAAATTTCAAGAGAGACATTGTTGCTGCTCTCTATTTGCTTGACCATTTTCATAGGGTTGAGATGGTCACACAACTTTTTATCGCGACACTTTACCTTATTCCATGATACCTTTTGGTGGGACCTAAAGACTGCTAGCGCAGCTTTATTGCCCTTGGCGCGAAATGTTTGATGCCTGAGAACGGCAAACCCGCCCTCCTTATCTGCTGGCAGGACCAAAGGCCAACGTCCTTGAGAGTCATAGCCACACGTTGCAGCCATACGTCAGGGCGCTGCTGGCTGTATTTTGCGCCCACGTTGAGTCCATGGGCCAATAGAGCTTCTCACTTCTGTCCGGGAAGTGGCACGGCGGGTGCCGGAGGACGAAAGTGTTTCCTGTGTGGCCCACGGAGTCAAGGGGTCCCGAAAATTCGGCGAACAGCACCCTGACATACGGCTGCAGCGTGTGGCTATAACCCTCAAGGACTTGGCCTCTGGTCCTGCCAGCAGATAAGGATGGCGGGTTTGCCGTTCTCAGGCATGAAACATTCCGTGCCAACATCAACGAAGCTGTGATAGCTGTCTTCAAGTCCAACCGAAAGGTGTCATTGAATAAGGTCAAGTGTCGCGGAAAGCAGTTGTCTTAGCAGCTCAAACTTATCAAAATTGTCAAGAAAATAGAAAACAGCGACAATGTCTCTTTTTAAATGTTTTTTTGTGGCAAAAACTCATAAGGTAGAATGCCCGTTTTGCGTGATCGTTTCCGGCGCAGGGACATGGCAAAAGTGTGTCACAGACTTCTCGCAGAACAGACTTAAGTTGCTGAAAATGGCCGACCCGTTTCTTACAAAAGATTCCGCCGCCGTAATTGATTTTTTGAAAACAAATGGCCACCCAAGCTAACTGCCTTTTCTGTCGACATAAAGATTTGTTTTATTTTTTGCCCCATGAAGGTTTGCTGCCCAGTGCCGAGGCTGCCATTGATGGTTTCGGTGCGGTCAAATTTAGGAGCGCGTGTGGTGGAACCACGAGCGGATTCTTGGAGCTTTAACTTTCTGTCTTACATCAACCTTTGTTTCATTTTACAGTAACATTTACCTGCAAATGCAGGGTGTTTTTATTGTGTCATGTATCGCACCTGTTTCAGGTGATTTGTGTTTAGCCCGTTATGACAATGCCCTCTCAGCGGCTGGGTGATCCTAAAGTGCTGACAATTTTCAGATACGTTGAATATTTTTAATTGTTTTAGACACTTCATGTTTATTGACCCTTCAGCCATGAATAGCCTAAATGCTACTTTATCTTTGACTCGCTCTATTGCGTCACGTATATTAGCCGCTTTTAAGGCATGTTTTACGCCACTCACTTCCACGGTTGAATTGCCCGAGCATGACAGCATCAGGTTTTTATAAATGCGGCGGCGTTTTGAACATGATCCCGTGTGTTGGTTGTACATGCTTACAGATTACAAGCCGCCCCTGCCGTACAGCTCGGCACACTCTAAGTTGGTCAAGAGGAGTATTGTGCTGTCTTTCTGTCTAGGCTCTCAGCAATTAATGCCAACACGCGGTGGATGAAAGCCTTGACATGCAGATGCCCTTTGTGGAAGCGGCGGGTTTTCCCAGACGGGTTTATTGTTCCATCGAAAAAGACCGCATCGAAAAGAAAAATTGAGTGTCTTTTTAGCGATGAGCAGATGGCAGAAA
Organism: Haemaphysalis longicornis; assembly: GCA_013339765.2. Taxonomy (NCBI): domain Eukaryota; kingdom Metazoa; phylum Arthropoda; class Arachnida; order Ixodida; family Ixodidae; genus Haemaphysalis; species Haemaphysalis longicornis. Next base: position 204,851,627 of record CM023452.1, read on the forward strand.
ACCAGAGGAAGAAAAAGAAAGAAGTGCCAAAGTAAACGTAGCGCCTGTCCTGTCTACACCTCGTCTACACCTCGTCCTATGTCTGTTGTTTTCTGTGTGGCCAGAGTACGACGCCAAAACCAGTCCTAAGGGTTAGTCGTAACGATCAGTCGCATGCACATCGCAAATCTCTAGTCGTGCATGTGTCTCGCGCTTAAAGGTGAAGTGCTCGACCAGAGCGAGCAACCGCACCCGCTTTGTAGCTGTGATACGAGGGCCGAGGCTGACGGGCCGCCCTTGTGGAGTTATAAGATAACATGTTTGCGAGTATATCTGCTCCAGCTGCGGAGGGAACTCCAAGAATCTATCTGTCAGCTCCAAACAACAGCTCAGTCAATACTTTATCCCTGGCCATTGCCCCTTGTGGGTTCTTCTTAAAGACTTCAACGGAATGGTCATCAACGTCATCGTCCTGAAATCGCATGGATAAAGTTAGCTGTGCAGGAAGGCTTATCGGTGCACTCCGCCAACAACGGCTTAAGTAAAGCAAAGGCCAAGAGGGCATTTAGGCGCAGAGCCCGGATTGTTATTCGGCACTGAGGTAGGGGTGTCAGGGGATGAAAGAGAGGGCAGGCAAAAAGAGGCGATAGGAAGTGGTCCGCGCACATACTTTAGGCACTTTGTGTGCCCTATATGTTTTAACTAAGCCTGTGTCCTTCATTAAACGAAGAAGGGCTTTTGTTGCCTTATGCGCAGCCGATTGTAGGGGTGCATGCCCTAGAATATTCTCTATTGCGAATTGTTGATTGTCGAATCAGATGAGCTCGGCGGCCAAAACACGTTTTCCCGATCTATAGTGGGGTCAACAACAAAGCCTATGTTCGATTGCCTCTTCAACGTCGAGGGCATCGCAGTGGCCACTACTGGGATGCCAGGTTCTCACGGGGCAACCCGCAAATTTTTTGACCTACCTAGCCTAAAACTACCCAAAGTAGACCCACAGAAATAGCACAAATACCCAAAGTATAAAAGTGCACAATTCACTTAAAAGGTTTGTTCAGATGTCTGCTATTTGTCAGATGTGAGCTTGGAAATAGTCACAGAATGAAAACATCAATGTTTTGCAGCACAAACAGCTGCACCGGAGTATGTAGTGGTGGTATTGAACCCCACCAAAAGGATCTTGAATTCTGCGTTCCTTACTGCACTAGCCGTCGCTCGCGACTCCGTACTGTATATGAGGGATGTTCTCTAACGTAACTGAGGACAGTCTGTTCCGGAAGCCTGTTTTCGTTAGAGTTACCTGACTGAAAACTCGTTCAACCACTGCATTTGAAACTGGCAGTGTGAGAAGTGAAATGGCGAGTTGCGACACTAGCGGCAACATTCGCACACCAGAGCTGTTTTTGGCGCCCAGTAAATTCTTCCAGAAAATGGTGACAGAGCCGTCTCCTGCATTGCAGCTAGCAATATTCCGACTCCATTAAAGAAATCTTGGACGCCGGAATCAACTTCCTGAAAGCTTTCAACAGATAATCGAAGAAGAATTTAATATTTTGTGTACGAGATTTTGGCGCACGTTAAAGATCCCCAGGGGTCAAAATTAACCGGAGCCCTCCACTACGGCGCGCCTCATCGCCTGCGTTGCGTCGGGCTTTAAAAAACCCTAAATCAATCAATCAGAATTTATTGTTGTTGTTGCAGTGCAAAAGGTGGGAGTCGCATAACAGTTTCACATTGGATTCAAGGCGCTTCAAGGTACTTTTCACACAGGCGATCACAAATGGACGGCCCCGCTCAAGAATGATGGCCTTCTTGCCCTCGCTGAGAAGAAACTTTTTCAAGGGGTCGCAGAAAACAGCTCCCGGTTGGCAGGCCATAATCTATATTCTCTTATCCCAGTCGGTTAGGGAAATCATCTTTTCACGCGTTGGCCTACACCGCAGGTTTAGGTCACCGACATGTCCTCGTAAATTGCTGCGTACTGCAAGTCGGCTCCTATCGTCTCAGTCAATATTTGAAAAAGAGATAAAATTTGCCGACCTTCTTTAACTTGCTGCTCAGCGCAATAGCTACCATCGAAAATTTAAAACTTTATATCTTATGCTGATTCTGTTACGTTTACACTGTAGAATTGGTATGTATTTGTACCCGAGCTCAAAACTCGGGTACAGGCTATCAAACTAAAATGCAAACCAAAGATAACACTGTAACTCTACCGACCCACGACCAAGATTTTTCCGCATTACATGACAAAATCGACGACCTGGAAAACGCTCTCGGCGTTCCAATGTTCTTTTCTTTGGCGTAGATGATAAAGAACCATCGAAACATGGGATGTAACTGAGGGTCTCGTTAGGGAATTTTGCGCGTCGAAGTTAGGCATAAAGTAGATTCCGTTGCCCGAGCTCATAGATTGGGTCGTTTTGTACAGGACAAAAAGAGGCCCATTATAGCCAAGTTCTTTAACATAGGGAAATTGAAGCAATTTTGAACAAAGGACCTAAAATAAAAAAACGCCCTTCAGCATCTCGCGCGATTACTCGCTGCCCGTTGCGAAAAGCGCCGCAAACTTGCCCACTTCAAGAAATCAGTGGCGAAGGAGGGAGACCGCTGTCGCATAATATTTACTAAGCTATTCGTGAATGACGACATCTACGTGGGGGAACTGAAAATGAATGCGCTGTCCGAATAAGTTCTCGTGATAACGTACACGCGGCGCTAACCCCGCGAGCGACACGAGTGAATGACGTGGCTCTCCCCCGAGAAATAAGTGTTCTTCGCCACTTGTACCCCGCCCATAGTCAAGCATTTTCCATTCTTGTTTACAAATATCCGTATGTTCTTTCAAAAACTGTCCCTCTTTCTTCACTGATAGACTCGTCGTCAGCATCAGTAGTAATATTAACCGAAACATGGCTTAATGACACTGTTAGTGATAACGATATCTTTGTTTGTGCATCTGAATTCAACTTTTTTCGTTGCGATCGAAAGAACCGAAGGGGCGGTGGTGTCCTCCTTGCCGTCAAGAACGATCTTGTTGTTACCCCCATCTCAATATGTTCTTTTCTAGAATGTGCATTTGCTTCCTTGAAGTGCGCTGGTAATCATGTTATAATTGCTGTTTTTTACCGTCCCCCCGATATGGGTTGCACGTTTTCGGATAAATTTTTCCCGTTTCTGGGCGATATTCATACCCGTTTTCCGAATGCTGTTCTTATCATTTTCGGTGATTTTAATTTTCCTGCAATTAATTGGAGTGACCTTACCGTTCCACCAAGTGATGTTGAAGCGCAAAAATTTTTGCAGAGTTGCCTTGACTTTTTTTTAAACTCAACTAATAAGTTTTCCTACACGCTGCTCAGCAACAAGTTCGAATATCCTCGACCTAATTTTAACAAATGAACCCGATGCTTGCTCGAACATTAATATTTTTGATGGTCTTCCGACCATGCTATTATTACAGGAAACCTGATTCGCCCACTTGTCAAAAGAATAACAACTAATAAATGATTAGGTGCTATAACAAGGTAACTTTGATGGCATAAATAATGAATTATCGGCCTTTTACAAAAAATTCATACATGGTCACCTCCAGCGCACAACTCAAAAAAACTGGTTGCTATTAAAAAAAAACTTACTGGTCTCATCAACAAATTCATACCTGTCATCACTGTGAGAACCCGAAGCACGGTTCCATGGTTTACTCAGCAGCTCCAACGGTTGAACAAAAAAAAAAAACGTTTATATAAACAGGCTGTCCGAACGGATACCTCTAACTCTTGGGCGAAATACAAAAAATGGATAAAGAATATCAGTCGCTTTTAAAATCTACCCCGCTTTCTTTAACCATGATTTATCATCTATACTTGCAAATAATCCACGCAGATTCTGGGCGTTGTTAACCCCAAATGTTATCCTGATAAGTCCTAAGCAATAACGATGACGTTTCCGTTCCCACATCGCAATGCGCAGAGGTCTTAAAACCCGGCGTTTTCTTCAGTTTTTACCAGAGAAGACGTTTCATCCGCTCCCATATTGCATAGTATCAAAAGCATAGTCATGCCGGAGATTGTTATCAGTGAGGCGGGTATTCTGTCCCTTTTACCCGAAACTGAATATTTCTTCCACCTCAGATAATATAGGCTTTAATAATAAAATCCTCAAATCTATATCATTCAGCATCACCCCCTTTTTATGCGCTCTCTTTTCACAGTCTTTGTCTACCGGAACTCTACCTCAAGACTGGCTAACAGCTAAAGTCGTCCCCCTTTCAAAACGGGTGACCATTCCTCACCGCTAAATTACAGGCCCATTTTCTTAACTAGTACCATTTGCAACTCATGGAGCATATCATACACACTCAAGTCATAAACTATCTGGAACGTCACAAAATCATCTTCAATTTTCAGCACGGTTTTCGCAAGGGATTTTCATGCGACCCCAACTTGCCGGTTTTGTTCATGACCTTCATACATCTATGGATGCTGGTTTTGATACCTAGGATACATCTATCGAAATTTTCTTAGATTTCGCTAAAGCTTTTTACCGCGTTCCTCACCACAGATTACTACTAAAGCTAGAACAACTTAACATTCATCCTAACGTCCTTGCATGGATAAAAGGTTTTTTTTCCTCCAGGTCTCAATTCACCTTTGCTATGAATGTTTATTCTTCCTCTTTACCGGTAACATCTGGTGTACCCCAAGGAAGTGTTCTTGGTCCTTTACTCTTCCGTTTATATTAATGATCTACCAAATTCTTTGTCTTCACACGTTCGACTTTTTTGCGGACGACTGCGTAATATACCGTAACATTTCTTCTGATTCGGACCGCTTAGCTTTGCAATCTGACCTTAACAAAATTAATCATTGGTGTTCAACTTGGCTTATGTCGTTAAAGTTTCTAAAACAAAGTGTATGTCCTTTACTAACGCTGCTACCCGTTTTCCTAGTCAATACTCGTTGAATAATATGACACTTGAGTTAACATCTACTTACAAGTACCTCGGCCTCCACTTTCAATCGGATCTATCATGGCACCATCATATAGAACTCACTCTTGCAGCTGCTAACCGGTCTCTCGGTTATTGAAACGAAATCCTAAACAGGCTCCATCGCACTAAAAAAACTTGCTTTTACCACTTTAATTCGCCCTAAAATAGAATACGCCAGTGCCATTTGGGATCCTCATCAAGCCTACATCGTATCAAATATTGAATCCTTGCAAAACCGTGCTGTTCGTTTCATTTACTCAGATTATTCTTCTTATTCCAGCGTCACTAACTTAAAAAACCGTGCTGAGCTAAGGATTTGGCCCTTCGTCGGAAATATGCGCGCTTATCACCCCCAAACTTTACAATCACCCGTCATTACATGACAGTTTTTTGAACCCCCCTGTTCCATCTTTCCACGCCGTGATCATCCTAACAAAGTTAAGCGCCCGCTATCTCGCACACTTCGTTTCGCTCAGTCATTCATCCCGCGCACTATTATTGAGTGGAACAGTTTACCCGCACACATTGCCACCGGAAAAACTCGGCTAAGTTTTTTGAGCTCATGCGCGCTACGCTGACAAAATAATTTTTTTTTTGCTTTTGTTTTTTTTTGTTCCCCTTTTTTTAAATTTTTTTAACTATTGTATAACGCCATGCAATTGCTGCCCGTATTCATGGTTTGCGTTTTGTTGCAGTTGTTAGTTGCATTGTATCTTGTTTACTGCTTTTTTTTTTTTTCTTTTTCCTTTTTTTGCTGTTTTAGTGTACACACCATGTGGTGTTGCCCCCCCCCCCCCCCTATGTAATACCCTCCTAGAGAGCCTTTAGGGGGAACCTTTAAAAATAAAAAAATAAAAAAAATCAGAATATAAAATTTCGATTCAATAACATACTTCGGAACGGATAGGTCTTGATTTTTTTCAAACCATAGTGTTGTCGGTAGAGCTCCGTGTGGGCCAGTAAGTCAGGAGGGCCAAAATATTCATCGTCATATTCGACGTTATCTCCGTGTATGTAGGAGACTTTGGAACAAAAAGGGATTTGGAAAGATCTGTTTTATATGAGGCTATGGGCACATTTGGACAAAGGAGGTTGAGGGAGCGGGAGTGATGTGCCATGGTGGCCTGAGCTGTAGAAAGACGAAGTAGGGTGGTTGGACTGGTGCATCGAGTTTACGTGGGGCATGACCTGATTGCTTTAAATTCTTTCTAGAGCACGTTAGAGAAATAATAATGCCTCAGAATTGTAATATAATTCCCGCCGTTGTCTTCGTCGGCGTTTGGGACACCGGTAGACAAAGCAGTCATTGTCAACGCTGTCGCAATCGCAGAGATCTACGACGGAAGTAAACTTAAAGAAATAAACATTATTAACAAGTGGAATTGAAATCTTATACGCTGCCGTCATGTTTATCTGGGACTTAAAAGGCAGAAAACGATTATTTATTCAGTGAGAATTTATGCATATTAGGCCAACATTTTAATTTACCGTTAAATTTCGTGCTTGCCTGACGTCCACAGCGAAGAATTACGGAGCAGGGCTCTAAAACTAAAGATAGCCTACCGATCAGGGCTGCTGACATTTAACAGACTGCCATTTGAGCATCTTGTCTATCACCCAGTTACACAAATGGCGCCGCAAAACTGCTGAAGTTAGAGTGCCTCGGTGCGCGCTCACCTTTAACAGGCCAGACATAAGGTCTCCGCACTTCATGTCTGGCCGGACTCCTATACCTGCCGTATTTTTTTTTGTGTTCATGCCAAACGTTTTCCAAAACGTTGAAATTTTTCTCGACAAACACGATCTGGAAGTGACCGTGCCGCACTGTCAGTTGGTAAAAGGGTTTTGTCGGACAACTCCCAAAGCGTCCGACGGCTGTATTGGGCAGTGTAAGCCACCAAACAGCTGCACTAACTTATTCGGGGTTTGCGAGTTCGTCAGTAATTTTAATTGTTCAGCCGACATTTCTAACTGCTGGTAAACGAATGTGTCCTAAATGTGAGCGCACATAGCTCGGTGGGCAAGCTGAGAAACACTGGCTAATTTGCGTTTGCATTGGCTGGCTTCAGCCAATCCCACAGCTGGGCACACGACGGGAAAGGGTTTTGTTGCTGGAAATGAGTTCGTGCTTCGCGTCTCGCCGCGGTAAGAAAGTCCCTAAGGTGTTGTGCTGCTGAGCACGAAAAAGCGGGTTCCATTCCCGGCCGGGGGGCCGCTTTTCTGATGGAGGCGAAAAGCAAAAATGCCCCCTTTGTGTACGGGATTCGGCGCATTAAAAACCCAGGGGGTCAAAATTAATCCGGAGCTCTCCACTACGGCGCACCTCATCGCCTGCGTTGCTTTTGGTGCGTTGAACCATACAACCAATCAAAGAATGAGGGGGTCGCATTTTCATTCTCTTTTTGGTAATTATATAGTTGTTTGAGTGGCGTTCACGTTAAAAGCGCTGTAATTATGATTATACCGAGGTTATCCTTCTAAAGAACCAAACTTGTGATTTGTTTGCATAGCCCCTCGACGGAAAACAGCGGGTGCGCAGCTTAGTACTTTGTAGTAACTTTTTGCGGTATATTAGAGCACGTCAAAGTCACTAGGGCTTCCATCCCAACCCATGTTCTCTGATTATCTCCACACTCTTCTCTTTCTGATTAATTGTTCAGAAAAGAAGACTGGTACTACGAGCAACTTAACTGCAGCCGGAAAAAGGAGGAGGAGAAAACTTTATTGAACAGCGAGATCGAGCTTGTAATTGGGCGGGGTCCACAGTCCAGAACTACGTTGGTGCGGCCTTCCGTATTCGCCCTTTCAGCGAGCCAAAGCTGCTTACTTCAGTCCGACCTGGCAAGTTTATTCTCCCACTGCTTGTATGTAGGAGTGAGAATTGGTTCAAGGTATAGGTTTGAAGGGCGTGCCCAAACGATATGGAAGAGCGTTGCTGGGCGGCCGCAGTGCCTGCACAGGGGGTAGTATATTGTTGGGTGCATGGCGTGAAGCCGTGTGGGATGTGAAAATGTGTTTGAAGTTTTCAGAGGATTACTTGTTGTTCTTATGTTAATTTTTCTGCCGGTGGCGGGAAGATGCGTGATGTTAGCATGTAGTGTTGGGAGATGTCAGTGTACGCAATAAGTGAGCGTCTGGTCCCCTCGTCGTCCTCTTGCGGTACCAGGCGAGAAAGATCTCGGGTGTCAGCGTGAGCCGCTGTGCTGCCGCGAAGAGTTAAGTGGGTAGGCGTCCAAACTATTTCGACTGTTCTTTCAGGAGGGTTTAGAGCTCAGATCCGTAAGGCTTTTGTGGAAGTCCTCCCGGCTATGCACTTCCGACCCACCGCTTGCGAGTCTCTGATAATTATCTTGGCTTGGCCCTAAGTTATGGCTAATGTGAGCGCCGCTTCTTCCGCTTCGATGATGGTAGCCTGGCCAAGGGTGATACTAGTAATAAGGCCAGTGGGGGTGGTGAAAACCGCTGTTTTGGTATTTTGACGTGCGTAGTCCGCTGCGTCTAGACTGTGAATACTGAGGTTTTTGAGTGACAGTAGAGGCTTTCAAGGGTTTGTGCCCTGGCTGTACTTCTATCATGGAGCCGGAAGCGTTTCGTTTCCTAGCGAGAGTAAGGTCGGGAGCCGACTCGCCTTGTCATTTTCATAGGTGCGAATTCAGACGAGAAAACGTGGTCTCTAACTTGTCACGGGCGTAGTTACAAGACAACCCGAACGAAAGTTGCTGAGGCTACTACATGGTCATACAGATATTTCATACTGCATTCCCCACATGTTCTCTTAGAATTCAGTTAAAACATGCAAGGCATCTCGCTTCGACAGCGGTAGCAGAACTGCAAAAACGTGCTTTGGCATGATGCAGTGTTATTCTTTGCTTATTCAAAGTAGCTAGTTGTGGCCCCGCATTTTTTCCATGCGGGTGGTTGCCAAGTCATTTTCTAGGCGTGATCATCGTTGAATGTGTTCACATGAGCTCATGCGAAAACACCCATCATCCCTTTATAAGCGATAGCTGCCGCACTTTTTATTCTAAGAAATACTATTACGTGGCTTGCAACCCAACGGGTGCATTTCAGGACTGGTCGATGGAGAAATTTAGGCATAAATGTAAATTAAGAATACGTGAATCCTTCATTGCTAACACGTGCATCGCGCTCCTAAACGAGTGGGTGAAACTTCGAAGAAAAGATTCAATAAAGCCCAAAGAAAATATCAGCCTGAATCTCAATCGAAACAAAGAAATCTCAAGTAGCGTTAATTAGAAATGCTGCGGACGTAGGAGACCTTCAGCAGGTAGCGTAACAGTAAAGTAGCGGATGCACATAAGTACCTTTGACCAGTTTTCAGTGTTTTTACGGAAGACCAAATAGAAATCAGACGTAAAAAAAGACACGATGGAATACACTCCCGTACACTGCCACTAAAGGGAAGATATTTCACAGCTATCACAGAGTAAATGACTTTACTTCCGGTGGCACCTGTAGGCGAGAACATGGGATCTTACGAAGCATCTCCTTGGAAAGCTTAAGCGAACCAAAATGGCCACATTAAGAAGGAGGATGATAAGTGCAACGTTTAGTGGTTGTAAACGTGCGTCGTGACAAAGAAAAAAGTTTGTGTACGGGGCACGCAGAAATGTCGTCGAAAGAAGTTAGTCTCTGTCGGTCGGCCGCGTAGCTCGTTTTCTTACTCTTACAGCTCACCCTGCGCTCCGTTCAGTTTGCTCCTGCCGTGATGAATCCAATGACGCAATGACAATGAATGCAATGAATGATCAATTCAATTAAATTCTTTGGTGATCGCACTGATCGTGCGCTGCATTTTGGGATAGTGCGCGTTTGCGTCACATCTCTTCTACGCTGGTTTTATTGCGTCGATTGTTTTCATAGCAGCGCTCTTTGAGCTCCAGAAAACTCAGCCCAACCGAGCGCACGCGGGTGTGCGACTCGCGAGGGGAGCCCGGCCTCATCTAAAGCCCGTTCTACATGGTGGGATTTTCCCTGGGAGATTCTCTATTATTTATTTTTAAAATTTAAGACATACTGCAGTCCGAAGACCAAGCAGGGGGCAGGGATTAATTACATAAAAAAAGCATCAATCCGCATGCTAAATTGGTACATATTTCTGAAAAACCGTCAAACAGTGTGAAGAAACAGAAAAAAAAAAAAGAAACTGACCAAAAAAATTAAGATGATAGCAGTACACAAAGAAAATTAGGGGCACAGTGAATGCTTAAAATATTGCAGAAAGTACACGCTTTTAAAAACCCGACACATCGCGCGCCGAAAACACATCAACGGGCAATCCATCAAGGCTGTGGCTAGCGTTCCGTCCAGACGGAACGATATAAAGTGCTAAAGTTCCGTCCAGATGGAACGGATTGCTGCGTGTATTCCTTCCGTCAAGACGGAATACAACTCAGAGCTTAGCGTTCCGTTTTGCCCCACTTCCTTGCAGATGAAAGCAAAACCTCTGATTAGACGCATGTTCAGTCTTAGATTTGGGGTAGAGGGTGCGCCTCGGATTAATGGCACCCTTGTAACGGGTTCGATTCCCCCGGGGGTGCTTTATTTTAATTTATTTTTTTGCGTGGTTGTGCCAGCGTCTTGTAACAGCTAACGTCGCGGCCACTTCACAATTGACGCGGTGAGAGCAGTCAGTCTTGATTTTGCACTCAACCGGCGGCTCCGCCACCGGAGCCAAGGCCGAAGTATCCATCACCAGAGTTCCGATCATCTGTAGTTCATAATGGTAATTGCAAATTAATGGTTATTCTGTCTAGTCAATGAGCGGAAACGGTTAGTTCGGCTGGACTGCTCTCGCTGCTTGTGAAGCGGGCGTTTTATAGGTAGCGGCTTGGAGTTCCGTTTGACGGAGTTGGAGTTAGTCCGATCACCTTTCTTGAGTTTTGTTGATTTTTACCCAACCGGTCGAACCGCTTCTGCTCATTAAAGAGTTTTAGCGTAGCGTTAGCGTGTTTACGCTACCGTTTACCGTGTCTGCGGTAGTCGACTGCGCATGCGCGAGAGTTACCGTGAACGGTAACTTACCGGCGCAGGCTTTACCGTCGCCAGCGAGCTTCCTGAGCAGACGAAGTGTACCGTCGCGTATTGATTACACCAAATGAAGTGCGTTCGGCGCTTTATGCGTGTTACAGCCGACAAAGGTAATCTTACTTGATGTCGTTTATTACGTGTTTCTGGTTAAGTAATGCGCAGAAAAGCGAAAAACGACCATTTTTCTCAGATGCGCGAGCAAAATGGCCGGCCCTATTCGTGCTAAGCCTTGCCCGCCTGAAATAGTTCCGATAAGTTTCTGAGCTCGCAAAGAACTTTTAGGCCTCCGAAATTGTGCTGGGCAAGGTATTGTAGATATTGAGAAACTACTAAGACATATTTTACTCATTTCTTGCCTAAATATTTAGTGCGGGGTCAAATTCTATTTTACCTTGATTCTAACTTTACTCAGTAGATGGCGCCACCAACACGTTTTTTTAAAGCTCTACAGGTGATGGCTACAGTATTCTCAAAACAACTACAGTTAGTGTGAGTGCTTCACCGAAAGTGAATATTCAAGGTACTTTAAACGAATGCAACTAGATATGAGCACACAAAATTATGCGTCATTTGCTTTGAGACTCTATTATGTGTTATGTATTATTATGTATTATGTATTATGTGCAATCTTCCTAATAAATTCAAACTAATTTATCAAATGTCGGTACCTGCGCCACGGCGGCCGGAACACGCAAACCGCAAATGGAGCGCTAAAACGTGTTTTACCGTTTCAGGGGTAAGCGGAAACTCCGGATTCCGGAAACACGGTAAACGGTAACGCAAACATGGTACCGGACTCCAGAGTCACATTTGATAATAATCACTCTCAATGATTACAGCTGATCGGCCGTCAAACGAAACACCAAGCTGGACCACGCCCCATTCGCAACAAGCAGCGGAGCAGTCTTTCTTGATACTTACCAAGCCGAACGAACACTACTTCCGCTCCATTGACTAGCCAGAATAATCGTTAATTAGTAATCACAATTATGAACTACAGATGATCGAAACTCTGGCGATGGACAGCGGCCGGTTGAGTGCAAAATCAAGACGGACTGCTCTCACCGCGTCAATTGTAAAGTGGGCACGAAGTTAGCTGTAACAAAACGCTGGCACAACCACGCAAAAAAAATAAATAAAAATAAAGTGTGCCCGGGGGGAATCGAACCCGCTACAAGGGTGCCATTATCCGAGGCGCACCCTCTACACCAAATCTGAAGACTGAACATGGCGTCTAATCAGCCGGTTTTGCTTTCGTGTGGACGGAAGTGTACAAATTTCACGCCGGCTCCGTCTGGACGGAACGCTAAGCTCTCAGTTGTATTCCGTCTGGACGGAAGGATAACCCGCAGCGCTCCGTTCCGTCTGGACGGAACTTTAGCACTTGTATATCGTCCCGTCTGGACGGAACGCTAGCCACAGCCATGTATCAAGCTGCTCGATTGTGCGGGGAAAGAAGGAGCGCTTAAAAAGATTAGTGCGTGCAAAATTGGAGGTTAATTGTGCTCATGAGTGCTTCGAGTTGAAGGAGAGAAGTGGGGCTGAATATAAAGACCTGGATCAACATTAATTTTTTGGGAATTAAGATGCGGCGCCGCTTGTGCGAAAAAACGACCTTTTTTCGTTGCTGCGGCATAGTGCCAAATGTTTGGAATGGTCGAGCATGACCCGTGAACGCCGCTCGAGGCATACAGGGTCGGACCTGCGGTAAATAGGAACATCGCTAGGTGAACGCCACGCCATCACCATCACCATCTGCACGCTGAGCAACCAGATGGCGTTGCTTGTATGCGCGCGGCGTAAGTGCGGGTGCACCAAAACATACGCGCGCGCGTTCGCAACACAGTGTCGTGCGCTGTTTTCATCGAATACTAAAGGGGTGCCCGTTCAAGTTGCGGACATCATAGCAGGGAACAAGTATGAAATAACCCAAGAAGAACCGGCCGAGGTAAACCGAGGTGTTCTAGGCGCGCACAACAAGAGAACCCAGGGTTGCTTGCTGTGTTTGCCTTCTCTGCTATGTGGGCGTATATTGATAAATAATGGGCGATTGTTGCCAAACCGTAAATAAACTCATATTTACTTAAAAGCAGTCCGACAAACCTTCCTTCGAAACTCGGAAAGTAAAAAAAGCGCCTTTTTATTTTATATAAGAACACGTTTTGCTGGCGGCAGACTTAATTTGGTCTGCAAATAATGTGCGTTTGAAATGCGAAAATCGCGACATTCGCAGGCTATGTAGACGACATTTACAGAGCAAGAGCGAATGTTCGTTCCACAGAATTCACCGACGAAAAAAGTACCTTGTAGAGCGGGCTTAAGCGTGCTTGTTAGCTTTCACTAAGTGGAGTCCAGAAAAGAAATAACCGGAGCGCCCGCAAGTGTGCTCCCCGTGAGAAGTGCTCCTCGTAGGCGAGCTTGATCTTCGAGAACACTCCTCCCATTGTTCGGGGCGTGACTACTCGCATGCTGTTTTCCTCGCCAGTTGGGAGAGATGTCAAAGGCTGTGGACAAAGCGACCCTCGCCGGCCACTCATAGAGAAGCATTCATCGTCACATTGGGCAATGCTTGTGAGGTGCAACACCCGGGTCTCCGACGAAGGGAGAGGGGCTGCCAGCTCTAAGCTCTACTGTTTCTCCAGCCTGCACCTCCGGTGGAATCTGCGACAATTTTTAAAGGAAGGCTAGAAAACTTTCGTCCAGGTATTTTGTAACGGATGCGCAAGTACATCTTTTGACCGCAGACACATCTCCTATGACACACCCCATAAAGCACATCGGGTGGTTCGCCGGGCCCGCTTAAGGCCCTGAGAACAAGGCCTCGTTTTCATCGTTCTGCCCAGCTAGGGCCTGCCCCCGTGGTTGCGGGCGCTCAGCTGATCGGCAGCCGACCACCCCCGCCGCCTCCCCCGCATACGCCGCTGGGTCGTCTCGGGTCAGTTGACTCGTCTCGCGCCCGGCGAAGAGAAACGCCACGTTCGTCGTGAACGAAAGCGAGGCGGGCCTCGTTGTGTGACCGTTGCAAGGGAACGACCGGCGTTGAGCCGTGGTAGGCAACACAGCTACATCTTAGGTTAGCCGAAAATATCCAAGAATCAACCAGACTAAGCCAAGCTTTAGATTTTGCATATACGAGATTAGCTGAGCTAAGGCGCAGCCATTTTTTGAATTAGTTATGGTAAAAACCCAACCAACATGTACTATTAAAACGGCGTTGGTCCAGTAGGTTATGTACCCGTGTTTTGTTCCAGTAAGAACGACATTTATTTGACATTTATTTTACGCTAAGCAATGTAAACACATATGAGCTACGGCTAGAGTTGTTTTTGCAGTAAAGCAAACAAATACGCACCTGAAGTTTTGTCTACACGGCAAGTAATTAGAACCTATGACAGAACGAGCGGCACGCCAAAATTTTAGCTCAGGGTTGCCGAAGAAAAACTATCATTATTCACATCACTTGCGGCCTTTCACGCGAGTTTCATTGCAGGACACCCAGCACTTTGTCGTCATCTGTTGCAACGAACATGTACGACCAAACGGCCTCTTTTGGATTTGACCAAACATTAACACACTGTTTCCCTATTGCCTTATAGCCGAAAATGTTAATACAGTATTTTTGCGATTCTCAGCACAACCTGAATCTAAGCCCCCTTCCCTGCTTTCGAAAAAAAAAACACAGGAAAAAAGTTTCCTGCGAATCTGAGCAACCCCCTTTTTTAAGCAACCATCGCTAGGTGGGCTTCTGACGCGTGGAAGTGGCTCGTAGTTGACATTGTGGTCAAGTCATTTATGAAGTTTTCAACTATATATCCTCTCAATGGAAACGAGCACGGCCTGCTGGTGGGCGATACTGAGAGTGCGGCGCAAGGAGCACAATAGACTCGAATGGTAGTGAGGGTTACTGACTATCAGCCGTAAGCAGTGGGTTCACTCTCTGTACATATTATTATGTTGAATGTCTCCCACATAAAACATCATTCCTGTGGCTCGTCTCGTTGAGATACGGTCGCGAAAAAAAGTGCCGGTGCAATTTTGATTTTTTAATCTACGCGCCTTGTCGCCTTGGGTATTGCGATCATGGAAGAAAGGATGGGCTTAGAATTGAGTAAATACGGTAATTACCCATAAAAAGACACGTCGTAGGTGAATCCGACACGGGTCCCTAAAATGAACAAAACTTGGTTTAACTGAAAGCACAAACAAGTTTTAAGAACTCTCTTACACACTAAATAATATCACTTTATTAATCCCGCGCCAGAGCTAGCGCATAGTGACTTGTTAATATCGCGCCGACAGATTACCGTATATACAAAAGGTGTTTCTAAAAATAGCTCGATTCATATCAACGTGGCTAACAAAAAAATAAGTGCTTTGCATAGTTATTAAAACTGCGTGGACACTAATACGTATCGTAATGTTCTTTTAATTTGCAGTACGGATACAACCAGATTTTATGACAATAGCAAGACAAAGCCTAAAGAAACTTGAAGCTCTACAGCATGCGCGTTTGCGGGAGTGGCGCTTGGCGTCGCATACCTGGGAACGCAAAGCCATTTAGCCCCTTTGTTTATCTGGCGTCCAGCTTGTGCTTGGGTGTCCTAGTGGCTGGCAGCTCGCGTTTCATCTATTCACGGCGCGGGGACTTTCGTCCTCAAGATGCTACGCAGCCCTCTCTTCGGAAAATGGACACTAAGAGTCGCTGCGCTGTTCCTTGGGTTTAAGAGGGGCTGAATGGGACTTAGATAGCGGAGTTTCTTCGTGTCTTTCCTTAAGCGCAACCAGTTTCTTCGTGTCTTTCCTTAAGCGCAACAACGTGCGAGGCAAACCAACTCTCTCGTGATGTCCAGCAAATCTCACTCTATTTAGATAACCTGGAAGAAATGATACTAAATTTTGCAAGTACAACCGGAAGTCGAGTTTCATTTACTCATTACTACAATGGATGTGTAACGAATTAGAAATTGCCGACAGCTGTAAATACGTGTGCGTGAACGGGAGTGATATGCTTAAGAATGACTTTTGTGACATGTTTTCTTGGCACCACCCCGAAACAAATGTTGGGACGTTTTACTGCTCAAACGACGACCTAGCCGAGTTTTCGCAACAAATACTTTGGCATATAGACAGCAAATACTAACACTCATCCAGTAAATTCAGATAACAATTAGCCGGATTGTTCAGTCAATCCAGTAGCATCATGACGGTACCGAGAAAATGTCTACCCAACCTTTCTGTACTATAATAAATGAGTGAGCCTTTCAAGTTTTATTAGCTCATAAATGAAAACCTATGGCGATTGCAAAAAAAAAAAAAAACTGCCGAGCCTTGTTTGTTGCATCGTTATGACTGCGCCCTAGCGCCCTAGTCAACCTTATTTGTGTTTTGCACTCGCTTGACGTCGCTGCCCACCACATTCTCGGCGTTGATTGGAGGATAGGGCTGGAGTCTATTAAGCATGACCTCCCCCTCGAGTATCACCGAGCATTACTCCGAGCGAGACCAGTATTTTAGATGCAGAGCATCTGATTCACTCGCCTGTCCCTCCGGCGTCGTCGTCGTTGTTGTCGGCGTTGTCCACCCCTCTGCCATTCTCCTCGCCGCGCGAGCTGCGCTCTCCGCCGCTCACCCCCTCTCCTCTCCGATAATGAACACTCTCTCGCGAGGGGCATTGGATTGGATTTGATTTGATTGGATTGGATTGGCTTGGCTTGGCTTGGCTTGGCTTGGATTCGGTTGGATTGGATTTGGATTGGATTGGATTAAAGTGGATTGTGTTGGATTGTGTTGCGTCATAGCGCGGCCGCCAAAGACGCGCTGGGGCCGGCGCATGTGCAGTACTCTCTCTTCCGCGGTTTCCTCTCCTTCGGGCGCGCTGCGCATATAACCGGTGTGCCGTTCTCCGGCGAAGCAACATCCACGCTTGCTCAAACACCTAGAGTCACGCCACTTTACAAGTACGCCAACGTCGTCATCGACTGGGACCAGCTTACGCAGTCCCCTCAACGTTATGCGCGCTATAAAACGCGTTCCCTTCGCCGCTCCGCCTATGCGTCGCATCTACACAGGGGTTCCCGCGAGGGGAGGTGGGAGTTTTTTACATCAGCGGCTAACTGGTATTTTTACACCAGCGGTATTTTTAAACCAGCGGGGAACATGCACAAGCCGAGATACGACGCCCCGACACACACGAAACTCGAGGAAAGCGGCTTCCGAAGTCCAGTTCTCCATCGACGGCATTGACGTAGTCGCCCTCATCGACACGGGAGCCGACTACTGACTAATGAGCGGGTCATGCGCGTCGAAGCTGAAGGACGTTACGACAAGATGGGACGGTCCGCACATACGCGCAGCAGGTGGACATCTCGTAACACCAAGTGGAACGTGCGCATCGTTCGTCACCATAGACGGCATTACGTACTCTGCTGCGTTCGTCATTTTGCCTAACTGCTCCCGCGAGGTAATTCATTGAATGGACTTTTGGACGGACAACTGTGTAATAATTGATCTGAAGAAGAGTTCGATAACTTATGCCTCCGATCACTCGTCTACACAGGTGCCTAACTCCGAACACCGTTGGCTGTAAGAATCACCGACGATCACTTCACCCTGCCGCCCCCGCAAGCCTGATGATCACCATCAACTGCGAGGATGCTTCTCCTGACATGAACGCTACCGTACAGAGGGACCAAAGTTTGCTTCTCGGCCGTGTGTTTCCGTCGCAAGAGGCATTGTGCGCTTTACGCAATGCGAATCCCATGTTTGATCCCTAATTTCATCGAGGAAAACCAGCATCTAAACTAGAGTGCTGCAGTCGCGTTCCTCGAAGAAATGCAAAAACAAGTCAAGTGATCTCGGTCTCCAACTTTGAACACGCACCCGCAGACGCTTTCAATCTTTCGCATCCTTTCACTGTAAACCCGGCGCTGCCGCAAGAAAACCGGGACAAATTATTGGCTCAGCAGCGTTGCTCGAGCGAGTGTTTTTCTTCGAACTCAAAATTATGTCAGACAGCCCTAGCGAAGCCCACAATAATTTATTTATTTATTTAGAATACCTAAAGGACCCGACTCAAGCGGTGTTACATGATTGGGTTGACAGTTCACTTACAGATGATTTTTTCGATTGGCTTCTTTGAAATGGGCCATGCTGGAGTGGCGCACGATATCAGCAGGCAGATCCTTACATTCTGTGGATGGTTGCACAGAAAATGAAGAGTCATGAGCAGTGGTGTGCGCACGGGGCGGATAAATCGCTTTCGAGTGGCTTATACAGAATGAAAGACGACGAGCTAGAACGATAACATGCTTTAGGTGCAATGCATGATAACATTTATGAAACCAACACAGTCTTGAACAAACACAGGCGCTAAGTTAACCATGTTAGGTTGTGATGTTAGTTTGTTGACGATGCTATGATAGGAGTAGTCTCAATAAATGAATATGGCTGCGCGATTTGGGATGGATTGAAGTGTTTTAATAAGAGTGATGTGATGGGGATCCCAGATGCCACATGCGTATTCTAGCTTAGGGTGAACTAGTGTTAGATGGTTAAAAGTTTAACAAAAATAAGGCTAGACCTACCTTTCTTCTGAGATAGCCAAGAACACGGTTGGCGTCATTAGTGATGTTCATTATTTGGTATGACCAGGTCAGACGTGAAGTTAGATTGATACCTAAGTATTTACATGAATTAGCTCCGGTAATTTCAGAAAGAAACAGGAAGTATTTATTGGATTAGTAAGATTGTCAGCGATAGAAACAAGTGACAAAAGGATTCTTATGTTAATGGACATCAGCCATTTTCCGCACCATGATTCAACCAATGCAAGATCAGACTGTATGATGACAGTGTCGTTTGCAAATTTTGAACAGGACGATAAATTACACAGTTGTCTGCGAATAGACCAATGTTAGAAGCTAAGTTATTGGGGAGGTCGCTAATGCAGACTACGCAACGCCGCCTCTGAAAACATTGCCTAACGCGTCGCGCGCTTTTCAATGGGAAGGGTACGGATGCTTAGTTCAAGCACTTATCCGCTATGTGGCGCGTGCCGGCGGAAATCTCATCATACGTCACTGCTCGCGAGTCGCCAGCGAGTCGAGAAGCGGCACCCACTTCTACGACGTGTCTCTTCAGCTTGCCGTTATTTTTCACGAGGTGTTTCGCACACATATTAGCCGCAACGGGGCACTTGTTCTAGGGCGCACTGGGGATCTCGTTCAACTTGTCGCTCGCTACATACTTGCTGCATGTTTTGAAAGGTAACTGACGGAGGCGGGACTGAAATAGTGTCAGATTATATTAATTTTCGGGTAGAGAAATACCGAACAGAAAAACGATATTTTTGGATAGTGCAGCTATTTTTGAACTGATATTTTTATCTCTGGTCGATTGAGGGAAGAAAAAATTGCGTGCGCATTTTTTGTTCAGGCGCTCACTTCTACCATTGCTTTCCAAAAATATCACCTGCTTGCAAATTTTACATGATTATAAAAAAACAAGAGGATCGGCAGCTAAGCGTCCCGAAATGCTGTCCGGGCGCTTTTATAGTACAGCCATCAATTTGAAAAGTGCGTACCGATGCAGAGGGCGAACAGCGGGAAAAAAAAAACTGAAATGCGAAGGGAACAGAGGGGCTTTGCCCCACATAGAAACTTTGAGGGACGTGATCCAAGTAGAGAAGCCGCAAAGCCGAAATCAGCCTGCGGCAGCACAAGTAATTTTGCTCCCTGGCAAATCCGGTTTTTGAAGCGACAGACCAAGCCAGACAGCCATGGTGAAAAACAAGAAGGCGTAGCAGCGCCGCCTGGGGAACGCTAAACAAACTTTAAACTATGTTGCATAGTTTCCGAGACGCGGCGCTGGACGGCAGACATGAATGCACGCTGGAAGGGTACAGAGCGTGGAAGGGTAGGAGAGAGCAACAGGAGAGTGGCGTTTGTTTTGCTAAGCGTTAGGCAGGCGGCGTTGCATTAGGAATAGCACAGGACCAAGGACCGTGCCATGAGGTACGCCGGGGATACAGCGGATAGGGAGGAGCGATGGTTATTAGCACAAACTAACTGCTTATTGTTGTCAAGTCACGTATCCAATTAAAACAAGATAATTAAGCTTAAGACGTGAAAGCTTTACAAATAATTTATTTGGGAACTTTTTCAAAGGCGTTTTCGAAATCAATGAAAAGGAGTGTACCGGCCACGTAGAATATCTACACAAAATCCAGGCGTTGCAAGTGAGTGCGGGCCATCACTGGTGGGCTGCCGAGCCCACAGAAGATCGCGCAGCCATTTATAACCGCAGATGGAGTTTTTCCTACCCGACAGTCCACATACACGAGCGGGAAGACATCGGCACACAAGGAGACGACATGGTCAGTGACGGCATTATAGAGCCATCGAAAAGCCCCTGCACTGCTGCTGTCATACCGTGAAGAAAAAAGATGCCACATTGAGGTTCTGCGTTGTCTATCGGCGATGAACAAAATCACGAAAAAGGACGTGTACCACCTACCCCGAATCGACGACGCCCTCGACCACGTCTGTCACGCAGAGTACTTCTCATAGATGAACTTATGAAGACGGGATACTGGGAAATTGAAGTGGACGAGAGACCGAGAGAAGACTGCATTCATAACCCCGGACGTCCTATACGAGTTCAAGGTGGGGCCGTTTGGTCTGGGCACGGCACCAGCAACCTTTCAAAGAGTCATGGACACTCTGCTAACTGGCCTGAGTTGGCACACCTGCCTCCTATACCTCGACGACATTGTGGTATTCTCTTGGACTTTCGAAGAAACACCTTGCAAGGTTGCCGTCTTTACTCGAGGCCATTCGTACGTCGGGTTTAAAGCTAAAGACTGAAAAGTGCAGCTTCGCGTACGAGGATGTAACTTTTTTGGGCCACGTCGTCAACGCCGCAGGAGTCCTACCTGACTCGGCGTAAACTTCAGCCATAGCGAAATTCTAAAGGCCAGAAGACAAGAAGGGCAGGCGAAGTTTTCTAGGATTATGAGCGTACTACCGGCGCTTCGTCGCAAACGTCGCACGCATTGCCGAGCCACGTACACGCTTCACGAAATATGACACACTTTTCAGCTCGGAAAGCGCACAAGAGGAAGCATTTTGCGAGCTGCAACAACTCCTACAAAGCCCGCCTGTGCTCGCTCATTTAGACGGAAACGCCGAAACGGAAATGCACACTGGCGCCAGTGATATGGGCTTGGGTGCTGTCCTCATCCAAAAGCAAAGTGGTAGGTAATCGCCTATGCAAGCCACGGTCTGTCAAAAGACGAGAACAACTAGTCTACCTCTGAGAAAGAACACCTCGCTATTATATGGGCCATTTCAAATTTCGCCCATACATGTATGGTAGACCGTTCAAGGTTGTGACAGACCGCCATGCTCTGTGTCGGCTCCTCATTTTGAAGGATGCCTCGGGCCGCCTTGGGCGATGGATCTTGCGCTACAAGAATTCGACGTCACAATCGTCTATAAAACCGGCATAAACACTCCGAAGCCCACTGTCTGTTCTGCTTCCCCGTTGACCAACCACCTCAAGACTCCGATGAATACAACGGGTTTTTCGGAGTCGTGACGGAGCGCAAATTAGTCACCCAGCAGCGTGCCCACTCAGAGTTACGCGTCATGATCCACTACCTCGAAGGACGCCGCGTCACCGTGCCTACGGCCTTTAAACGCAACTTACCAGCATTCATCCAAAAAAACTATGTCCTCGTGAAGGAAAATTTCAGCCTCAGAAAGAGAACGAATTATCTCATAGCCATCCCTATAGGTCCTCATGACGAAATTTGGAATTTTGGAAATTTTGGACATCTCGGCACTGCACGCCCTCTTGTAACAATCAAGGTGAAGGTCTACTGGCCACGCCTTAGAAACGATATGTCGCAATACGTCCGTAGCTCCCCTGACTGCCAGGGACGAAAAACGCTGCAATGAGAGCCGTCGGACTTCTGCAGCCGACCGCAGCCCCCAGTAAAGCCCTTCCAAATGATTCAAATGGACCTTTGTGGACAGTTCCTAACGTCACGATGCGGAGAACAAGTGGATTCTCGTAGCGACAGACTACATGACGCGATACGCAGTGACCGCCGCTCTTCCATGGGAGACTGCACAAGAAGTCGCGAAGTTTTTATAACCCAAGGTTTGGGGGGCGACATGGAGCCCCTGAAGTCCTGATCACGGGCCGCGGAACGGCTTTTCTGCGGAGACGATGCAAGGAATCTTACGCTACGGCAACAAGGATCACCGAAGAACGACGGCGTACCACCCCTAAACGAACAGACTAACGGAACGTTTGAACAAGACGATTGGGGATATGCTGTCCATATATGTCGACGTTGAACATGAGACCCGGGACGGAAAATTTTTTTGTGTCACGTTTGCGTACAACACGGCTATCCAAGAATCCACGCAGATGACACCGTTCGGGCTTGTCTACGGAAGACGGCCGATTACGAAGCTTGACATCATTCTTTCCCCTACGTAGAAGACGACGACCTCAACGCCACGCCCAAGGATACCTTCAGCGTGCGGGGGAGGCCCGCAAGCTGGCAGCAGTTCGTACAACGAACGAGCAGCTGGTGGATGCTGGACCTACGATCCCGGACGCCGAAACGCCTAGTACCACCCAAGGGATCGTGGGGGGGTTTAAACTCCCATCCGACAACGTTGACTCAGTGAAAAGCTTCTGCGACGGTATTTCGGACCCTACGATCTCTACGACGTGTTGGTAATTTAAACCTACGAGGTGATCGCCATGGTGATTTCCCGGAACACCCCGACGAAGCAGCGCGGGCCGAAGTCGTCCACGTGGTTCCCCTTAAACCTTACCACGCAAGATGATCGAGGGACATTTGGTTGTTGGCTCGGACAGTCGTTTTTTTCGCACCAGGAGGTGCATTTTTAAAAGGGGGGGTAATGTCGCGAACCATGCATTGCGTTTGTTTATTTATGCTTTGCGTTTGCGGTTCGGCTGCGTCGGTCTGCGTTATCTGTGTGCAAAGGGGAAGCGCATGTTCTATTCTTTATTTCTATAACGCATGTTTTGTCGGTTTTTCTTTTGATAGGGAGAGCTTTTTCAACTAACGTTAACAGGCTAGAAAGAGCGTTTTCAACTAACGTTAACAGGATAGAATAATCTTCTTTGATCTACAACCTTCTGGATGTAAAAACGGTTCGACAAAAACTCTGCCCCGAAAGGCAAAAGCGTGTAGAGCGGAACCCGATGTATTCGACCTCCCCCTCGCTCGCTCTGCACGCCACTGTGTGTACTGTTTGCTTCACCGCCTGTGTATTCTTTGAGTTGTTAAAGGAGCACAAGTTCGCTCATATAAACTTTTTTTTCTTTAAGACAACCGCGTCGTCTTTGGTTTCCTGACAAATTACACAGGTCGACAAAATGCAACCATTTTTAAAAAAAGTTTCTCACGCAGAAACCACCCCCGGGCATCCTCACTACAAAAACCCTTTCCTTACAGAACAATTTGCAGAAGCGGGGGAAAGGTTTATTGCACTTTTAATCCGTACTTGCCAGCCGATACACTACCTTATTGTCGAAATTTTTTTCAAAAATCTTGCTCCATTTAAATTTCAACGTTGTTAAATTTAAAATAGTTTTCTGCATATTTTATGAAAGCTGCAAAAAGAAAAACTAAATCTACAACGTTCTTTTAAATACTCATAGGAAAACAACTAAGGTTTAAAAATAGCTTTACAATTCCTAAGGGAATCTTGCGGCGCTACACCAAGCTCGTTGGCAAAAGTGGCGTTTGTTGTCGCGGATGTTGGTCCTCAAAGGCATTTGGCCCCTTAATTTTGTGTCTAGTTTTGTGTTTGTGGTGTTTCCTAGGTGGTCGGCAGCTCGCGTTTTATCTATTCACGGCGTGGGAACTTTCGCCCCCAAGGTGCTATGCCGGCTTCTTTTCGGAAGAAGGAAGGTAAGAGTCGCTTTGCTGTTCCTTGTGTTAGACAGTGACTAAAGGGACTCGGATACGCAGTTTCTCGGGGTTTTTTCCTTTAAGCCCAATACCGTGCGGGGAAAAAAAAAAACTTCCACGCGATGCCCTGCAGATATCAGTCAATTGTAGGTATTTAAGAAATGAGACGGAATTTTGACAGTACGACGAAGCCGAGTTTCTTTTCCGGGTCATGGGGGCCATGAAGGTGAAAAGAATTACAACTTACCACCTGCTGGAAATGCTCCCGCATGAATAGGGGGATATACCTAGAATCCCTACATTTATACTCATGCCATACCTACAAAAAAATTTGGTAATTTATGCTATATCGGCCGGATTCCGAAGGAAATCATGTGACGTTTTACTGTTTACAAAACGACCTCCCGAGAGAACTACACGCACCCAAAAATTGTGAATAATACGATCACTCGAAAAATTTAAATTGTTAACCTTTAGCCGGTATTTTCAGTCATTGCGGTAGCATCATGAAGGCATCGCAAAAAAGCCCCCCCAAACCCTTTCTTACTAGTTAAAAGTGTGGGCCTTTCAAGTTTTATTAGCCCACAAACGAAAACCTATGCCGATTGAAAAAAAAAACTATCAGGATTTGCTTGTTGCACTTGCTGAGACTGCGCCCTAGTCAACCTCATATTTTGTGTCTTGCGCTCGCTTGACCTCGCTCCCCTCTACATTCTCAGCGATGATTGGGGGCGAGGTCTTGGGTCTAGTAAGCATGATCTCCCCCTCGGTTAGGACCCGAGTATACTCGGCTAAACTCTAAGCGAGGCCAGTATTTTTATAACAGCGGCTAAACGCTTTCGCTTAGAGACTAGCCATGTTCACTCTGAGTTGAGAAGTGCGATAATGATTACGTAATACGACGGAATACATTTTTGGCGCCTGGTTGTTATTTAACAAAGCACAACCGAGTTTCACTTGTATTCGGGTACCCGCCGCGGTGTCTCAGTTGCTAAGCCGTTGTGCTGTTGAGCACGAGGATGCACGTTCGATACCCTCCCGCAGCGGCCACCTCTCGGGTTTGGGGGGGAAAAGAAAAAAAAAACGCCTGTGTGTACCGTTTTGGGGCGCACGGTAAAGATCCCCAGGTGGTATAAAGTAATCCGGAGCCGTCCACTACGGCGCGCCTGATCGCCTGCGTTGCGTCGGCGCGTTAAACCCTAGAAACAAATAATTGATCGACTCGTATTAGGGAATAAAAAAAAGCTGGTACTTTGGTTACGCAATTTGCATCACAGAAGCCTGAGGCTCCCTCTGCGCTGCATAGCGTTGGCATGCAGCGATCACGTCAGAAGTTCAATTGAAGTGAAGCAAATAGATACGTGGCCAGTTTTTTGACCTACTGGAAGCTGGTCCAAGAGCGAAGGAGCAGTAAACTTTGGATGTTCATACCGGGGGGGCACGCACTTCATACGTCCAACGAAGTAAGAACTAAAGCACCTAGGTGTGTCAAAAGAGTGAGGCCGTGACAAGGGTGCCTCCCTCGTCCCACCGCAGACTAGCTGGCCGACTTACTGTGCTTCTAGGAGTTCAGAAAACGAATTGTGGAGGCCGAGTCTGAGTAGGTCCGTGGTAGGGGGGGAAAGCAGAGAGCATAACAGAAATTATTGATGAAATTGACAGATAAAAATGAAGGAAGCTCAAGTTAATTCGTAAGACTTCAAGGGAAACGAAGCTGTGCGCAATAGTAACGTTTTTTCTCTTTTTTGACTCACGGCACTACAGTAACATCGACTACAGGGGGAAGTTATTCTTCCTCCATACCACATGGGTTTTGCGCCGCACGTGGCCTCGTGGCCTTCCTTCATTGCGTGCACTTATCGCAGCGGAGGGGCCCTCGCATTCCTCGCGAATATCTCCCCGGCCGCCTATATCTCTCCGTTATTGGCCCCTATCCGAGCCAGGCGCTTGCGGAAGGGTGGCTGGTTTTTACCTCTACTGCTCTACTGCTCTACTACCTCTACTGCTCAATTGTGCTATGATAGCGTAGTGTAGGCTGGCGCTACAAAATACGTTCACCTTCGCAGTTGAGATAGTAAGCCTAAAGGGAAAAAACGTAGCTGTTGGTCTTCACTAGCTTTGACTTGGCTTTTCTTTGGTCGGCCCCCTTTTAGGGGCTCGGGTTTTGCCCTAGTGATGTAAAGTGCGCGGAAGCGTGGTCCTTGGGGGCCCGGAGTTTTTATGGTTTAATGTTTTTTACTTTCAGTTCATGTCTAGCGCTTATCCAGTCCTATTTTGTCTAAGTTCGCATCTTTTTTGCACTAGAAAGCATGCGCCAGATTCCAGTACCAACTTGCTCATTTTTCCTGACTAATTAACGTGTTTCGCTTAGTTAGGGCAAAACAGTGCGAGCTGCTGGGAAATGCAGTGATGCGTTCCACAGCAATTTCAAGCAATCTTAAAATATTAAGCGAGACAGGCCAGTCTTCCCGGGAAATGCGGAGTCTACAGCTATAGAGTCTAAGCTATAAACATCGTAAGCATTCAGAACCACGGCCGCAGCATGTCGTGTCCATCCACAATTAAGGGAAGGGGGCGAAAAAAGGAGGAAACAAGCGAAAAGGTAAACAGCAAAATACACCTTCCGATTAGTTCAAAATAAATTCAGTTGATTTCAAGCAATAAAAATTTTAATAAATACAGCATCCAGCTCCTAGGCTAAACAGAACGATTAAAATAAAAAAGGCAAAAAACTCATTTGGGAAATCTCAAAGGGTTCCTCACAAAGAGGGGATGGAAACCAAACTTTTTTTAGTTTTTCAAACAAAAAGACGTTTTCGTAAGAGCTTTTGTAGCTTTGTGGTCCAGTCGGTCGGCATGGCCAAAGTGATCATCGTCGTCGTCTATGTCGTCTCCATCTGTGCCGGCAACTTTGGAATAAGAAGAGATGAGGAAAACTTACTTTAAAAAACGCCTTAGGCGTTAATTGAGAATAAGCTTGAGGGAATGGTAGAAAATGTGGTGGTGTCGTTAGGTGAAGAGAGATTTATAGTTGTCCAAGAGAAAATAAGTAGGGCAGATTGGAGGGTTAGTTTGTGTGGGGCTTAGCATCGCTGCGTTCGGTTTTTTCTGGACCACTTCAAATAAAAATTTTTCGACTCAACGTATTTAAAATTACAGTTGTGCCGTCGCTTCTTGATGGGTATGTGGATGGTCAAGAGACAAAGAAATCATGGTCAATGCTGTCGCCGTCACTGCGCATGATGATGGCACTCAAACTTAATAAAGTAAGCCAATAACATCTATATCGAATACAACACAAATCATACATGTATTCTTAATCTTTGCCTGTGTCTTCAGCTGCGACGTCAAAACACAGGCGCCATGTAATACTCATAGTGCTAAAGTTTTACGCAAGTCAACATTATCAGAACCTAAATTTCAATGAATAGTTGCCCATGTGCAAATTACCGTCTTTGTAATGATGTAGTAGGAAAAAATGACCATGAGCGCCCTATCTCTCCCGTAAAGCACTTAATTTCTTTTGGAGTGACAAACGATTTCATTGTCATTTTCATAGGTTGAAATGAAGACGCGAATGCTGTTCATTAACATTTGTCGACGATAGGTTTATACGACGTCGGAAAAAGAGTAGTTCATAACGCCACAATTGTGCATGCATGCACTTTCTACTAGATCCTCCACACATGTTCCTTTCCAATTCCGTTGTAAAATGCAAGGCATCGTGTGTCGACACTGATATTGTCACGAAGGCAAAGACGACGCAGTTGTCTTCAAAGAAATAAGTTTATTTAAGCGAACTTGTGCTCCCCTAACAACTCAAAGAATACACAGGCGGCGAAGCAGCAGTCAACAAAGTGACGTACGCATGCGAGCTACGGCGAGTCTATACCCCGGCGTCTGCTCTGCAGGTTTTATCCTTCGGCGCGCGTGGCTCTCGAACCGTAGATTCACATCTAGAACATATAGATCCAAGAAGATTATTCTGGTCTGTTCACGTTAGATCGGAATGCTCTCCCTATCACAACAGATAACACATGCGGCACAGAAAGAAAGAATGGAACACGCGCTTACCTTGGCGCAGAGATGCACAGACCGGCGCAGCCGGGCAATGCATGGTCCGGCTGCATTTATTTGGCATTTTTTTTCCCAGCTGCATTTATTTGGCATTATTTGGCTTTTATTTGGCTTTATTGGCATTTATTTGGCCCGCACAGCCGGGACAAATAAACCCAATGCATGGTTCGCGGCATACGCCCCCTCTAAGAGTGTATCGACCGATGCTAACATAAGCGACAGTGCGAACAGATAAAATAAAAGTTGGTCATCCTCCGTAGAAAGGTTTTAAGCGAACCACGTGGACGACTTCGGGCCGCGTGTATCGTCGGGATGTGCCGGAGTCACCATCGGGGATCACTTCATAGGTAAGTTGGCGAACACGTCGTAGAATCTTGTGGATCCGAAATACCGTCGCAGAAGTTTCTCACTCAGTCGGCGTCGTCGGATGGGAGTCCAAACCCACACACGATCCCCTCGGTGGTACTCGGTGGCTCGGCGTAGGAGGTTGTAGTGGCCGGCATCCACCAGCTGCTGGTCCGTTATACGAACTCGAGCGAGCTGGCGGGCCTCCTCCGCACGCTGAAGGTATCCTTGGACGTCGGTGTTGAGGTCGTCGTCTTCTATGCGGCAAGCATGGCGTCAAGCATTGTAGTCGGAACATTGTAGATCCAAGAATGTTATTCTGGGCTGTTCACGTTAGATCGGAATGCTCTCCTATCAGAACAGATAACAGCACAGAAAGAAAGAGTGGAACACGCGCTTCCTTGGCGACAGAGTAACACAGACTTGTGCAGCCGGGCGGTAAAAGCAAAAACAAAAATAAAAACAATGCATCGTTCGCGACAATATCATAACTGCGGGAACAGAATTCGGCATCATACTCTGTTGTTCTTTCATTATTCAGTAGCTAGCCGTGGCACATTTTTTCCTAGCGGATGGGTGCCAAGTCCTTTGTAATGCGTGGCCCTTTGTAATGTTTTTGTGCACGCAGATGCCAAGTCCTGTGTAGTGCCAAGTTTTTTGTAATGTTCGTGTGCACGTATGTGCTTCTTTTACGTACGCGCATGGGAGGTGCACTTTTATTCTACAAAAAAGTATTACATCGCTTTCGATCTAGCAGGCGTTGTTTCGTGCGGGTAAGTACAAAATTGTTGGATACAAGTAATTCAGAATATATAAATCCATTCAGGCAACCACAATCGCCCTGTTAATATATTGCGGGTAAACTTTGAAACAAAGATTCAGAAATGCGATAAGGAAATCGCAATCGAAAGCCTAAAAGTAAACAAACAATCGCATATATCGCTAATTAGACAAGATGTGGACGTATAAGCCAGTCAGCACGTAGCGTTACAGTGAAGAGGTCGATGTAGATAATTACATTTGATAAAATGGCAGTGCTGATATGAAATACCCGTCAGAAATAAGCCGTAAATTAGTTCGAGGTTGAATGCACTCCAGAGCACAACAAAAAACATAACACAGGGTACTTGCTAGCTATGACTAAAAAGAAATACATGTAATCGATGCCTAGTCTGGTAACACCTATACGCCGAAAGAAGATTTTACAAAGTACATCGAAGGAGTGTTTAGGAGAAATCAAAATGCCATAAAAACTGTGATGATAAGTGTAACGTTTATTGATTGAAAACGTGCGTTATGACTAAAAAAGAAGCTTGTGTAGTTGAAACCTGCAATGTCGTCCAAGCAGGTGAGCCTTCTGCCATGCCGCCACGTATCCTTTTCCTCTCACTCTTACCCCTCCAGCTTGCTCCATCCCTTTTGCTCCCCCCTCATGATGATTGCAATGACGCAATGATTATGAATGCAAGGAATGCTAAATTATACTCGATTCACCTGCGTTCGCACTGTTGTTCTCGCTTTATCTCGCATTTCTTGCATTTCCTCTACGCCGTTTTGACCTGTGTTATTTGTTTTTTTATATTAATACTGTAACCCCCACCCAAAAGTGTGCTACGCATTAAGAAATCATTGGTCCTGTCGTTTAGGTACCTACATTTGGCTGCCAGTACGGCTGACGTTTATTTCGCGCTCATTAAAGCGGCACGTATCAGCTAGGGCAGTAGTGGTTTTGCAGAGAAGCAAAGAGCCACACACTTAATATTTTGCCAGCGGGAAGTCATGGCAACGAACGACAGAAAGACCGCCATTCCAAAATTTTAGCTTAAGGTCGAAGTCTATCATAAGTAATATCCCTCGCTGCTTTTCACCCCAGTACCATGCAGCACAGCAAACACGCTATTCTCGTCTATTGCAATGGACATGTACGACCAAAGGTTTTATTTTGTCTATGACAAAACACTTCTGCTCCTCTTGGCTTACCGTTTAAGAAAGAATTTAATAATAACACATACAAAAAGCCTCCCTAAGAAATCAGACATTGGTTTTCTCGAAAATAACAATAGTCAAAATCATTGAAATCGAAATCAATTTCAAAAAATTAAGGCAGTTCCCCTAAACGTGAAAGCTGTCGAAGTGCGGAGCAGTGATTTGTCCATAGAAGCTGTGGCGCCATTATTCGCGGATTGCTTTCACCGGTTAGCTCTCCTCTTCCCGGTCTCCCTCCTCTGTTGATGAATTGAACGGAGGTTGGTCCAACGCAATAACAATTTTCCGTTTTCGCAGTGCTAGCGCTGCCTATGCCTGCAACAGCAGGGGCGGGAGTTGTGCTCTTTTTGAGCTTATGTTCGCCTAACACGCCGGAGCATTACAGCGCAGTTTTGAACGCGCGACTTGTGCGGCTGCTTTCTAGCATACTTTTATAAAAAACAAACCAATGAGAGTTCCCAAATAAATGGATGGAGGGGGACTCCCGGGTAATTGCAGAGATTCCAACTGAAATGTACCTGCATCTTTCGTTGCACTAAATAATAGGGAGATGTAAGAAAAGTGCCTGAGGTTAAGGAGTTTCGAACTGTAATGGCTAGGTTAGCCGCTTGTGTTTAAAAGCTTCTCTTAGGGTTTCATACGCCGCCTGATTGTGGCGGCGGCTAGACAGCGTAACAGCAAACGAAGAGCGACAATACGGCGGGCACCTAAAGTAAGGTGCCCTTAAAATGCAGCTCCGGCAGGACACCACAACAGCTTGTAACAACCGTTTCACGAATGCGGGCTTTTAACAACAAATACCCTGCCGTCGAAAGCCTGCTAAGACAAGAACCTTATATATAACAACGATTCCTAAAAATTGCCTGATAAACGTTGTCAAATTAAGGAGTTTTTGAGTTTTTTAAGTTGCGATAAACAACGCAACATATGCAGTGATTCTTCAACTTAAAATACAGATAGAACTAGAAGTTATAAAAATATTGCAAAAAATGCTTACAACCACACAAATGCGCTCCCAGGACCGGCATTTCACCTGCCGAATGCGAGCACACAAACGACTTCTGCCAGTCCTGTTTATCTCAGGCCTAGCGTGGCTGGTGTGTATGCTCCATTATTGAAAGGTTGCTTTTCATGTTTCCACTGTGTGGCCGGAAAACGCTCGCCATGAGATGTTGGTGTAGACTTCTCTTCGGTCAAAGGAGAGGTGGGCGTTACTGTGCTGTTCATTGTGCTTCAGATAGGCTGGATGGTACTCGGATGGTTGATTTTCTTTAGGTCCTCCGTCTCCCAAAAAGGGGGCGGAAAACCAACTTTTCCTCGTTGACCTGTAGCTCTCAATCGATTGTAGGTATAATGGAAGAAGTGATAATGAATTTGGCCCCTCGAAGGAAAGCGGCGTTTCGTTTACTTGTCATGAGTACCATTATAGTGTGAAGAATGAGAAACTGCCCACCGCAGTAAGTATAGGGGCGTGAACAGGAGGGGTATACTTACAATTATCTGATGTGACTCATGTTATATCGGTACAATCCAGAAGTAACTAAGGTGATGTTTTACTGCTCAGACGATAGCCTAGCCGCAAGACATTTATCGCAGCAAACATTCTATATAATGCTATATCTCGTATAATTAACGTACCTAATTGAGATAACAAGTAGTCCGATTTTTACGCCATACTGGCAGAAGCTCTGGTATAAAAAAATTGTAAACGTTCAAAATTTTAGTAGCTCATTAACCAAACGTATGCCAAGTGCAAAAAACAAACTGCTGGGATTCACTTTCTGCACTCGTTGGGACTTCGCCCTAGTCAATCGCGTTGTGTGTTTTGCACTCGTTTGACTTCGCTCTGCACACCGCGTTGTCAGCCTGGATTGGGGGTGAGGGCTGCGTTCTAGTAAGTACCGCCGAATCCCGCCCCCCCCCCCCCCGGGTAGGTATCCAACTAATTCTATCTTCGGAACTCAATGAGAAAGCAGTGTTTTGACAGCGGCGGTTATTAAAACGATATCGCGTACAGAATACCCGTGGCGAATGTCAGTTATGAAATACTGTAATAGTTACATATGACGGAACAAATGTTTTGCGTGTGGTCGTCCATTTAACATGGCAAACTACGTCTAACTTGTATTCAGATATAAAAGAACGCTGGTACTTTTGGTGACGCAATTTGCCTCATATAAGCCTGGGGTGTCATCTGCGCCGCATAGCGTAGAGAGTTAGCGACCATGCCAGAAGTTTATTTTCAGCGAAGCAAATATATCCGTAGTGAATTTTCTGGTCTATTGGCACGTTAGCGTTGAGTCGTTCTATTAGCTTACACACACAAGATGTGAGGAATATCGAGAGCAAGTTGTCTAGATGAGGTGGCTTGTTGGGCTTAGATATGAAATAGTACCTCCGTGTTCTTCCGTTGGGGAGGAAGGCGATCAGAAAGCTATGCGTATTAAATTGGCGAACTAGGTTATCTAGATAGTTGCTGTCCAGGTTCGCCAGAATCCTGCGAGTCCCTTGTTTCGGTCGGAAAGCGCTACTTTTCTTGCATTCTGGTAGAGCTGATTCCAATTCGTAAATGTTAAAATCCCTGTCAAATAGAACAGTCGCTAGGCCTTTGTGCGGGGATGGGAAAAGGTCTTGTTGGTGTTTGAGGTATAAATCTGTTAAGCATTGTAGAACGTTCTTTGGGGAACCTTGAAACCAATGTATTGTCCGAATGCTGCTGTTTAGTTTCAATCCGGCCAGGTATGGGGTCGTTCAGATATATTAGTTAGAGCCAAGTTTTACGTGTAGTTAAGGTTTCCTGAAGACTATCGCATAGCCGAAGCCAATTCCCTGTTGAGAGTTCAGTGGCGTATTCAGTGGCGGTTTGGTTTAGCGGCAGGGGCAGATTTTAGGGCGAAGTTGGTGATTGTTGGGTTGTCAGTGCTATCGCTTATGGAGGCTCTGACGGGCCCCCTAATGTGAACAAGTTTGGGGTTGACGCTGGGCGTTTGAGAGGACGTGGCGATGCTTTTGGTGTGCGCCCGTACTGTTTGTATGAGATCGTCAATCCAGGTGCCAAGCGGTTAAGCGGCATCAATTGAGCGGTAGGAGGCAGCCTTTGGGAAGGCGTCCTAATTAGGGATTCGGGCCACAGAAGGTTTGGCGTTGTATTGCTCATTCCTTATTGTGAGAAATAATGTCATTATGAGAGGCCACAGCTTTATGAATTGAAGTCAAGATGACTTCGAGATTCCAGGTTAAAGATGATAAGTCCGGAGTTGTGTCCCTGGCAGTATTTATGCCCGTACGGGTGGGTGAGTACGGTTATTGAGCAAGATAAGTTCGACATTTTCTGCGGTGCACCACGTGAGTAGAAGTGAAAGTCCATTTTGTGACAGAACAAAGTTTTCTTTGGAAACCGACATACCTTACGATACTTTGGACGTTCTATATAATTCCATTTGTGGTACAATGCACGCAGTGCACGATCAAGATCAATGTGACGAGTTTTCTCATGGTAAATAGGGTCAGGTAGCGCTGCATAGCGCTCAGGCTAGTTGCGTGTTATAGCAAACGTGTGGCGTCTACGCGGACAGTTAAGAGGTGCAGACCAGTGAACGAGATTCGCGGATGACTGTCCTCTTGCTTATGCGAGCACCGAATATTTTGCAGTAAACTATTGCTGATTGTTTAATCCTGAATAAGTAAAACCATTGGCCAGTACGTGGTTGCTTCCCTGCATCTGCTTCTTGCGCGTACGCGATTGGTTCTCCTGCAAAGTTATTTCGATTATCGGGAACGTTTTTGTTCTTCAAGGCGGCCGTGGGCACTCATCCGCCGAACGAATCACCAAGGGCTACCCCATGCCACGATTGAAGGTGAACTGTTCGATGAGACCAAGAGACCGCAACTCCGATGTGGCATGATGCAAGGGACTAGGATGATTGGCTCCCATTGGGGCATAATATAGGGCGATACTTTTTCGCCCCAATCTGCGTCTTCTGCGGACGGGTAGCTCGAACAATCTACCTATACTGCAAACGGGGGCACACTTAACACTTTATCTCTTGCCAATTACTCCTAGTGGACTGGATTCCTGACAAACACTTCAAGGGGACCATCATGATCATTTTTATTCTTACCACCATTACCGCACTGAACCCGTCTCAGTGAAAGCCGCCAATGACAGCGCAAGTCAGCCAGTACAACCGTCGCTTGAATATCGTGTCATTCTGCTTCCTAAAATGTGCAGTGGAATTCCAAGCAACACAGCCTAAATGACAATAGCGTTTAGCCAACATGATAGCCCAGAACAAAATAGTGGCTTTGTATCTGCCGATTTACTTGGAAATATTGACAAAGAAAATGCCTCTCTTCGCTTTCCAGCTGACCTTTATGCTGTTGCTCTCCCGTCGCACTCCTCCCATGGTAAACACGCTGGAGATTGGCTCAAGTTAATTAAACTTTACCGCGTTCCACTGCTACAGGTCCGTGCTCTATGGCAGCGCTGCCGTACAGCGGAGACTCGCGGGAAACGCGGCGCCCCACTTCGACGTTTATAGAACCAATTTCCCTACTTCACGTGCGTAAGTGGGACGTGGGACCTATATAGTGAAACCTTTATAACTGTTTTCGTTTGATATTTTAAATACCGCCATGTAGCACGGGCCACACATGCGACAGTTTTCTGCTGTTGTAGTATTTCATAAGCATTAATAAAAACCAAGCATTCTTGACTTTTTATAAAGGAACAGTGCAAGTAAACATCCCTGATGTATGATTTTAAGCCTTATATTTGCGAATGTCTTGTTCTTGTTCAACAATGCGGACACGAATGAACTTAACACCGGAAATAGACGTTTAGATTTGGCTGCGGGTGTTTAAGAATATTGCGGAGTTTCCGTTCAGTTCGCCCGGCTGCTCATTGAAGTCACAGACAGGCATATAGACATACAGACAAAAATATTCTCGTTCGAGTAGGCCGAGAAAAACTATCGCTTATGAAAGAAGTACCTGACCCTGCGTCCTAATTGAGAAACTCAACTACGTACCTCGCAACAAACAGGCCTGCAACAGATAGTCCTTTATGCTTTGACACCATAGTGTTATAGCCTAGGTGTAGCTCCGTGTGGGACAGTCGGTCAGGAGTAACAAAGTAATATCGTGATATTGGATGTCGTCTGGGTATACGTAGCAGTTTTGGAAGAAAAGAGATATGAGGAAACTTATTTTAAACAAAACTGCTATAGGCCCCTTGGAGAATCGAGGTTGAGGGAGCGGGGCGATGCACTGTGGTGGACTGAAGTGTAGAGAGATTAGTATCTGTCCTGAAAAAAGTTGTTTTGTTTGAATGATCAGTTAGGTTAGAGTATGGCGGGATGTAATTGCTTTAAATCGTTTCTAGACCACACTGGACAAATACCTATGGCTGAAAACTTGTCAATCATATAATTCCCGTCATAGTCTTCCCTGGCGTGTGAGCCGCAAGTAGACAAAGCAGTCATTGTCATTGTTGTCCGCCACCACAGAGCGCAAGGACAGCAACAAAAGGAAAGAAATCAACCTTTCCTTAAGCGCTTCGTTTCCTGGCGAAAGTAACCTAGAGAGCCCCTGATTGCTGGTCCTGTCATTTTCATAGGTGCGAATTATGAGGCGAAACTAAGGTTCAATACTTGTCGAAGACGTTCATAGGTGCTTACATAGAAACCGTAACGAAAGTTGCTAAGGCCACAGCACGTGCATGCGGATATTTTGCACTGTATCCTTTCCAACACGATTTCTTCGAATTCTGTTGAAGAATACAAGGCATCATGCGTCGACAATAATTAACAAGCACTGCAGGAACGTACTTTTGCATGACTAATTGTTTATTTTTCGTTATTCAAACGTAGCTAGTCATCGCGCCAAATGTTTTCCAGGCGGGTGGTTACAAGTCCCTTTTAAGGTGTGAACATGGCTGAAATCTGTTCGCATGAGCAAAGATGCACCTTTTATATACGCGATAAGTACCGCTCTTTTTATTCTAACACATACTGTTACATAGGTTTCAATATAAGGGAGGGTTTTTAGGACTGCTCAATTAGGAAAATAAGAGATACAAATAAATGGAGAATTATTGAATTATCAACAGTATTCACTTGCATCGCCCTGTTTATCGTGTGTGGAAGAAAGCTTGAATAAAAAATTCAGCAATGGCACAAAAAATCATTCTCAATAGAAACAAAGAAACCTCGACTGTTATGAATTAGAGGTGGTGTGGGTTTATAAGCTTGATAAGGAGCGAAAAAGAATTAAACGTACACTCCAGAACACTACCCCGTACATGGGTAGTGTTCCGGACTGTCAGTCTGTTTAACTATATACAGGGTTGTCTCAGCTATCATGCACCAAGATTTAAAAAAAGAGCAACGGCGTTACTCGAAGAAACCTAGCGCGCCATGTTTCCAGTACTGTGGAGAAGCGGACAGTAATTTTTCCGTTAATGATATTTAACTAATTAATTATAATTAATGATCTAACTCGAGAATTACAGTCCTAATCACTGAAGTATCAATGAGGCACTTGTAGGTACCCACGAGGGGCATCTAACTGCGGTATTTTCAGCGTCGAACTAATTGCGTACTCATTTATTCTGACTGATAAAGAAAACCCGCGAAATATGAAAAATACCACGTGACGGCGCCTCCGCGCGCATTGTAAAGCAGCGCCCCCAAACAAGCTAATTGAAAGCAACTGCTTCGCCTGTCACCCGCCCCAAGAGACAGCGCATCACCTTGATAAAGGCATGCATGGAAGGAGCAGCAACAGCAAGATTCGCGGGGCGCCTGTGCAGATAAGGCACAAACTCGGTTGCGATTTCTTCTTTCTTTCTTTTGTTTATTACATTCTGGCTAACTCAGAGGCAGCCTGTTTGAGGGCATTGCTTTACGAGGCGCGCAAAAGCGCGCGGAGGCGCCGTCACGTGGTGTTTTTCATATTTCGCGGGTTTTCTTTATCAGTCAGAATAACTGAGTACGCAATTAGTTCGATGCTGAAAATACCACAGTTAGATGCCCCTCGTGGGGTACCTACAAGTGTCTCATTGACACTTCAGTGATTAGGACTGTAATTCTCGGGTTAGATATTTAATTACAATTAATTAGGTAATATCATTAACGAAAAAATTACTGTCCGCTTCTCCACAGTACTGCAAACATTGTTGCACTAGGTTTTCTTCGAGTAAGGCCATTGCTCTTTTTTTAAATCTTGGTGCATGATAGCTGGGACCCCCTGTATGAACGCTCTTCCCACTATCACTGAATATATTGACCATATTTATACTCCCTATTTGTAAAAAAAAAGAAAGAAAAGTTCCTGAATATTGCACTTTCAAATGGACGGCGAAGATCGAGTGGTAACTCTTGTATTTTAAGTGAGATGGTACCAGGTTCGAATCCGGGGCCACCGGATACACACCGG
Organism: Haemaphysalis longicornis; assembly: GCA_013339765.2. Classification (NCBI taxonomy): domain Eukaryota; kingdom Metazoa; phylum Arthropoda; class Arachnida; order Ixodida; family Ixodidae; genus Haemaphysalis; species Haemaphysalis longicornis. Next base: position 204,889,456 of record CM023452.1, read on the forward strand.
GTTTCTTTAAAGGTACAAGCATTCACCTGAGACTCTGAATGCCCTGAACGTGTGAATTAGCGGTTCGAGGTTGACCACCAGCAGATGTGGGAGGCCACTTGGGTGGTCCCTCGAACCTCATGTGGCCGAGGGTCCGGGACTGCAGGGCACCAACCAGTCAAAAGGGTAGAAGCTCCCCCTTTGTACTGCCTCGGCAAGGGATAAAGGGCTTGGACACGCTCTTCCACTGCGGCATACGGGGGAGGCTGCTGCTCCCCGACGTCAGCGGCTGGTTACCTACCAGAATAAAAATGGGTTGAGGCGCCTTCAATGCGGGGAATCCTGGAAACCGTAATACCACGTCGGAACGTGTAATTGGTTACAAAAAAGTGGAGGTACTTCGTACCGCAGGGCACCAACCAGTTGCAAATTGGTACAAGGATTCCCCTTACAGGGGATCTCGCGCTTGGGTAGTTACCCGGACTTCGTCGGGAAATGCGCCCAGTAGAAGGAAGTCGTAACTTTAAACCGCAGCGATGACCAAGAGGAAGGGCACCTGGTCAGCATCCTGGCACCACCGGGTACCTACAGGTTTCCTTAATGCGTAACAGGCGTCCCTGCTCGAGTGCGTACCTTCAAATGAGGATTCAGGCCTGAAAAGCTGCCTTTACCATTGCGAGGGGCCTCGTGACTCTTGTACAACTGGCGACGGTGCCCCAGCCATCATGCGGCTTGTGTTGTGCAGCCATTGCCGGGGGGTGAAATAGTCTGGCGGCATGTCTTGCCACAGCCAATGGAGAGTTGAGCATCCGCCGTGGATGTGGGAGGCATGTATTCGCGTGCCTTGGAGGTGCCAGGGACCTAATGGTAAAATAAGTACAAGTGACTCCGCGGCCTGGGCGCTCGGCCCTTTTGTGGGATTACAGCGCTTGGGAAGGTCACCCGGCTTGCACAGAAAATCGCCCCTTGGAAAGGGGGGCTGAACAATAGAAGAAACGTTTTGGAACCTCAGCGATGGCTCACAGGTAGAGCACTGGCCTCGTATGCGGGAGGTACCGGATTTCCAAATCCTAGTACCGCCGGGAATCCACTGGTTGCTTTATTAGGTGCAGGTTGTCTCTGGTCGAGTGCCACCCACCCAAAGGGGGAATTCAAGCCTGGAAAGCTGACTTCCCCTTGCGAGGAACCCCTGATTCTTGTCCATCTGCCGGGGCCAAGGCCATCATGCCACACTACGCCATTGCCGGGGTTGAAAGAGTCTTGCTTCATGTCCTGCGCAGCCGGTTTCCTGTTCAGCGTCCGCCTTCGCTTGAGGAAGTCACCAGTGAATTTGTTGTGCCTTGGTGTGCACCTAACGGTAAAATAGGTACACGCGACTTTCCGGCTTGGCGCATGGTATTTGTGTGGGGACTACAACTTTTGCGAAGTTCACCCGGCTTGCAGGGAAATCGGCCCATATGGAAAGGCGGCGGCTGCAAAAAACACAGGGGACATGTTTTTTTTAATCTGGTGTGTCATAAGGTTAATCTCTTCAGTGATAGCTGGGAAGAGCGTTAACACTTGTTAAACGCTCTTCCCACTATCACTGAACCGATTGACGTTAGTTCCGGGGCCACATGCAGTCCAAAATTCGGTATTTAACGAAGCATCTCCAAGGAAACTTTAGGGGAAGCCAAAGCCCAGAAAAAGGACGGTAATACGGGCAACTTTTAATGATTGGAAATGTGCATTAGGACTCAGAAGTATGTGTGAATGACACCCAGAAATGTTGTTGAAAGAGGTTTGTCTCCTGCCATCTGCCGAAGAACGTTTTGTCCTCTCACTCTTACCCACACGCTGTATAACGTCCGTTTCGCTCCTGCCGTTTTGAATGCAATGAATTCTCAATTCATTCAATTCTAATTCTTCTGCGCTCGCCCTGCTCGCGCGCTGTCGATTCCGACAACGCTCTTTATCTCGCGTGTCTCTTCTACGCCATTTAGATCATGTCCGTTGTTTCCATAGCAGAGCTGTTTAAGGTTATTGTTCCGCAGTCGAGGGTTACCAGGAAAACTCAGCCCTCCCAAGCGGACGTGAGCGAGCGCCTCTGAGGTTCGCTTGGCGTCACCCAGGCTTCCGCATGGGCTTTAAACCACTTGTGGAGCTCGCAAAAAATATCGAGCACCCATGAAGCATGCGCCCCGTGAGGTGTGCCCAGCGTTGGCCAGCATCAAATTTCTACAACAGCCAAGACCATCGTCCGTGGCGCGCCCTGTCACGTGCTGTTTTCCTCGGCAGTTGACTACATTCACGCCTCAATCGGGGAGCACAGACGCCAAATTTGCGCTGGAAGCCTTAGTAGGGACCCGGGTTTGCCGGGGGCTAGAGCTTGCAAACGCGGTCCACTTTAGAAGAGATGTGAAAGTCTCCGGACAAAACGATCTGAGCCTGCCAGTAATGAAAATTTTAGCGATAGTTCGAAAAACCTTGTGAGGCGCACGAGCCCGTCTCCGTGATGCCAGAGAGACCGCCAGCTCTGCTGTTTATTTAGTATCGCACCACTACTCCCAAAATGCTGCAGTTTTTTTTCGTTAGCTACGGGGAAAGCCCTAGCCTAGTTGAGCTATTAAAAGGCGTGGGGGCCTGTACATTATGTACCTTTTTTTTTTTCCTGTAGGCTCGACGTTTAGACCGGCACAGTAGTGTGGACACGTATGAGTGACAGCGGCAGTTCTTTTGTACTGCCCCAAACAGATGCGCACCTGATTTCTTTCCTGCGGCAAGTACTTGGCACCAGCCATAAAAAGCCTATTTTTTGTACCACGCGATTTCACTGGAATTTCCATTTCTGGTCCCCCTTTTCACGATGACGTGGAAAATTTTTTTTCGGATCACTGAGAGTTTTTACATTATCTAAATACAAAACCAACCAACTCACAGGCTACTGTTCCGTTTAAACATTTCCATTTATCCAGATTCTACTGTAGTTCGAATGGTTGAAATCAAAACAATATTTCTAGGCAGCAACCCGCTGACAACACACTGCTTTGCATCACTAAACCCAAAATTTTCTAAAATCCACCACCAGAATATAGTAATTGATAGGTGCCTTTGATTAAACCATTGAGTTGTTGACACGCATTAGCCAGCAGACAAAACAAAAATATATAAAATATTGTTTTTTTTTAAAAATTGCCTAATTCATGTCAACATGCCTAAATTCAAAGCTGTTTTTTTTCATTTAGGGTTTAAAAATTTGAAAATTGGCAACAAAATCCCCATTGTTCTTTTAACATTCTGTGCGGATAAAAACAGTTTTGAAAACAGCAAAAAAAGCTAAAAGACACCACTACTTAAGCACTTTACAGAGTGGGAGGTGTTGCGTCACGGATTCTATACGCGAAAGCCTTTTGACACCTTGTTTTGTCGTGCCCAGCGTGTGCTGTGGTACTTCGGCAGGGATCAGCAGCTCGTTTTTCATGCATCCACTGCATGGCCAGATCTTTCGTCCCCAAAACGTTACGTAGCTTCTCTCAGGAAAAAAATCCGTGGGAGTTGCTGTGCTGTTTTTGTGTTAAATGGAAGCTGAATGGGACTCGAAAGCGGAATTACTTGGGGTCTTTCCGTAAGCTTAATACCGTGCGAAAAAAAACTTTTTCCCCGAGGCACAATTTCTCTCAATCAATTGTGGGCTTCGTGGAATACGCGATACTGAATTTTGCTCTAACGACCAGAAGCCGAGCTTTTTTTACAGCATGAATGTGTAAGAAAAAAATTACCGTCGGCTGTAAATACTTGCGCGTGAAAGGAGGAGTATACGTACAAATTACTGATGTTGTTTTGTTTTATCGGCCCGATTCCGAAAGAAATAATTTTTCTGAAACGATGACCTGGCACGAAAACGTTTCCGCAGCAAATATTGTTTATAATATATCACTCGTAAAAATTTTTGGGGTGAAATGTAGCCGTTCCAGCAGCATCATGATGGTACTGTGAAGAAGGCGGCACAAAGACTGTCTGCTATGAGAAAAATGTTGCCCCGCCAAGTTTTACTAGGCCACTAAAATTAGGTAAACTAGGCAAAAAAACAAAAAATATGGTTTTTTTTTTTCACTGTTATGACTGCGCCAAAAAAAATATCATTTTGTGTCTCGTACACGTTTGGCTTCGCTCCCCACCACATTCTTTGCGTGGATTGGGGTGATGTTGGGGTTTGTAAGCGTTGCCAGATCTTCCCCTCGGGTAGGTATCCATATCACTCCCTTTGAAACTCGAGCTGGGAGCAGTAGTATTCTCGAGGGGTTAAAACGCTACCCCTTACAGACTACTCGTGATCACAGACCACCCGTGATCACGGCATTCTTTTGCATTACGCAAACAGATACGCACCTGATTTCTTGCCTGCGCAAGTAGATGGAAACAGCGAAGAAGGACCGGTGTACCAAAAGTTTTCTAAAGTTGCCGAAGATAAACAGTCATGTTTCGTATCGCTTTCGGCTTTTCACCTGAGTTCCATTGCAGCACACCCCAAAAGTGTGTATTCGTTATTGCAATGGACAATACGACCAAAGTTTTATCTTGTCGTTGATAAACCATGACCATACTGGGGTCCTCTAGGCTTACAGCAGAAAAAAGAATATAATAATAACCAGTTCAAAAACCTCTCCTAGGTAAATGCTACAATGGTCACCAAAATTAACAACAGTTCGAATGGTTGAAATAAGAAAAAAAAAATGTTCCTCGGGCAGCAAACCGCGCTTACTAGACGCTGTGTCATATCCCTACACCAATACATTTACTACTGCACACTACAACAGCCACTATTTTTCTACCACGAGTCGACCGGACACTGAATAGCAGGTGGCTAATGGAGAGCCGAAGGAAGTACCACGTATATAACACACTTCTAAAGATCGCCCATTCATGCCACACGTCTAAATATCGCCTCATTCATGTCAACATGGCTAAGGTTAAAAGTGGTTTTTTGCATGTTATTAAAAAGTGCAGCGATGTCGGCAAGTTTTGAGTGTTCGTTTGACTTACGTACGTTTAGAACCAGTTGTTACTAAAAAGCACAAAGAAGGCAAAAGAAACTTTTACAACAACACCAAACGGTGTCCCGGATTGACGTTTGAATCGCGGACGCGAGGTATGGAGACGCCTTTTGGCAATGCCGTTTATCTCATGTCTAGTTTATCTAGATATGACCCAGTGCTGTTTTCTAAACTTTAAACACAAAACAGACGGACGCTATTCTTGTCAGTACAAGACAACTTCCCCACTCCACCCGATATGTGTATATACATAGTTAATTCATAGGTGCAGTTTGTTAGATGCCGTCAAGATCTTTGGAGTATTTTTTAATAAGACCATCAGTTGGGACACTGAGATTCATTTCACACTTCGTAATTTGGCCGAGTGCACCAGAAATCTCGCGAAATCTTGATATTTTCTGCAAGAGCATAGAGAGAGAAGGCTGTTTATTGAAAAACAAGACTTTTGCTGGCGTTTTCATTAGCCGACATGCTTCTCTGCTAGGGTCGGGGATGTACGGAAAACAGGCCCTAGAAATAGGTGGGCAGAAAAAACAAACAAGAAACAACTGGAGTGGCTTGATGGACTATTTTGTAGCTTGTGTCACAGAATTCACAATTTCGAAATGTGGCCAATGTCCTCCAAATAAGAAAACAAACTTTTAGAGCACGACGCTGCTTTGAGGGGCAAGTCTATCGTCCTAGGATTGTCTTCAAAGTACCGGCCCTTGATTTAAGGCGTTCAATATCTTCAAAAAACGGGATCTTGGTGCCGAGTAGGCTACAAAATTATTATTAGGATATGTTTAACAGTTTTTACTGAAGAAGAGTTAGCGTAGAAATTTTTATTTTAATGCCCGTTTCGTATCGCCCCTAAATTACTGTTTTTATTGCACCTAAAACAAATATTATTAAAACATACATGCTTCAGAAGAAAGCCGTACGCTATACTTCAAACGTAGACTACCTTGCTCACACAGGATAACTGTTTACTCGTTTCCATATCAGTTATTTTTACTATGCACGAATATATTTACCCTTACAATATAAGCAATGTATCCAACACAACCAACTTAGTTTCTTGAATTACCCTGTCTCAGACAAAATCCTCAGAATATTGTTATCGCAAAAAATTTTGCACAATCTTTCTTTTTGTACAATTTCCGGAAACAAATTATCCCGCATACCCTGCACTCTCTCTTAAATAAATTATTGTCAAGGGGGTAATTCCCAAAACATGTTTACTAGTTCAGCTTAGAAGTGCATTATCTATCTAATCTTTTCATTTGTAATGTAGTGTTTACATATTTTCCTTTCTTTCTCTCTCCTTATTCATACCTACATTCAGCGTTTTCCCTGTTAGTTTTATGCTGTGTTGTTTCTGCTTTGTTTTTGTGCTTTTTTATGCTTTAGTCGTAAATTCATCTGAGATTGTGTTGTTCTTGTAATATTCGAGATAATAATGTCATGTACGCTTTGTGCGCGTTCGCTACATTCCTTGTATACGGGGGCAAGGACGTACCTCAAGTGAATTTGTTTCACTTGTTGCCTGGGTCTACCCGCATCGTTCTTTTGGCGATGTAAATAAAACTCACCTTGACTTTGACTTTGGTGCGTGCTGCGACATTTATTCAGTAATGGGCACATCACGTTTCAAGCACTCCGCGGCCTCTAACGTTCGCCCTCGGAAGGTTACGATGGATTCTCTTCGGAAAAGGGAGAGTGGCATTTTTCTGCTGTTTTTTTTTATTAAGGAAGAGATGAAAAAGACTCGGATCGGGGAATTTTTAGGCGTCTTTTTGTCAGCTCAATATTGTGCGAGGAAAGCCAACTCTACCACGTTGTCCAGTAGTTATTCATATAATGTAGATATCTTGAAAGAAGTGATACTGGTGTTTGACCCTGCAACCAGAACCCGAGGTTCCTTTATTTTGATAAGAAACACTGGAAGTGAAAAGAATTACAATAATTATTGTCGGTTGTAAATACATATGCGTGAACGGGAAGCGTGTGCTTACGAATAACTGTTGTAATTTATGTTTATCGATGCGATCCCGAAACAAATCATGCGACGTTTTACTGCAGGACTGACGAACTAGCTGCAATATCATTTATCGTCGCAAGTCCACCGCGGTGGCTTCGGGCCATGGCGGCCGCTTTTCTGATGGAGACTGAGAGCAAAAACGCCCCTGTGCATGACATTCTGGAGCACGGTAAAGATCAACAGGTGGTCGAAATTCATCAGGAGCCCTCCACTACGGCGCGCCTCCTCGGCTGCGTTGCGTCACCGTGTTATCCCTAGAAATCACCTTCATCGCGGCTGATATTGCTGATAAAACTATCACTCGGGTATTTATTAACAATTTACACGTAGTTGGTTTTTAACAGCGGAGATGTTTTTAAGCTTGAGTTTCACCCGTTCCGCGCGTCGCTCAAAAATCGGCGCATCAAACTGGCGAGGAGAAAATGCTGCGCCAAGAAGTGTGAATGGAAGACGCGAGGAGGCAAAACCGCGCGATGTGGGGGAGAGTGCGCGTCGTGGTGCAGGTGTTCTGGAGGGAAAGCCGAGTGGCCATCGTCGAACCCTCGGTGCATCAAAGCGGAGAGAAGTAAGATGCTAGGCCAAGCAGAGTCAGGGGAAGTGCAAAGGAGGTAATGAGCCCATGGGCAGGTGTGTTTAGTTTTGGGTCACGGCGCAGGTGGTAGAGTGGGGAAGCACACGTCGGGAATTGGCGGCGCCTAGTGATGTCGTAATCTCTGACGTGCAGTAGTTATACTTGTTGATAGAGACCATGTTGCACCCGGTGGCATATCAGTGTCGGATCTAACGATAAGATCGGTAGTCCTAAGAAAATGCTCTCTCCCGGTGAAGAAGGGGAGCGCCAGCGAAGGAACCGGAAGCCGATCATGAGCGTGTCAAGCGGTGTCACTTTAAGCTATTGAAAAAGCTATGTTAAGCGAGGGAAGACCCCCAGCTCCGCGGTTTCCACAGTCTTCGCATTCAATTGTGAAGGTGGCTTCAATACTTTTCTAAGCCATTCCAAAAGCACCATGAAGGTTCCATGAGAAGGTCAGCCCAACTTTTGTCTACAATATTAAAACTGTAGGCTTTCCACGTTTATCAGCTCGTTGCGCAAACGCATGATAACTGCGAAAAACAAAATGCAGGACTTTGCTTCATGCACTCGTTTGAACAGCGCCTTAGTCAATCGCGTTTCGTGTGTTACACTCGTTTGACTTCGCTCCCCACCACGTTCTCAGCGTGGATTGGGGTCGAGGGTTGGGTTCAACTAAGCGTTGACAAATCTCCTCCTCGGGTAGGTATTCGAGTGGCGCTCTTGCTTCGGAGCTAAAGGTAAGGGCAGCATTTTCACGCTAGCGGTTAGAACGCTTGCGCTTACAGATTACCTCTGATCACTGTCAGTAATGGAGTGCCATAGTTGTTTTACGATGGAACCCATTTTTGGCGCGTCGTATTCATTTACTATAGGCAAAACTACGCAAGACTACAGCTTGTGTTCTGATATAAAAGAACGCTGATACTTTCCCCACATATTTGCCATATATACACATGAGGTGTCCGTTGCGCTGCATAGCTTAGGCATGCAGTGACCACGCCAGAGAAATAATTTTCAGCCTAGCGAATGGACGCAAGCCAGTTTTCCGGCCGAGTGGAAAGTGGTTCAGGAGAGTGACCGACAAAAATAGATCACACCCCAATCAGAAAGAAAAATATTATTGGAGACTCTCAAAACTGGTGACGCGGCTGGGATCGTAATTTGGATCGTAAGCTACGCGATTTTGTTTGTCTCATAGAAGGCCTCATGTCTTTAGGTCAACAGCTGTGTTTCTGGGGTGTTCTTTGCGTCGTAATGGTTACGGTGATGCCAGCCGGTTGTGTTTCTAGTCTTATTAAGGGAAATGTCTCACGTGTACTCAGATGTCTCACTCCTATACAGAGGTAGATGTCTCAGATTCCATCGCCGTAGAGACTTCACCTTCCGCTCCAAGGTCTCCAGTGGAGCTAGTGTGTCTTCTAATTTCTGCCGTCATTACCTATTTTCGGTTGCATCGTTTCCTTCTTTCGGTTACTGCGACTGAGAGGCTTGGCCAATAGCCGTTTTTGTACCCGGAACTACCCCATCACGGCAAGCATGCTTTACCGCTTTTGAAAGTAGGAAGTTCCAATTCTCGAGGGGTCATCTAGGGGGCCGAGTTTATCCTTTATTTGCCATTGTAACGTTTGATTTTCCTTTAATTTTAACGCCGTCTTCAGAGGGGCAAGATAAATAAATGGAAGCTGTGGCGTGTGCCAGTCGACTTGCTGACATATTTCGCTGCAGTAATACCCCTGTCACACGGGCACTTTCGATCGCGATTGAAGTGAATCGCGATCGAGTTTTCGAGCGCGCTTGAAGTGCCGGCGCTGTACACGGCCCATTTCAATCGCGATTGGAATGGTGTGGTTCTGGTAAGCTAGATGCGCCAACAACAAAAATTTGCGGCTAGAGTTGGGCAACGCTGTGCAGCCGAAGCCGATAGCCGAGCTGAATCCGCAGCCGTTGCAACGAGTGCGTGGTCCATGCGGGGCCTTGTTCTGTGGCGTGGTGCAGCGTTTTACTGGTTTTACGGTTGCGGCGTTTGTTCAGTGAAGTTTTTTTTTTACGCATTTGTGGCCATGACTACGAACAGAAACTGCAATAGCGTGGTTGATGTCGACGTCTATTTCTCTGGAAAACGAGATAGAGATTGCGAAGGCAGAAGCAGACACCTGAAGCGGCAGTTGCTGTTCACAGCAGCCTGTGTGCTTGCAACTGCAACTGCGGATTGCCCCGGAACCGTACACGGGAGCGATGGTCCTTCGACCGAAATGAAAGGTGGTTTGAGGACACGCTGCGCACTTGGGTGACGTTTTTTTCCGCCAGTCATTTCGTGTCTCGCCGTCAACCTTCCGCTACTTGTGGAGTCGTGCCGACCCCTCCTCCAGCGCGAGGACACGGTCCATGCGCCCTAGCGATCTCGGTCGAAAAACGTGTGGCCGTCAGCTTATACAAGCTATGCTCATCCGCCGAAGACAGGTCAATTGCCAACCTTTTTGCCCTGGGCCGCTCAACGGTGAATACGTTTGTACCGCGAATTTTTGTGACGTGGTGGTGGAGCTGCTTCAAGATAAGTGGGTGAAGATGCCTACTGCAGACCGCCTGGCCGACCACATCACGGCTTTTAGCGCCGTTTGTGACTTTCCTCAGGCGGTGGGGGCACTGGATGGGTTGCCATTTTCCGTGTCGCCGCCTAAGGAGTTTGCCGTCGACTATTACAATTACAAAGGATGGTAAGTTGAAAAGTGTAAATGAGAAATCCTGTACGTACTATCTGCAGTATCACCTTTGCACCGCCTAAATCAAGGCCCTACAAAATGCTGAATAGTTCTTTTTTTTTTACAGGCATAGCATGGTACTGCTTGCGTTGGTGGACCATCGATACCGCTTTTTGTACACCAACGTTGGCAGTCGAGGCCGCTGCCACGACGCCTCATTTACCAAGGCTCGAAGCTGGAGGAGTGTGTGGGCAGCCCGGCTTTCCAAGTTCCCAGTTGCCACAATCAACGAGACTGCTGTCCCGCCCTTAATTCTTTGCGACCAGGCGTTCCCGTTGACAGCCCACCTCATTAAAACCTTTTAGCCATAGGGCATGCCCTGGATAATGACATGAAGTTGTACAATTATCATTTGTCGAAAGCAAGACGAGTTGTCGAAAACGCTTTCGGGAGGATGAAGGCTAGGTTTAGGTTTTGCATGAAGAGAATGGAATGCAAACTGGACACAGCACAGTCGGTCATACGGGCTTGCTGTGTGCTGAACAATATTTGTAGAAGAAAACAGTGAGCACGTAATGCACGAGTGGACCACTGATGCCAACATCACTAATGCTCTCTATCAGCAGCCACAGCGCACTACAGATGAACAAAGCCCAACTGGTGCTGCAGTGCGAGCTGCAATGGTTCATTACTACAAGCAGCGAGCTGGGAACTCAGGTACAAGTTGCACTTCATACTTTATTCATTCTGGAGGGCCGAAAAAGTGGACCATACAATTAACCAACTTTTCTTGCAGCTTCAGGTGCCGTTCCCTAAGCTCCATTTCCCTGCTGTGGGCTGATTCGAAGGCCTCTCGCAAGCAATCTCTGCTCCGTCAGCTGCGACTGCCGATAGTCGCAGACACCAGACGTCCTCTTCCTCTTCCTGCAGTACGCTGCTGGTGAGGAGCTGATTGGCCCGCAGCTGGCCCATTTTCGGAGCCGCCTCCTTCAGCTTCGGCGCTCCCATGAGCAGTTCCCGAACTACTTGATGTTCCCACGTCTTCGGTGTCGTCCGAGGATGGTGCTGCAGGACTGTTTGATGTTGCTGTCACTGGTGCCATGTATCATTTCATCGATGATCTGTGTGTGTAAAAAATTGCCATGATTAAACTTACAAAGGCCACCTACCCCATTGCTCTCTCTTTACAAAACATATAGCCACCTCAACATAGAATAGGTACAATTTTCCACGGTGAGACAAAAAGGGGATGGACAGGAACGAAATAACTTCGTTATAGTAATTAAGTCTGTACAAATGACGCCAAAAATGTACAAGGCAGTACTAGTGCTGGTCTTCACTAACGTCATGCCTGTTCCTACTGAAATCAGTCACATTCCCTTCTCAAGACTAACAACAAGGGTCTCCCACTCTGGTAATGTGTGGCGGGGGCTCCAGGTAAGATACAATCCGAGCCGTCTCCAAACAGCTTTCTTTTTTTTTGTGCTGATGGGCACTGCAGGAGGCCATGAAAGATTTCGACAAAAATGACACAACCAGCTTCGAAGGTTTACAACACCAACTTCTATGCTCGAAAGCTAACATTGGTCAGCCTGGCTCTCAAATTGGACTTGCATTATGATGCTTCAGTTTGTGCTGAAAAATTGGTTAGGCGAATTTTTTTTGTCAAATTGCACAGCACATACCTCATCCACAGTGCACTGAGACTCCTGCACCACATTCGGGTCATTGGAAGGCTGCGCTCCAATGAGCTCGCCGGGCCCTGTCGAAATGTGGCCAATCTGACGGTCCGGACCCAGTTGTCAAGCCCTTAACGCAGTCTCTGCAAAAGGTGAAAAGCAACAATAAGCAAAAGTACTGTTTGTAAGCCATCAACACTTTTTAAAATGGAATGCATAATTTATATCGAATGCATCATTTATATTTTTAAGCTTCCATCATTTGTGATCCATGGCAGCACTGCCACGTGAGTGCCCAAGAAAATACAGGAGCCATCGTTTTGGAGTTATTCGGGAAAACGAGAAAAGAAACTCGCAAAACCAGTGTGTCAGTTTCCAGAGGAAATTCGTACCCGCTGTAGTGACATCTGGGTATAATGCAGCTACGTCTTCTCAAACGGTTATCGCATGCTAAGTGCTCAGTGATTAGTGATGTACTAGCCCAAAAAAATACTATACTGACCGGTACGTCTGCGTGAGGTTTTTGATCTTGTAGCGGACTTCCGCAACCGTCCGCTCAATCCCCAGCTTGCGTAGCGCCTCCGTAATGTCGGCGTAAACACCGGCGTTGCGCTTTTGTCCCCGCAGGTCATCCAGGCGGTCTTCCCAGCAGTCTATGAGGACAGACGTGGCGTTGGTGGTCCACACGTTGCGCGCTGACGAAAGCTTACGTTTTTTGTCTGCATTTGAACCATTGCCGCCTGAAGCCATAGCTTCTCAACTGCACAGTGCCGGTATGGTGCCGGTGCGGTCAGGTCGCATGCACAAACATAGAGAACGCCATGGACGCCAGGTTCGTTTCCAAGGGCGGTAGGCAGTGGTTTTGAGAGTATCCGAATTTGAGTTTTTGAAATAAGTAAATTTAGCAAAACAAAGTTTTCGCGGGCATATTTACAAACTTATTTCACAAAATTAGTGGAGTTAGATGAAGTTCTTCTCTTCTAAAAATTGGCTGAGTGAGGACGAGGTTACCGACGGCTGCCCCGATCGCGCTCGAAAGCTTCGATCGCGCTTGGGAAACGAGGATTGAGTTCGAGCGGGATCGAGCTCGATCGCAATTGAAAGTGACCGTGTAGCAGCTCTCGATCCGGATCGACTCAATCGCGATCGAAAGTGCCCGTGTGACAGGGGTATAAGACGAGGGAACGAAACGAAAGAAAGATGTGGAAATACGGTGTAGCGTAAAAAATCCGGTCGAAGTAATTCGCTCCAAAAATGGCAGGGAAGAAAGACCCGCACATACTATGTAGCACCAAAGAAGTTGTTAATATGTGTACCGCTAGGATTTCGCCTTCACAGCACGCAACCAGACTTAAGCGCACTGAGGAATCTTCTTCTTGCGCATTGTCGCTTGCTCCTTGCACGCATTCAGAACACTACGATAAGTACAATGCTGCTCACCAAACTGATAGAGTGATGTGTTCACGCAGTACACATGCCAGCGCTGGTCGCCAGCAATTTAATACGGTACCTTCTTCATTCTTTCCCACGTAACCCTTACCTGTATTCCTTTGCTGCTGATGGGTACAGTAAAGCCAATGCCTGTCTAGTGGTTGCCCCATGAGTGACAGATCTATTGCGCGGCAAAAAAAATTAAAATTAAAATTTCTCTCATTGCCCCCGTAGGTATTGCACGCCTAACTAAAATAAAAATAAATAATGAACAAACAATATTTTTGGAAGGAAAAAAGAAAATGAAAGCTAAAAAAAAACATTACCGCCGACACCTAGCCCGCAGACCGGAGGTCAATCAACGGATTTTATTTTAAAAATTGCGCCCACCTCCCCGCGAGGGGAACCCTGTGTAGATGCGACGCATCGTGGGGTTCACTTGGTGTTTCCGTTGGATTGATTCTGAAATCGCATGAAACGTGTCGGGAACGCGTATGATTATTATGTTTTATGATTAATATTATGTTTTATTGGCCAATCTTGGTCAATCTCTCTAAATGGTATGCTTGGGGCTTCGCTGTCGCAACAACCTTTACTCCATCATTGTTGCTGTAAGTGGGAGCTTCTTTTCTTTTATTGCAAAGTTGAATCATTGCCCCATCATGGGGTGTATCAGTAGCTTCTTGACGTAGTTTGAATGAGTCAAGGATATAAAGCGCGTTCGTAGCATTTGGATCTGTCTCGGTTTTGTGGTGCACAGGTAAACAAACGTCCACTAAATCTTTGTACAGGCGCTTCCTGGAAACACTACACATGTAGTCGAAAGAAAATCATACCTTCAAAAATTCAACAGACAGAGCCACTTCTCGCAAATATCCTTTCACCCCCCTGCACACAATATCACTTGAAGACACAACAAAGTCAGGCAGCACATTTTTCAACCGCACTTGAATTACAGTGCGCAAGAAGCCGTCTTTTTGATCCCGCACAAATCAAAACCTTGCGACAACTTGTCGTACAAATAAATGACAAAGACCAACACCCCCTTTTTGACTGGGCGAAAAATGTTAGAGCGACTGGTTCTTTCCCAGCTGGAAGACCAAATAAAGACCGCAAATACTCTGTGGATTTTTTGGACATTAGCACGAGACATACACAACACTTGCCGCACGTACCACACTTTGGCTAACAAAAAAAGGTTGCAGATAGTGGCACGGGCAAGCACAGAAAAATTGCACCCTTACCAGTTTCTGGTTTTGTCTCTCAACTTTTCGGTATCGTTAGTCCAGTAGTCTCGGCTATCCCTATAATGCTCCAGAGGCACCCCTAGATATTTTGTTGGTGCCGTGGTCCATTGTATGCATTAAAAAACGGCAGGGGTTGAGCGCCAGTTCCCATGCCAAAATCCCGAACGTTTATCCCAGTTAATTGCAGCCCCAGATTTTTCACAAAAGGACTTAACCACCTTAACTGCTTCGCTTATGCTCTTTTGATCGCGACAGAAAACCGCTATATCATCTGCGTACGCGAGCAGTTTTACTTCAGTGTTCTGTAATGCAAACCCCAGTATTCGTTCATGCTTGAATATTTTTAAACAGAAAGGCTCGAGATACAGCGCAAAAAGAAGAGGCGATAACGGACAACCTTGCGTGACCGAACAACCAACATTTATACTTTCACTTAAATTTTGTTAACGATTATGCTCGCCTTGCATCCGGCATACGCCATCTTTATACTATCCAAGATAACAGACCCAACATTCGTGCATTCTAAGATTCTGAAAAGTATGTCATGGGACACCCGGTCAAAAGCCTTCTCAAGGTCGAGTTGCACCATCGCCACACGACCTAAGAAGGCATCACAGCACTCTAACACAGTTCTGGCGACGTGCATATTGGTACTTATCGTGCGATGCTTAATGCCGCAAGTTTGATGCGGTCCTACCAAAAACTGTATTACGTTTTGCAACCGTCAAGCTAAGACTTTTATGTAAATTTTGTAGTCAAAATTGGCTAGACTAACTTGCCTATACGCCTTTACGGACAGCAGTTTTACTGCGTCTTCACACTTCGGTATCAAGATGATCTGCGTCTCCTTAAAAGACTGCGGGAGAACATTTAGTTTGTAAGCCTCTACCAATACTTCATATAAAGATACCGCTACCTCCCTTTTGAAAGCCTTGTAAAATTCCGCCCTTAACCCGTCTGGCCCGGGTGACTTACAGGTGTTCAGATCATCTATCGTTTTCTAATTCCCACACACTAATTGGTGCTTCCATTATTTCACAAAGCTCTGGTTCTAACTTGGGCATAAGCGATAAAAATTCATCAGCAAGGCCATCGTTCATTGGAATGTGCGTGCCTAACAGCTCAGTGTAATACTCGACGAACGCCCGCTCAATCGTTTCTTTTTGGGCCGGAACACCATGTTTGTACCATATTTCCCTGATTTCGTTTTTCTGCGCGTAACGTTTTTCATCAGACAACGCACGCTTTGTAGGCATTTCACCGAACCACATCTTATCTCGTGCTCGCACGATAGCTCCCGTATAACGCTCAGTATGGATGACTGCTAGTTTATTTTTTGTGTCTCTTATTTCTTGCTTAAACCGCCGGCGTTTGCGCTTTCTTCTAACAATAGAGTCCTTAACTGTTGGCGAAGTTCTTTCTCCTTCTCTCTTTTCTGTTTATTGATAATTGTGCTTCTTTCGACTGCACCTAATTTAACTTGTCCTTTAAAAGTTCCCACTTGACTACCCAGCTCGTCTGTGCATCACTGTGCATATTAGTAAACAGTTCACTGACCCTAGCTGTAAAAGGTTCATCTTTGTACCTGGCTATTTAATTTCCACAACTTCCAATTCCATTTCGTGGTTTTCTGTTTGTTTCCCAGACAGAACGCCACAAGGCAATGATCGCTGTAGGAGAAGGCCTCGACCTTTTACTGTCACACAGTGGCACAAGTTCACTTGATATGTACACTCTATCCAGCCTCGCATAACTGGCACCTTGAAAATGTGTAAACCAGATTGGATCTCTAACCGTACAGAGAGCTACGTTATCCAAACAATATTTTGAAGTTATGTCCAATAAGCATTCGGCGCTTTTATCTCTAACCCGCTCGTGGGCTGCTCTGTCCTCTGTCATGCACACACAGTTGAAGTCCCCAAGCAAGATAACAAACCTTTCGCACTCAAGGTGCTTACTAATACTTTGGAAAAAAGGCCCCCGCTTACCCTGTCTGTTCGGTGCCTAAATACATATCGCTCTCCATTAAATATCGCAAAATGAAAAGTCGCAGTACACATAGCGGCCACTCGAATCAGAACAATCCCTAGTGATCGCCTGACTAAAAGGGCACACCCTAGCCGATGTTCCCACGGTGTGAGAGACACACATTAAAATCTGCTCTAAAAGGTTGCAACATGCGGTCCGTCATTTCCTGGCTTTCCACTTTAGTTTCTTGCACCGCAATTATATCCATTTCTCGGTCTGCGAACAGCCTACTAAGCTTTAAAGGATGTTTGTTTGCCTGTGCCACTGTATAGGTCGTTATACGGTGCGGGTAGGGCTTGATGTTTTAAGCAGGGTTAAAAGAATGCCTGTGAAGCCTGCAATTAAGTCCTTTTTTTTAAACTACACAGTGAAACCCTTCCCGTAGATACTTGGTGAGCAGAAAGAGGTATTTTTGTGCCATGGACAACCGACTGCAGACTGTGCAAAAAGCCGGAAACTGTTAATCACGTCTTCATCGACTGTTGGGACTCAGTGTTCCACTGGGACGTCCTCCAACGTACGTTAAAGAAAGACTTACCCATAACGCCGCGTGGAATTCGGTTCCTACCTGAAAAAAATGAGGGCGGTGTGCCGTACGATTTGATCATGCTCCTCAGCATTCATAGTATATGGAGGACGAGAATGGCGGTGAGGAATGCGGATATAAATGCCCGGCCTGTCAGGGAAAATTTCATTGAAAGCGTACAGTATATACGGGAAGTGTTTCGTGCTGAGGATTATCCCCATGAGTGGTTGCCTGTGCTTGACAATTTAGTGTTTATTAGAAAGTTTTAAAGCCACGTAGTCAGCCAAGTAGGGTTGACGGATCATTACATGACATGACGTGGGATGTGCTGTAGAAATGTCAAAGCAGGCAATAAATAAAAAAAAAGAAAAAAAGGTTTTGTGGCCCAGTGGGAAGAGCACCATCTACCTCGTGTTCCGCCCACAAGGTCGTGGGAAGAAACCGGACGCCGCTAACTATTATTTTTTTATAGTGTAGGGGGAGGGGTGTGGACGGAAAACGGCGTATGGAGGGAGAAGGCGAATGATTGAGATGCAGTCGCATCTAAAAGTTGATTGAACTCTTGTAATCATGCCCCTTGACTTCTTGACTTCTGTTCTATAGATGTGCTATCGTATTTATGTTGACTTGATTATTGTTTTTTTTATTATATGATAAAACAATGCTCAGGGCAGCGTCCACAACGAGAAACCTTAGCACGCATGCATGAAGGTTTACGTGACTGCGCAAATTATTACCCTGAATTACTCAGAGCCTTACTCTCAATTTTATTAACCTTGAAAGCTGTCTGCGTCACCAAGCATGACGTCGGTCTAGTGTGACAGCGCGGCTACCCTTTGCAACAAAACCATTAACACGTCCTTTTTTTAACGCGAGATTTGAAGCCTTTTCGCGCGCCTAGTGACCGAAATTCCCACCTGCCTGCTTGCATGGTTTGCGAATTATGAAAGAAGCACGGTACTGCATAAGATATTTATTTATTTATTTTATTTATTTACATAACCCTAAGGCCCGAATGGCATTACATAGGGGGGGATAGAGTGGGGTATAATCAAAAGTACAGTACATTTTTTCCAGCCAGAACATAAATGAAGGCAGAGAAGGTGTACATGACTATTGCATCGAGAAACTGAAAGTACAATCCAGAAACAACGCCAAACAACAATACATTATATTGAATGAAAAAAGGGGCTTCACGCGAAATACACTTAAAACAGTAAGCAAAACAAAAATAGCGCAAACAGTACACTCTACTGGGGGCAAAAAAAGATACAGAGAGAAAAAAAGAAAAACACAAGAAAGATTTAAGTGCGACATCAAAGAACTTCAAGAAAGGTTTTGAGTGCATGTTGAAAGGATGATGAATCGGACAGTTCTGCGATGTGAGCAGGTAACGATTCCATTCTGCTATTGCAAGGACTAAAGGAGAGTTTTTATATCTTCTGTTTAGCGAAAATTGGTTTAACTTTGAAAATGTGGTCAACCCGGCGGAGATATGAGGCGGTGGAATGATATGAAGCTGGGAAAACGGCGTGCTACTGTGGTACAGACGAATGAAAAAAGATAGTCGAGATCACTTTCGGCGCGTGGCAAGCGAGGGAAAATGAAGTGAATCCTTTAAAGAAGATACGCTTTGGAACGCTAGTACGAGGACGTAATGAACCGGGTTGCCTTGTTCTGGACGGATTCCAAAGAGGTTAGTTAAGTTTGCGCCCTGAGGATGCAATATGATTGAACCGTATTCTAGTGAGGGCCGGATAAGGACAATTATATGCATGAAACCTGGTTTCCTTGGTGGCTAAATGTAGGCGCCTCTTGAGAAGGCCGAGTTTTTTAAGGGCTTAGTAGTTATAGTATTCTATAGTGGCACGTCCACTTTAAATTAGCCGTGAAGAACACACCTAAATATTTAAACGATTGAACTGAATCTATTGGAGTATCATTTATTTTGTAGTTAACAGGGAACTGCCTCGGGGGTAGGACTAAACATATGTGTTTGGTTTTTTCTACATTGATTTCCATTTGCCAGCGGCTACACCATTCCTCTAGCCTAATCAGATCAGATTGCAAGATAATTGTATCGGCTGGATTAGATATTTCTCTATATACTACGCAATCATCCGCAAACAGGCGAATTGCTGATTTTAGGCTGCATGCTATGTCATTGATGTAAATCAGGAATAAAAGAGGACCTAACACAGACCCCTGAGGGACCCCAGATGATACACGTGTTTGGTTAGAAATATGATTGTTTAACTTGACTGTCTGGAAACGATTGGTTAAAATTCTTCTATCCATCGTGTTGTGTTTTGGTCGAGTTGGAGGTGGCGAATTTTTAGTAACAGACGTTTATGTGGCACGCGATCAAAGGCTTTCGAGAAGTCAATAAAAATTGCATCAACAGGACGGGACAGGTTTAGAGCGGAATGAAGGTCGGTTACCAATTCGAAGAGTTGTGTTTGGCAAGATAGATCTTTACGAAACCCATGTTGGTTATTTAAGAGCAGTTTGTTCAGGTTAAGGTGGTTCATTATATGCGTGAATAATATGTGTTCGAGTAATTTACAACAGATTGATGTTAGTGAAATTGGCCTGTAGTTATTGGGAATTGTATTGTCACCCGATTGAAAAATTGGGGTCACATGCGCTGATTTCCAATCTTCTGGTATAGAATCCTGAATCAAGTGATTGTTGAAAAATCAACAGAAAGAAAATATGACGAAAGGGACTTGTTAGTTTTAGAAGTTTCGCGCTAATTCCGTCTGGTCCGGGGCTAGTCTTGAGTGCCAAACGATCTATTGCGCAGGCTACGCCATGCGTAGTGATTACGATAGCGGAGAACGGGTGTGGAATGGTTAGTGACGGCAAATCGAGAGAGCTATCTAGTGGTCGCTCAACAGTGAAAACTTGAGAGAAGTAGGTGTTCAGTTTTCAGCACATTCTGCAACAGGCAAGGTCTTGCCATCTTCACTTGTGAGGGGTGGGGCAGAGTTTTTGTTCTTTGGATTAATAATATTCCAAAATTTTTTAGGGTCCGTTTTTAAAAGGTTTGGGAGCGTGCAATTGTAGAAATCATTTTTGGCCTTGTGAATTGCATCCGCGCACGCGCTGGATGTACTCTTGTATTTAAGCCAGTCGTGGGGTCGCTCGTTTTAGTCGGCTTTCTGGTAGGCTCTTTTCTTTTTATTAAGCTTCTTTTTACTTCTCGAGTAAACCAAGGGTCATTTACTCTTTCGCTTATTGATAGTTTAGGTACACACAATTCTTCCACTTCCTTTAGTTTATCGCGGAACAAACACCAGTTATGCTGTACTGAACGATGTGCAAAGTTGATGTTCAAAGTCTTCAGAGAAGCTCTGCAACAAACCGTTTAGTTTTTCAGTGTTTGTTCGGCTGTAGTTAAAGATACGTTTCTTCACTTTAGATTTGTCGGCACGTGGTAATGACAACGAGCAATGTACGGCGTTATGGTCACTGATTTTGTCCAGTACGTTTGTTTTAGCAAGCTGTGGGTTATTTGTGAGGACAAGATCTAGTATGTGGTCGCCACGCGTCGGTTCATGTACGAGTTGTTGAGATTATGATAATGAAGTAAGCGCAGAAAGCTTAGTTGTTCATGGCGATTGCGTTGAGCATGAACGGTTAGGGAGGCCCAGTCAATATCAGGATAATTAAAGTCACCGGCAAGAATTAATAGACAACTCGGGAACTTGAGGAAAATGGAATCGATCGAATCGTTAAGAATTTCTACGAAATCCTGCCGGCTATCAGGTGGCCGGTAGCAGGCACCGATGACGCAGTGAACATGTTCAAAATAGCAAGAAACCCAAACGATTTCAGAGGGGAGGAAATGGAAATACGTGATGGGTGATAACTAGATTTCACACCGATTATAACTCCTCCCCCTCGGCAGCCCGCTCTATCTTTGCGAAAGAGCATAAAATGACGAGGGAAGTGTTAAGTCAGTGTTTGGAACATCTTCAGATAGCCATGTTTCGGTGCCTACAAATATATCAGGCCGAACACGTGAACAAAATAGCATTTAGGGCGTCAATTTTGCTATAGATGCTACGAAAATTTGCTACGAGCAAGGATAACGGTTTGCTTGACTTCGATTTGTAAAGGGACCCTTTAGAAGTTCATTGTGGGGAGGGCGCTTTCGTTGATGGCCACCTTGACAACGCAGTCATTTGCAGCATCATAACAAAAAGTGAGTTGTGCATGTGCAGTTTGTTAAAGCGCACTGTGTATTTCTCGGTGCTTTTTCTGTTCGATTTCGCGAAATCGCGCAGCTTTTTCCGGGCTAGCTGTACTTTGGGTGAAAAATCTTCTTCTAGCCAGACTTTGGGCTCTTCAAGATTTTCAATTTTGAGGCGTTACTTAGGGCTTCCAGTTTTGATTTAAAGTTAAGAAATTTAACAATAATGGGACGGTGAAAGTCAGGCCGGGGTTTCCCAAGTCTATGGGCTCTCTCAATGTCTCCAGCTTCGATTTCAAGGTGGGTTGAAAAAAACTCTTTGACAACTACGTTCAGATTCTGCGTATCCTTCATTTTCTTCTTCCGGTAGGCCTTTAATGATAAGATTGTTACGCCTCATTCGGTTGTTCCATGTCATCAACGACATCCGCAAGACCTTCCATTTGTTTTTACAAACATTCCGCCTTAACTTTCCTGCACAGAATCAGCCACTACGTCAAAGTTTTTGGAATTCCGATAGATTGTTCACAGTTTTTTCGATATCCAGTCAAACGGGCCTCAATGCTGCCGATTTTTTGTTTGATTGCGTTAAGGTTAGTCGTAGTTTCCTTCATGGCAGTTCTTTAACAAAGTTAGAACGTCCTCGATCTTAGGCCCTGGGTTCGATTCAACGTCACCTGCCACAAAGCAGCAGCAATGCCAAGCACGTGAACAGCAGTAGTGTCGAGGGCCTTCGGACCGAGAACGCTGATTAAATTCATTCCGGGGGCAGAACGGCTCTGAGATAGGCACTGTAGCGAGCGACATGCAAAAAACCTGCCGATGCGCACCCGATAGGTGCACACGTCGACACCCATAGGAAACAAAAGGGGGGGATCAGCGGCCACAGAAGCTTTCAGTAAAAAATTGAGTGGAAAAATTCCTACCTAGAAAGGCAGAACACAGCGGTTACACAGCTGCCACTTGTGGCCGCGAATCCCGAAGGGTTGATGCGTCGCCGGGGGTTTTATAGTGTCCTGGTGGCGCGTGACGTCAGAAGTGACGCCATGCGGCTTGGCTGGATGGGATGATTGTCGATGTCTTCCGTCGGTAATCAGCGGCCAGGCGGCAAGGAGCAGTATGCACGAGGCAAGGCTCCTCTTCTAGAAAGGCAGAACACAGCGGTTACACGCTGCCACTTGTGGCCGCGAATTTTATAAAAAAATTCGGCAACCCTCTCAATTGAGATGCGAAAACAAAGGAAACAGCAGATTTGGTGGTCTTCGGTAGTTTAACATGACTTTTATCGGTGCCAGCTGAATTTTGTCGCGCTACAGGAGTAGGAAAAGAAATGACTTTCGCAGAAGGAATCTCGCGACAAACTGATACACGGCATGCACTCTCCACATATGCTCGTGGGCGCAGTACTTTTCAAAGCTCAACAAAACAAGCAAAATTTATTTCTACTGGAAAATAAAGTCCTAATTACCTTTTGACCTATTAGAATGCCATGCCTATATAATCACTAATTATTCGCACCGCAAGCTCAATTTTAACCTGAAAGTGTTTTATGCCCTTGTACACAAACCTCACCGACTCCTATTGCCCACGAAAAACACCACCAGAAAAAGTCACATTGGCGCGACGGCGGTGGGCTTCGAGCCCACGTTCACTTTAGCTACAACGGGGGATGTGAAACGCTACCGACTGAGCCATGAAAGCGTGCCCGGGTAGCTGTACGAACGCGCCTTATGTCCTTCCTTCTAAATTGTACATTGAGATGGCGCTGCTTTCTATGAGAGGTGAAGCGAAGTTGTGCGTCATGACGTAAAGAGCGCCGATAGTTTGCGCCTCGTTATGGCAGCGTGTAGCAGCGGAAGCTGCTGTGTTCACCCGTCCGCCGCCTATGTTGAACGCCGCTCACCTTGTGGAACGGCACCGCCGCGTTCCACAAGCTGAGCTCGTGGCAATGCAAGCGTGTGGTGTACGAACCACGGAGCAGGACCAATGTCGTTGTACTTTTGCCTTAGCACCCGCCAGCAGGACGTCGCTCGCCAAGCACACCCATCAGACTGCTCCGAACCCGCAAATATTGCTCTTTTCGCTGTAGCGTACCGTGACTTCACCAAACGATTCACTGACAACCCGTTCGGTTTCGTTCCCACGGTTGGCGAATACCTGGGGTTTTAATCGGATCTATGCCATGCTCTGGCGCGTGTAATCCACTGTCTAATGTTGATGCGTCTAACGTTCCCATGCCGACGAAATATAAATAGCGATGTGCAAATTCATATCGATGCACAGTCAGCATTCAAATGTTCCTGTAAAGGCACATTTCACTTTCGTGTTTTACCGATTCCTATGAAAGCAGGATCAACCACACGTTTGTATGTAAGCTTATATGTACAAAATTTACGGAAACCACAACAGAAAACAGTCTTGGTCAAAAGGGTGAAAACCAGGGGGAAACCTTAGAGAATGTGTCGCACACCGTACATGGTCAAGGTTTCACATTCAGTAGGTTTCACCAAAGACGCAAATTACTTCGAATAATAACCTTCTATTGTTCATTTCTCTATTCTCTGACAATTTAAAGCTGGTGCAAGCTTTATTTTTCTCGAAAACCCTTCTCAAAACACAAACGACGCGCTCAAGCCCTTTTAGTTCAAAATACCTCCGCGTCAGCACGATGACTCTACTTGGCTTTGGTTGTGTCAGGAAACCTAACTATGGGCTTCGCTGGTTAATCTAACCGCAAGAGTGATTCCCAAAATAATATAATACACCAGCCCCTCGTAAACAGGGTTTACCCAAGAAAACTAAAAAGCCGCTTTGCAGGAAATATTTCGCAATAATACCTCGAGAAGACAGTTACTTTGAATTGTTTTACTATCCTTTGGTAGATGTAGGGCTGGTTAAGGATATACAACATTCACTCGTAGTTTGGGAAGAATATCAAAGCACAGCCATCCATTTGCGTTTTGCCATTGTTCGGCGTTTAAACCACGACTTAAAAAGTGAAAACATTCAAAAATACAGAAAGGGCCTTGTACTACTCTGTGTAATTTTTGTTATTGCATAGAGCTCCTTCCTTGTTATGGGCAAATGCTTCTACTTAGCTGAACGGCAAGTATTTGAGTGGACGGACGTTTGATATTGAAAGTTTTCGTCCGTCCGGGAAAATGTAACGACGATAAATAGAAGCTGATGTTGAGATCAACCGAGCAAGTAACATGGTAGTCTTTTTTATCCGTTGACACAAAGTAATTCCATGGTTAGTAAAGATTCCTGCATTCTTAAGGGTAGAACTCTTCAGGGGCTCGCTTTGTAGCTCGCTCGTTTCACCCAAGTGAGCCACACGGCGTTCGAAAACCAAGCGGTTTATGTACTCATAAGTTTTCAAAACTCATGAAACGGCGCTTGTCGTGCATCTCCGCGTTGTTTAGCGCAAAGAATCTATAGGTAGATTTCAGGCTAAATATGTTTACTTAAGCGGAATTGCCCGCATTCATTTACTTAGGAACACTCGTTGGGGTGGTTTTTTACGGAATAAAGCGAGCAAATAGTGGCACTGCAACGCCCGCACGGGCGGGAGATAATCCGAGCACAAAAAAAAAACTCCCGCTAGCGCATATGAAACAGCACGCGCGCGAGTCAAGCGAAGGAGGGAGCTTGCATGGCATTCGGTGGTAGCAGACCGCGGATAACGGCGGTAAAGCCCATTTTCCCAAAACAGTGCTCTGCACTTCCGACATCTTTCACATTCAGTGGAACGGCCTTTATTTTTTCAAAGCGCGCTTACCTGAAGCTTTTGCGGCAACCGGCCTTACTGTGTAGGTCTAGGCTCCGTGGTGTGAGTCGACGAGATCTCTGCTACGAGTCCTGATTATTAAGTCTCCCTTACCTTGACCCAGAACCAGAATTGAAACCGTCAATTTCAAGTCGTGAACTGAAGGTCCTCGAAGTTAGCGTGGCGACGTACGCTCCGTGCTCCGATATGAGTGCGCTGGCCTGCAGTCATAGGCAAAAGTTAGATGAGAGAAAAAGCGCCGCCGCCGCCGCCGCCGTTGAGCTCAACGCCTGGAGCGCTAATTTCTCCTGAATATTGGTGGCGCACGCGCATGTCAAATGGTGCATGTAAGTCCAAATTTGTGCCATTGACCCCCGGAGAGCGAGAAACAGCAGAGAGAACGACAGAGCATGTGCGAACATGGACGGCGTCAAGCCAAGGGGCGAGCCATCGGAAGGGAGCAGCGGTTGGTCTGCGGTTGCATCGCCGCTGACCTCCTGTCTCGGCGACGTCAAGTAGTAGTGGGGAAGGAAACGCCGTCGCACAGTGTCGTCATGCGTCTCGTCGTCACTCGTAAGATTGGACAAGTGCAGTTGGCAGTGAGCGGATACTCGGGTATTTAGCAAAACGTGGTAGAATGTGAATGTCGGAGAGAAAATACTGGCACTGTGGACAAAGGCAAAATATTGGGCCATTTTGAACAGCGAAGTTGGATGACCAGTGAAGCAATGAGCCTACGACGTAGAGGGGACGCACAATTTGCTTTAAGAAGAAGAAGAGGAAGAACGAAGATACAAGGTAATTTATTGTTAACACGGCAAGGAAAAAATAGTCGGCGAAATCTTGGAGGCATCTCAGCGGCAAATAATCATATTTTGTATGGAAACGTTTTGACAAAACGAGAGTAACCACAGTTTTCTGCGGCCATAATTCCTCCATAATGCGCCATGTGTCAACAGAATAAAACTCAAAACTCCATCTCCCCTAAAGTGAAACCCGGAGCGGGCGAAAAATGCAGTGTGGAGGTGAGGTCAAACATGGGAAGTCTCTCCCTTGCCACGCGGCGCGTGCTGGTTGGGCGCCGAAGAAGTGCCGGTGGGAGAAGTAATCGCGCACTTGCGGAGGCGGTGGCACCGTATCTCGCTTTGATCTGGATTTAAGCTATAAAATGAGAGACAGACTGACTGCAGGTGGTCTGTGTATCACACGCTGGACCATGTTAAGAAGTATGCTATGAGGTAGAGCGAGGCTTTTGAAAAGGAGTGTCCCGGTGTTTTAGTACAATGACCACGAGACGACGACAGGCGACACTGATAGTCCGAGACCCTGAGGTGCTTCGCCCCTAAAAAAATTGTGTAATAATGGGCCTCTTCGATTTACAGTCTCGGGCTCACCGCGGACTCCCCGAGAAGCAGCCCAACATTCGATTTTCCCGTGTATCCCTATGGCTTCGGGGAATCCTGGGACTACCCGCGGGCAGCCCGCGGGTAGCCAGAAGTGGAAAATCGAAGAGGCCCAATTTTAATTTCAACGTGCACTAATAATGTGAAGCAATTGAATTCGACGTTATGGTCAAGCTGGCTTAGTTTCCAATTATAATATGACCCGTGTAACATTTGCTGGGAAAGGGCGGATGTTACAATCGGGACATTCTCTTTCTGGAACCGTACTGCTCAGGCTGATGCCCGAGAACGGACAGAGGATGATAATCCATTACGTTTAGAACTTCGATGTGAACTAGCGAGCCAGATACTTTTGGATGGAACACTCAGTAATAAACATAAAGTCATCTTAGCGTACATTTGTCATACGAGTATTTTGGGAAAAAATAGAAGGAGCAGAAAAGCGAGCGGAAAGGTCGAGAGGGTATCCAGGAGTAGAGTCCGGACAAGCTCTCGACACTGGGTGATGCGTGTTCAGGGCATAAAAAGAGGACAGACGAAGAAAGGGGGTATGAGTGGGGCCAAGCTCACACTTTAGTACCCTTTGAGGGCACTATAGCCTTTCATCTAGCCTGTGCCCTTCATGAAACGTAGAAGGGCATTTGTTGCTTGCTGCGAAGTCGTTGGTACGGGTCGATGTCCTAAGGTGGCCTCTGCAGTGAACGGGTGATTGCCCAATCGGCTGAGCTGCTCGGCAGCCAACAGGCGTCTTTCTGATCAATACGGGGAGCAACGACCAATCACATGCTAATGGTCGCTTTATTACCGCCGGCGTCGCAGTGGGAACTCAACGCCATCACGATGAGGAAGGAGTAGGCTTTCGTGAAGGCCATTCCCAACCAATGTCTACGAAATAAAGTAGACTGTGACCCAGAAAGCCCACACGCTAGGCGCCCTTTATTAGAGGGTGCTGGTTTTGGAGGAGCAGATGCACAAAGTTCATGTATTCTATTGGCTAATAGAGCTCTTACTCATGAACTGACGAAGCAGCGTAGCGGCATCGGTATTTGAGAGCGGAAGCACGATTGGTGCTTCACCGGCCATGTCGCAGCTCCAAATTGTTATTGAAGGCTGGCGCAACAGCAGAACTGGTGGACCCTCTCCCTTCAATTGAGACCCGTCTGTTGAGCCTTACATGTATTTCCGAACTTGCCGTGAACTTTCTGCATGAATCTAAGGCCCAGACTGTTTTGTCCACAGGCTTTCTCCTCTCCCAAAGTGCACGGCGTTACAACGTGCTTGAACCAGCGGTAACTGGCTTCGACGATCTCCACATATGTAGCAGGAACTCGGCGTCTGTGCGCCTACTTCAGGCGCAAATGCAAATCAGCTTGGGATAACCGCACACAAGATATCACTCCACGAACACTGTGAAGATTATTAACTCTGTGCCTCACGTCTATTCTCTGAAATCTTTATAACATTGCAAACTTCTACGAACGCCAATAAAAAAGAGCCGTGGTTCACACGTTCTGAGTGCGAGCCTCGGTCTCGTCAAATATTGCTTCCGTGAAATTGACAGAGCAACTAGTGTGCTCATTTTACAGAAATGGCGCAACTGGTGTTGGCGTCTGTAGTATCGAAACGACTCTTATAATGACATGCGGTGCGGATGGTGAAATTAACGTAATAAAATTGAAATAAATAGCGGGAAAAAGGGAACTTTATAGGAATATAACACAGTATCCGTAATACTAGTCACCTCACATCCCGAACGACACTTTGGCTCATTTTAGCTTTATTTGAATAGAGGTGGACCTAGTAAATAGGGTGTGGCCTAAGAATTAAAAAAAAAGCATCGACTAGCTCTACACAGAGGGAGACACATACTGGCTGAGATTTTGCATGTTGCGTTGCAAGGCATAACGTTAATGTAAGCAAATAATTATCCTGAACATCGGCATGGAAAAACACGTACTAATGTGCATTAGCCGACATTAGCTACAAGGCGGGACGCGTTCAATAGTGCGTGCACTGAATTGAAATCACGTGATAAAACTTAGGCGTTTTGGGTGAAAATTTGAAAGCTCTTGGGCAGCGCCTAAGCACGCGCACTGACTGTTATGCGTTCCACAGACCGTGCATACTAGTCTTCAAGGAAAGACTCTTAAAGGGTCAATAAGAACAAGGTACAAGTTTGGTTAAATAAATATACTGCTTTTCTCCGATAAAAATGGCACTCATTTTATTGCAAACGTGGAACATGTAATGTACATACAAACCAATACATGTGATGCAGTGGCGACTCCCTAGCCACTTCCCGGCAACTTTTGTATTACGCCACATAATTTTGTCTGTGCGATTGGCGGCCGCCACACTAAACCATAGCTATGACCTATGACTAAACGATTGTGGTGTTACCTCTGGGTCAATTTGATCGAATCACTTGAAAGATATTGTACTGCGAGCACACTGAAAGTTTCTTTTTTTTAAATCTGACCCATAAGACTTCACTGCAGCACTACAGAAGCAACAGGCCACCCTGCTCGGGCGTGCTTAGCTCGACAGCTTCTGTGTGTCAGCTGGCAACGTCATCGCGACCAGAGGCACGGCCGAGGTAAGTCGTTCCGTTTCCTTAATTACCCCGCAGATGAAGGGAGGCAGTGAGAGTATGCAGCAAAACACTGTAATGAGGGAGGCAGAGAAATAAACAATGATTGAAGCCCTTCCCTCTGGAAACACAGTTGCACGCGAACCGTGACCTGAGAGGACAACAAAACGACTAAATTCGAAACGCATTGATTACAAAAAGAAACCTAAAACTCTTCTGCTCAAACCAAAGCGCAATGACCGAAATTGAAACGCAAAACCAAAAACGAACCCTTTAATGTTGCTGATCTTTACGCGAATGCAAATGTTTGCTATAAATTATTGTAGATAAATCCTTTGTGGCTGCCACTCTTCCGTGGAAACGAAGCACGCCTTGCCTAAACATGTCATGCCTGCAGGTGAAGTGTCCGACGAAAGCAAGAGACCGCACCTGCGATGTGGCGGGATGCAAGGGACGAGGCTGATTGGCTTCCATTGCGGAGTAATAATGGGCGACACTTTCGCGAGTGCATCTGCGCCAGCTAAAGACGGGGAGCTCCCACAATCTATCTGTAAGCTCCAAACACAGTTCACACATTATCCCTGGCCAATCTCTCTGGGAACCCTGGGTACTTGGTAAACACTTCAAGGGGACAATCTTCATACTTATCATCATAATCGTCATTACAGAGCATGGATAAAGTTGTAGGTGGAGCTCCATGTGGGCCAGTCGGGCGGGAATACAAAGATATTTATTGTCATATAGATGCCGTCTCTGTATACGTAGATGACTTTGGAAGAAAGTGACATGCGAAAACGTAAATTATGCTATAGGCCGGTTTGGAGAAAGGAGGTGTAGGTAGTAGGACCTATGTACTGTGGTGGCCTGGGGTGTAAAGTGATTGGTAGCTACCCTGGAGGAAGTTGTTTGGTTAGATGGATGCATTGCGTTTGCTTGTGGCGCCAGATGATGCTTTTGATTTTTCCCTTGACCACCTTGCAGAACAAGTATGACCGAAAATATATTATACATTGTAATTCTCGCCGTCGTCTTCTTCGGTGGGTGGGCCACCATTAGACAAAGCAGTCCTCGTCATTGCTGTCCTCATCATCGAGCGGTAGTACGGCAATAAAAGGAAAGAAATGAGGGTTAATAACAAAAGGAAGAGATATCATGCATGCCGGAGTGAACGTTACATGGAACTTTTAGGTGCGATGTGAAAAAGGAGGGGTGCTGCTCTGCTCCTCGGAGTAAACGTTTCTGCAAATTAGAGGGCGTACATATAACCAAGCATTATTTCCCGACCTAAGATATCTGATCACCTCCAAATTCTTGTCTTCCAGATGAAGTCTCAGCAAACAAGAATGATACGTATACGAGAACTCTAACAGCAGGCTTAAGCGCTCCATTTCTAGCAAAAATAACCGCGGGAGCTAAATGACTCGCCCAGTTATTTTTCATTGGTGCTAAATATGGCAACAAAACTATGGTTTAACACTTGTCGAAGACGTCTTAGCACGACATCTGCAACAAAAGTTCCGAAGGCCACAACAGGTCCCTGTAGATATTTCCTACTCTATCGTCCCCACACATTTTCTTCGAATTCTGTTGTAAAATACGAGGCATCATGCGTCGACAATGATAACAGATCTGCAGTAACGAACCTTGGGATGACTCATTGTAATTCTTTACTTATTCAAAGTAGCCAATCGTGGCCCCACATTTATTTCAGCAGGTGGTACCCAAGTCTTTTTGAAGTCGTGAACGTGGCTGTATGTGTTTCCATGAGAGCAGATGCACCTTTTACGTAAGTAATGAATGCGCCTTTTTTATTCTAAAAAAGGGCCTTACATAGCTTTCAATCTAAAGGGTTTCTTTTACACACGTCACTCAAGAATCAGTGAGATAGAAGTAAATGGAGAATAAAAAAATTGTTCATGGTATCCACATGCATAGCCCTGTCAGGAGAAAGCTTGAAGAGAAGATTCAGTAATATCGTAGCAATACCTCAATCGAAATCTCAATGAAAACAAACAAATCGCGAGTATTGTTCATTAGAAAAGCGGTGGTTGTGTAAGCCCTTCAGCAAGTCTCGTATTACTGAAGTGGTGGATGTTTACATAAATACCTTAGAAAAGTATTCAGTGCTGATCCGAAGGAGCAAATAGAAATTAGACGTAAACATAGGACGGTAGGGAATGCACTCCAGTACACCGCCACGCGTAATGAAATGTCCTGGAGAGAGTGAGAACGATCTTTATTGAACTGTGGCGATTATAGCCGGGTTAAAATCGCCGATATCACTAAACAAACTGGGTTTAGTTCCGGTGCCATATATACACCAAAATTCGGCATATTACGAAGCATCTCCAAAGAACATTTATGGGAACTCAAGCGTCCATAAACAGGAGGATGATAAGTGCAACGTTCAATGATTTAAAACGTCTGTTATGACTAAGAAGTTTGTGTAGGCGACCCAAAAAATGTAGTCGAAAGAGGTTAGTCTTCTACCGTTCTGCCGCGTAGCTTCTTTTTCCTCTCACCCTTACCCCTCAGGCTGTGCCCCGTCTTTTTTTCCCCCTCCCGTTTATGAATGCGATGACGCAATCGCAATGATTGCAATGAATGTTCTATTAAAATTTAATACCTCCGAGTTCCTGCTTTTCGCCCGCACAATGTTGGGACAGCGCTCGTTTATCTCCCATCCCATGTATGTCGTTTTTATGGCGTCGATGTTTTCATGACAGAGCTGCTTAACCTTTTATTTGCGCTTTCGAGCATTAAAAGGAAACCGCGCCCAAACGAGACCACGGGGCGTGTGCCTCGTGAGGAGCGCCCGGCGTCATCCAGTCTTGCGCGTGGACTTGCACCACGTGTGGAGCTTGAAAAAAACTGAAAAAAAAAACACCCAGCGCCCGGGAGCGGGAGCCTCGTGAGGAGTGGCCCGGGTCTGCCAGCTCGATCTTGGAACACACTCCGCCAATCATCCGTGACAACACCTTTCATGCACTGTTCTCCTCTCCAGTTCACGTAAATTTGGGATGGAAGTGGGAAGCACAGGGTGCCGAGTTTGCGCTAGAGACGACTTGTTCCCAAAGCTGGTTGCCGGGGTTCTAGCCCATGTCAACTTGGTCCGCTTGGCGAGGTATGTAAAAGCCTGCAGTCAAAACAATCCGTACTACCAGTAATCAGAAGTTTCCGTACAGGTTCGGAAATACATGTCAGGTGCAACGGCCGGGTCTCCGACTGCGAAAGAGAGGCCGCCAGCTCTGCTGTTTCTGGAGCCTTGCACTGTTAGTACAAGCTGCGACTATTTGCTCTATTAGTTATGGTTAACCCCCAGCCCAAATTGTACTGTTAAAAGCTGTTCGTACTGTAGGTTATGTACTGGTGTGTGCTTCCAGTAGACTCGACATTTATTTCGCGCTCACTAATGGGACACGTATTAGTGACGGCTGCAGTTCTTTGCTGGGGAGCAAACAGATACACACCTAATTTTTTGCCTCCGGCAAGTAGTTGGAACCAGCGACAGAATGACCGTCATACTATAATCGTAGCATAACTTTGCACAGGGGGAAAACGGTCACGTTTCATATCAGTTGCGGCTTTTGACCTGAGTTTTATTGGAGCGCTTCCAACTGTGCGTAGTCGTTTATTGCAATGGACGTGTACGACCACAAGTTTTTTATTGCCCTCGGTAAAACATAAATATACTGTGTTTGTCTTT
>CM023453.1:0-128519 GCA_013339765.2 Haemaphysalis longicornis
GGTCGTTTCAAAACCAATCCTATAATATCGGTTCTTTTAAAGCAAAAAGCGGTGATGAGGCCGTAATTTCTGGATTAAATTTACATTCTTAAACGCACAAAACACCGGCGTGATTGGTACTGATTTTGGCACCATTTAAACTTACGCAGTGGAGACATGTAAAGCGGCGGTCCATTTAAGTCTCGCTCTAGAGTACGCACGCTTTTGTTTATGTCCTCTACTTCTTTGCACACAGCGCCATGCAACTAGTTTCTGTAGTGGACGTTTTAGGCTTCTATTTTAGCCGTAAGTATCAATCGTCATGGCCACCCGTGTTGTATGCTTAACTTAGCGGCAAATGGCAAAATTATAAAAAAAAATGAATATAGCACTTGTGTTGGGGAATAATACAAATTCTGTTTTTCTGCTTTTGCATTATATCAAATATTTTGTGGTTTCTTTAGACTGTGTATTAACGAAAGTAACCGTATCTACTTTGGCCCCGTGTAAAGGGACAGACCTAATGTTGAGATCAATTTGTGTGTTCAACTGATCGGGTTCTATTTCTACACGGTGCTGTTTCGTCTGAGAAATGGATTTGCTGTACTGCAGCAAATAACAAACTCGTTTTTGACGGCCATAACGCAAATGGAAGGAATGTCCACTTTAGAAAGCAAAACAATTCGTCCTTTATTCAAGCAGTATTCTCCAATACCCATTTTTGTAATTATTTATTAAACCAGCAAATAAAAACCGATGCTATTCCCCTTCCTCAATGTAGAAGAAGTAATGAAGCGTGAATATAAAAGGAATAGTATTTGCGGAATTTAAAAGCAAATTACTAATATAATATTTGAACAGAGCTTGTTCTACCGCCGATAATGTCCGGGAATATATCCGTGGTGGCGTATTCAACTCCTACTCTGAAGACGCAATATACCAATGCAAAAAAAAGCTCACACGTATTTCGAACTACATTTTATATACTAGCTAGATTTTTGTAGTGGACACGAACAGCGGTTCTTTTTATAGTCACATGATCAGCCTATCTCGCCTCCTGTAGGGCAAAGGACTCCCATAGATGTCTGTGAGGAGGGGAAGGAGAACCCCCTCTGCAGGTTCTTGAGTAGTGTGTATTCAGTGGCGACTGGGGGTAGACACAGTCACCAGTTAATCAGACGAGGGCGCTTTGAGAGGTTATAAAGAAAACTTGTATTACAGAACAAAGCACGACGCAGACAATAGCACTTAGACGAGACCCTACCAGAGAACTATCAAAAACCCAAAAGGAATAACCATTTTACAAATGTCACATCAATAAACCCAAAACGTCTAACTAATGTGCAGAAAACGCCAGAAAAGCGCCACAGAAAAGTTCAGAAAGAGTTCACCATGACGTGGCGTAGTACTCGGGGCGTCGGGGTGTCGCGTTGCGTTGCGCTGAGGGCGTCGTCGGGAAGTCTCGCGTGCTGGGCCGTTGACGATGCAGCTCCGTCGCTGCTCTTCCAGGAACGGTACTTGCAGGAACGGTCGTGGCAGGAACCTGGTCATCGCCAGGCGCCACGTCAGGGAAGGCCGCGGGCAGTCGGCACCCGGTAGCCGCCGGTAGACGATCTCCAGACCGTGGTCGTTCAGGACCGGGGCACGACGCAGCGCGTGTGCCTGCCACGGGCCAGGACACTGGGGAATAGGACGCTGGTCAGGGGAGGCCTTGGCGTCAGGTAGATCCCTCCGAGCTTGGGTCCCCGAGACCCGATGAGCTCTCGATCTGCGCCTGGACGCCGCTCTCCTCGAACCGTCCTCTCGGAACTCCTCCACTGGAATGGCCGTCCTTCCTCGTTCCCGTCTGGCCTCGTCACCGCTCCGTTGTGACCGGCTCTCATAGGGCCCTCGCGTTCACCGTCATCGGCTCGTGTGACCTGCCATCTCTTTTTCGGCCGTCCAAAACGAGGACAATCCCTTCACGGGCATGTGTCCGCGACGTCGTCGTCGTCGTCGTCCCCGCCGACTGAGCGCTTCACCTCACAATGTCCAATTATGCCTGCCCCGTGATAACTCCGACCAATTTATCCCCCGAAGTTTCTTGATGTCGTCTGCTAATTTAACCTTCTGCCGCCCGCTGCCACGCTTGCCTTCTCTAGGGATTCACTGAGTTACCCTTAATGACCAATAGTTATATTACCTTCCCATACCATGCCCCACCCTTGCGCATTGCTTCTTTATTTCTACTAATGTATCATTAACACTCCTTTGTTCTCTTCGCCACTCAGCTCTCTTCTTGTCCAATAATGTTAACCTACCATCTTCTGTTCTATTGCTGGATCAGTCGCCCTCAATCTATGCTTAACACTATTAGTGACCCTCTAAGTTCCTGCCCTTTGGGTGAGTACATGTAAAAAGTAGCTGTCAAACACTGTCGTCTTCTGGTTCAATGGTAAGCTGCCTTTGATTATGTTAGAGAGACAGAGAGAGAAGGGTGTTTATTGAAAAAGCATAGGGTATTGCCGGAGCTTAATTGGAATCTGCTACATGCTTCTCTTCTAGGGGTCGGGATTGTAGGCAAAACAGGCCCTAGAAAAAAAAGGTCCGCAGAAAGAAAAAAAAAAGGGCGTAGCTTGACGTGGTTGACGGACTAATTTGCTAATTTGGTCGAAGAATTTACAATTTTAAAATTTGACTAATGTGTTCCAAAGGAGAAACCCAACTTTTTAGAGCCCGACGCTGCCTACAGGGGCACGTTCATCGTCCTAGGAAAATCTTCAAAGTTACCGGTTCTTGATCTAGGTGTCCAATATCTTAAAAAAAACGGGATCCTGGTGCCAAGTTGGCCACACATTCTAATAAATTATGTTCTACGGTTTTAAAGAACAGATGTCGCAGTACGGGTTGGTCGTCAGTCCTAGGCGAAAAAAGTAGCTGTTGGTGTAAGCCCAGTTCAGTCACAGGCAATGATATATTTTGTCCAGGCTACGAGGGAGCTGTTTTGGAAGTATTGATTTCACTTGTGGGTCAATGGTGTGCAAACGACTTGTTTATTTGGTTGGTTACACTATAGCCCGTTTCTTTGAGTTATTGCAAAGCGATGCGCCATGGTAAAAGCGTCTGTTTTTTTAAGAACACTTTACGGTATTCCCCGTGGTCAAGGCTGATACGGGTCACTTCGTCGGCTTTTTTAATCCAATAATACCCCAGTGGCCAGGTATTCATTGCCATTTTATGCTGTGTCCAGCAATGCAAGCGAGGTGGTGACGGTACGAGACACCGGAGGCTGCGGCATGGTGGGGTAAAGACCACCTCCTCATATACAAATCTTCCCAGAGCTCCCTTGGAGTCTGTAAAGATGCTTCACTGTTGCGGCTCGTGGCGTAGGACGAATGCCTACGGAATGCACTCTGCCCCACTCTTCAGTAATAATTTTAGATTTAATAATACTTTTTATAATGCTATAATCACCATTATTATTTACTATTATTACCTAAGCTTTTTTCAAATTGATATTATAGATACCAGTAATTTATAGTAAGATCGGACCGATGAAGTTGTAACGCCGCGATTGCCATCACTGTCATCATCTTAACCGTTATCACTATCAAACGGCTCGTGCACAAACACCCTTGGCGCCTGTGCGCTGCGCCTCCTCGTTCTATGCCACTCGCTTTCAGCTTTGCACAGCAGCCACAACTTCAATAAACGTGGGCGCGGCCACACTGTCTCGTCGGCAGCCTACAAATGGTGACGCGGCGTGGTGAGCTTTTCTGTGGGAGCACCTCGCTGCTCCATCAGCCACAACGCGGACGACAGCACGCGACAAATATCACCCGCCCTCTCACATCTACCCGGGCTGGTTCCGTATGGCTTCAATACAAACCACTTTGCCTTGTTTGTCATACTCTAGAGTCTCTTTTATGTAAACGACATCTGGTCACCAGCCATAAGATACCACATTACCCTACAGACGCTAACTGTTGACCTCGTTGTACAGATAAAGCTGCGAGACTCTGGCTTTGGTGTGCATGACTGCCTAAAAGATCGGCCTCAACGACTACGGCATGGAAACCCGGCTGACGAAAATGGCATCAGAACATACTGCCGGTATCACCACTCTTCATCCGCCATTCCTAGCATCGACGCCTTTACTTGAACCATCAAAGGGTGACAGAGAAATGCTACTTAGCAGACGTCAATAGCTCGAAGTCGTTTACGGACATCTGGTGTCCGATACATCGCTCTTCGACATCTATTTTTACTGCAAAGCAGTATATGTCTAACCCTCAGTTTTCATTCCGGTACCACCGATTCACTCAGCGCCACTCCCGGGCACCTCCTCACCACCGCTTGACACCTCTTTCACAACTATTTTTTCCCCTCGCCCCCACCGATGCCCCTTTGGCAAGTTGCGCAGTCGGCCGCTAACGGCGGCAGTGCAGTTGTCAAATGATTGAGAAAAATAAACCGAAGCACATATGGGCGTACAAAATGAACTCATGTTTACAATACTCCCTAGTATGAAGTTTGTGGGCAGCCCGAGCTGCCGTCTTGTTGGTCAGGGCGCATTTCTCCGGTGTGCCCTACTCTGTTTGTACCTCACACTGCGCCGCAGCCGTCAGCCCCCATGTTGTCCAATCATATTTGAACCTTCCCGAAATTATCCCGTGCCTTGGAGTAGCGCACAATGAAACAGAATCTAGGGAAAGTGTCAGGGGAGGGCGGTCTTTGGTGCCGACGCAAGAGACATGCGTGAGGGAAAGGCAGTAAAAGAGATGGCGCCATAGCTGCACGTGTCGTACTCCACCTCACCCTTCGCTACACGCTTCATCTCTATTTTCTTTCTATCGTCGCTGCTGCCTTCGCACACTCTGTTACGCGGACGCAAACAGACGGTGCTCCACCGAAGAACAAGAAACGGCTTTCAAAGGGCTGCACCCGCAAACTTCCGAAAATTGCCGTCACTGTTTCCGGTCAAGATGCTCTTCACCAACTACCTGCGAATCCCTCCCGGTTGAAGATATACTTTCCCAGTTATAACGCTGGCGTGAGCCCATATTTTTTTCCGCTTGGAAGGCAATCCGAGTGGCATTTTCGCCGGTGTCTTTCACGCCTAAGTATGGGCCATCACCGGTTGCCGCTTTATGCGTGCATGGTTCGCGCATGGACAGAAAGGGGCGTGCAGAGCTAGGCTTCATGCCACTACCGATAAAATGCCGATTGTGCTTGTGAGAGATTTAGACGTGGAAATTAAATAGGTCAATGCGCTTAGTACGTTGGGCTCGGTTGGGCCGAACCACTCGGTTGAGTGGTTCGGCTGTGAGTTGATGTGTTACACAGACATCTTACACAGACAGTAAGATGCCTACAATAGTGAAGGGAAACGGACAGCCCATGTTTGTACGCGAGAATAGTGCTCAAGGACTTCCAGGCTTTCAATCGTTGTGGGGCGGTTGCATGCTGTTCGTTTGCAGTAAGAAGAGTTCTTTATGAATTAAAGCGTTGGCTGGAACACAAGAGCAAACTGGCGCAAAAACAACGGAAAGCTGCTCGTGCCGCAGTTATCGCAATCTTAAATTCAGCTCGTCAAGTAGCGGCGAATTCTTCCGGATGAACATCAACTTTACCACTTGGAAAGCCGGCGTGGGCCAATAGCACTTTTTCAGAAGTCTTTCAGGGGATATTTCGACCAAATCTGTAACTTCGAAGCACGTGCACATGACCGGTTGCCGGTATATGCGTGCGCAGATTTGTAGTGTAGAATAGTGGGAGGGAGGAGGGTGTGTGTGCACGCGCAGCTAGAGGTTTCATTCCCAGGCAGATGATTGACATTTCCCTTGTGCTTTTGCGAGGTTTAAATGCGGACGTTAAACGGCCCAGTGGGACCTGTCCGGAGACCTTGTGGTAGAGAAGATTGGGTTTGTGTGTTACACGCACATAAGATGGTCACGATGCGGGAGGGACACAGCAGCTCCATGTTTGTCTCCAAGGGCAAAGTTTGGATCCTTCAAAGTTCATTCAGGTAATTGGTTAGGAAGAATGCTGCATCAAAAATTACGACAAGCGCGTTTTCCTTCGCGCACTCCGTGGACTGAGTCCAGCTAGTAACGCCAGCGGATGCAACGCCCCGTCTCTTTTTCGGCTGTATGACGTCATGGGCGTAGGATTGTTACGCTACAGCCTTCCAGTTATTCTCCCCCTCTCAAAAGGAAATGCGAAAGTCCTCCTGCAAAGTATGCAACCGCGGGTCCTGAGGGTGTGCTTTGGAGTTCGGAAGATCACACCCACGGTGGGAACTATGGTAAAGTATTGACGAGTGGCAACACTTGCTCTTGGCGCGCAGGAGTTCCTTCGCACTCAACTGCGATTTCTAGCACGGAAGCAAGGTCACCTATTAGCAGTCAGCTCATCAACTAATTTGCGAGACCTGCCTCCACATTACCAGCACCCTTCTCTATCGCTACAAGCGCCTTGGATGTAAGCGCATCTGCGAATTACAACTGGAGTTCCCGGCATTACCTGCAACCAGGATATCGCCAACCCTGCCTTAAAGTTATTCGCCTTCGAAATGATCATCCAGAAACACCGGGCCCACACCCAGCTATACACGGATGGATCTGTGACAACCAGCTCATCGGATATAGGATTCTGCTTTCCATCCTAGCGTACCGCCTTCAGTGGAACGCTTAGCCACAGCACGACCTCCATGGTCACCGAAGTTGCCGCTCCGCGTGCTGCTTTCGCCTACATCATCGAGCAACCAGCACGTCAGTGGGCAATTTTCACGGATTCTCGGGAAGCCCTTCAGTGCTTAAAATCGTAACCGAAAGATCAGCTTGTTTTCGACATCCATGCATTGCACTTATAAGCTCTAAATGCACACCATCATGTAAAGCTTCAGTGGATTCCTGTTCACTGCGGTGTAACTGGGAACGTCAAGGCGGACACTGCGGCATCAATAGCGCATCATCTGCACGGGCCAGTGATACCGATACCGTTATCCAGAAAAAGATGTTTCTGCCCTAGCGTCGAAGGCTGCCAGGAGATTTCAGCGATCTATGGGGGCTCTTGGGCAAAAACATTACACGCCGCTTCACTCCATAGACCCGCACAGGACCTTTGGGATGCCTGACGGACTTTCCAAGCATGACTAAGGGGTTCTGCACCGCGTGCGGGTAAATGTCGCTTACAAAAGTTATTTTGCATTCATGAAGAAACAGGCCGATTCCGCCTTCTCCACTCTTTGTGACGTGCACGAGGACTTGTACCACGTATTATGGGCGTGTACACAGTATAGAGCAGCTCGAACGTCCATTTTTGTGTCCTTGGGTCTTCCGCTTTCTAGAGGACTAACTCTAAGTGATGTGCTAGGCCCATGGTCGAACTCTAAACGAGCATCTCGAGCATCAAAAGCTCTATTGTCTTTCCTGCGAAGCACAGGATTTGATCAGACTCTTTAAACAGGACGCTATTATTGAGCGCATCATCTTCATCACAGTCATTATCATCTCTTCATCGATTTCATTTTTTCATACATCTCGTGTACCAAGCTAGGCGCCTTGGCCAGGCTGACCTCACCAATATTATTAAAGACTATTCTCTCTCTCCCTCTCTCTCTTTTCAGCTTTGCGGGTCATCCATCTTCTCAGAGTGGAACGGCAGTAAGTTTTTTAACTCAGCAGGCCCTTCTTCATCACTGATGTAAGAAGTCGAGTGGTGCGCTACTACCCCGAAACGATGCGTCTACCTGACGGGATCCTTGCACAGCTACGGTGACCACCACCTGGCCCACAATGCCGTTCTGAAGCACTATGGCATCTCAGGCAGCATCTTTGAAAATTATACTGACGGTTGTGCTGGCATAGCTATCTATGTCACTACTGAAATTTAGTGCATCCGGCTCTTCTATTGATGCGTTGTTGCGGATCTTGTAGCGTGCCCGGTGATAACGTCCATTGGTCT
Source organism: Haemaphysalis longicornis (assembly GCA_013339765.2). NCBI lineage: Eukaryota > Metazoa > Arthropoda > Arachnida > Ixodida > Ixodidae > Haemaphysalis > Haemaphysalis longicornis. The sequence goes on from CM023453.1 coordinate 7,927, forward strand.
GGAATTGCAGCAAACACTGGGGCCGAGTTGGGCGAAGAAAGAAACTTTATGACAAAAATTTACGTGGCGTTTTACTTACCGAAAAGGGTTCTGTGCTCCTGCCCGCGAGAGAAGAAATAACCAGGATGTGTCAGCCCCCTTTTTTCCATTCTTCTGCGGTTTTCAGAACGCGCCACTCACGAAAATCCGTGGCACCGCAATTGACGCCCACACACTCACAGAGAGAAAGCACTTTCCCACTCGCACAGCTCAGCATCAAGTTGACTTCGTTGGTGCAATCTTCCTGAGGTCGAAGCCCTAAGGACCACCCAAGCTTGAAGCAACAGGAGGACGCCTGGTCCCCGTCGGTAATCCGGGGTCGGGCGGTCGTTGAACCGCTGCCTTTCGGACACGCCCCTGAAGGTTCCCCCCATGCGAGGATAGACGCCGAATAACACAGGAAAACTTAGCCTACCGCCTAATGGCGATGCCGCGCAAAGCCTTTGTACCATCTGCGTGCAATATTTTCGGCAATTGTGGCTTGCCTCGCTTGCGGGCACCTGGTTTACCGTGAAGCCGCCGAAAGCGGCTTGTGTACAGCAGTAGCGTCAGTCACCGCCGCATGATTGCGTGCAAATCCGGGTCGCTCCCGTCGACAAGGCGATGGGGGGTAGAGTGGGGCCCGGACGACGGAAGGCTTGTGTGATTGAACCCGAAATTATTGCAGACGGAATTCGCAACACCTCGCCCCGAACAGTATACCATTCCTTTCCTGAAAAAGAACATATTTTTGCAACTGCGTCACTTCTGTCCAACTTAATGTTTTGAAGTGTTGCGTCTCGTCTTTGTTGAGCTACCAGTGCAGCTCTGTTTACACCTAACAACTTCGGCATACACTCCAAAGTGGGGGGTGGGGACAAACACCTCATCTAAGTCGGAAAACTCTTCCTCCTCTCCGGGGCTTTCCTCAAGTTTAGAGTCCTGCAATGTCACCTCAATTGTTGTGGCAAGAGGGGATAATCTACGCGGAGAGTTCTGCCCGCCCCCTGCAGTGACTATGGGGTGTCACCTCGTTGGAACTCGGCACTATCGCCGCGAACTCCCGAGCTTTTCAGCAAATACCCCAAATTTCAAAACGTTTTCATCAAACATTTCATCCGAGCGGTTTGAAAATAAGTACGGATATCGGGCGGCCAACTAGGCGATTCCAGAGCTTCCGTGTGAAGTGTCCCAAATGGACCCTCGATGCGTATTTGCGATCGGAAGACACACACTGTTTGCCTCAACCACCAGCCTGATTCATACACACTCGCCTGAAATCAGCTCTGGGGCTACGTAGGATGAACGCAACCACATCCATCGTTGACGCGGAATCGCGGGGCACTAAGCAGCATTTACTGTTCACCATCATCTCCTGAATGTAAGGTTCTAGCAGCTTCCTACTCGGATCGTCTATCTCGGCCGTCAGAAGGATACGATAAGATTGTGAAACCCGGCGTGCACGTGATACACCTGGTGACACTAAAGCGAGTCAGTGGTAGCATATTCTGGAAAACCTTTTTCAGGTGCTTCGCCTAGTTCTCGAGTATCCGCTTTCGTGCCGTCGCGGTCCTTCAACTCTTTGTCGCCGGTGCCCTCGGCATCTGGGGAGATGCTGTCTTTTGGACATTTGGCTTTGAACCGCCGCTTCGCACCCTCCCTCTTCTCACTAGCATGACGCGACAAAAGCTTCTCAGCGTGCCCGGAGGCTCGTTCCACCGTTGGGACATCTAACTTGTCCATTGCCCAGCTACGCATGCTTGCAGCGAGCCGGCAGAAGAAGTCCTCCAAAAGGAGGCGTTGCACCGCTTTAGCTTGGTCGCCAAACGACCCCTATTCCTTTAGCCACTCTTTGAAATTCAGCATCAGTTTATACGTTAACCCTGAGTATGAGTCATTTCTGCCTCTCTACTTACCCGACACCGCTTCCTGTAGGCCTCGCTGACAACCTATACTTCTTTAGAAGACATGCTTTACCCCTGTAGTAACCTTCCGCATCTTGTCTAGTAAAGCGGGCTACCACATGGCCGGCCTCACACGGTAACAAAGTGACTAGGCGCTGCGGCCAAATTTCTCTAGGGAAATCCACTTTCTCGCATGTGTGTTCAAAATTAACCAAAAATAGGCCCTTGTCTCCACCAACCTTAAAGGGTTGCATGAGGTCCTTCATTATGAACGACAGCTTTACTCCTCCTCCACTGGAGGCCTCACGACTATCTCTGCTGCTTCGGGCTCTCAGTACTTCCAGTCCGAGCCGCATCATCTGAAGCTCATCACCACGATTCTGTGCTTCCACCTCTGCTTTTTTATTCTTGCTCTCGTTCTTTCATAACCTCCAGGCACTCTGAGAGCTAATCGTCCTCGACCCGAACTGCTTCGATAGCCTCGATGATTTCTGGCTTTTTCTCCTAATCGCCTATGCTTACCCCAACATTTTTACATACTCTAGGAGTTGGGGCGTTCGTTTCGACTTCACTTCTCGAGTGCTGCCTACTGTTACTAGACAAAATACTTTACCCCGATTCACCAAAGCAACCTCACGTCAAAAGAGTAGAGTAGTACACTTTACCTCTCTCGCTACACTTTGTAAGCGCGGACTGGTAATCCCTCAAACAGAATGGCCTTCGCACTCACCAAACTTTGCAGTCATGTCTCTGTGAAGTCGGTTCCGATACCCCGCAGTCGACCCAAGCCTCATGGTGACGATACCGTCAGCAGTGGAGATGATCTTGCCGGGGTGGAGACGATCCCACTTGCTGACAACCAGGGCTGCGGTTGTGATGGCGTGAGGGGTGTTGGCGTTCGTTGTTCCGGCGTTGAGGCAAATATTGGGGCCGAGTATGGCGAAGTAAGACATTGTACGTACAGAAATGTACATGGCAGTAGACCGAGTCAACAGAGTTTTGGGCTCCTGCGCGCGCAAGAATAAATAACCAGGTTGGGACCCCCCCTTTTCACCCATTCTCCCGCTGGTTTCGTATGCTGATCGTAACAGCCTATGCTGAAAGTTCAAAAGATCAGACAACTTCCCCGACGTGGAAATTCAGAATTCGGTATGCAGAGAGGATGGGTTTATCGGTGCATGCCTCGTGAAATCGTCTTAATGGGCCTCTTGAAAAGTCGGGTTTGTTTAGTTCGCTTTTTTTAGTTGTGCCAGATTATTCCAAACGTACTTCGCATGCTTTGCAATACAACGTGAAGAAGAACCAAATGGCCATAGGTACTTCCAGTGGACTATTAGAATTAGCCTCAGGTGCTTATTCTGGAAAAAAAGAAACTCAACCAGTGTGTTTAAAATCTTCTACGAGAAGCACATTTAGACAATTTCGCGATGCATGCACACCCATCCTCTCTGCACACCGAATGCTGCATTTTAACGTTCGGAAAGTTGCCTGATAATTTGAACTTCCAGCATACGCCGCGGTGGCTCAGTGGCTAAGGCATTGTGCTGCTCATCCCAAGGAAGCAGGTTTGATTGCTGGCCGGGGGAGCGGGTTTTCCGATGGCGGGAAACAGCGAAAATGCCCGTGTGCTCAGGGTTTTGGTACTCGTAAACATTCCCGGGTTGTCAAAATTACAGCTGAGGCCACCACTTCGAGGCGCCTCATCACCTCTGTAGTTTCGGCGCGTTAAAGCCCATAATCAACCAATTTGCATTTCCAGAACCACTAGTTTTTCTTTTATTTTGGTTGTTAGTTTCCTGCCCCAAAACACGTTTTAAGCCACGCGTTTTTATCCCTGAACGTCAGTACAGTCAATCTCATGAACTCTCCAAGGCATAGAAAGCGCAAAAGTATGTCCACGGTAAATGACAACCTAATGCGTAATTGTTCAAACAAAAGAGCAAATTCTGTATTCAGCATAGGAATTCCAGTTCTCCCTGATAGAAGAATTTGCGTAAAATATTTTGCGAAAATTCTCGAAATAGCAGCATCGGTGTACAACGTGTACAGTGCGTTCCCCCCAACCAAATAAAGTAGGCTTGACGCTGAAAGCTGTTAGACAACATGTTTGAAGCGAAGTGGGTTTGCTATGCATCTGTCAGGCCTTCTGTTTGTAGCCATGTGCATTCTTGTGGGTGAGTTAAAACGAACGAAACCCTCAGAAAACAAGACTTTTTTCAATATTACTGTAGGCATTACATTGTAGAGACTTAAGTAGAGGCCATTGCACTTTTTCTCCTGCAAAATACGCTTGTCTTCGTCCTCAGTAAATAACAATAGAATACCTTCATTTAGAACATAGCCACAACATGTATTCCCTGACAGGCCATCAGCACAAACGCGGACAATGAACTTCAACCACCGAAGTCGAACATCTGGCAAAGTTTCTACATTTTCCAGTGCAAGTTGAATGCTTAAATAAAGGTGTTAGGGCATGTCGAGCCCAAAGCCTGCGAAAAAGGTCCAAGCAGCCGAGAACCGTTACGGGAAAGTAAACATAAACTTGTGAGAAAAGCGGCACGCTGGTCACCTCTAACGGGAGATTTAAGCCGAAAAAAGGGAAGCACAGAGTGATCAAAAGAGACCGGGGGGGAGTCGTTGCGATAAGGTCCCGCCGCTGAAGCAAACGGAGACCGGGAGCGGTGACCGAAAGCGGCGTGCCGCGTGAGCTTGCGCACTCCACCCGCTACTTTATCTGATACATTTAATCGCCGCTCTGGGGTCCTGTTCTCGATGCACTAAATTTACTGGGAACTGCGAATTCACCGGAAGTTTTTTTATAAGGCAGCATTCCGTGCCGAGCACCCTCAGAGCCAAGGTCCATGAAACGCCTGCCATTTCCACAAAAAATAAATATATCGAGGAAGTTTTTACCATTAATCGCGGTATAGTTTCGTACATGAGATAATTGGTCGGAAGAAGGTATGAAACAAATACAATAAAAAAAATAAAAAAAATGCCAGTAAAATAAACATGTTTAACACATGGCATTTCCACAATATTCCTGCAGATCTCGCGAAAGTTTCATTTGCAATTGTTACAATGCCGTGAATGAAGATCATTGGTCCAGCGAAATTTTGCAAAAAAAAAATTATATAACAAAAATATAAATGCTCGTTTAAAATGGCGAGCCGTGTCATGCCTTGCATTTCCCTATAATGCTGATTTCCCGAAAGTTCTAAATGTAATCCTTATATAAACGTAAATAGAGATAACTGGTCGGAAGAAATTTTGAAAAAAAAATGAAAAAGAAAATTATCAAGAAATAACGAAAAAATGGCAAATCGTAGAACGTGTGGCACTTGCACAATATTGCAGATTTCGCGAACGTCTAGCTTTCTACGTTATATTAGCGTAAATGGAGGTAATTGGTCGATCAACATTTTGAAAATATAAGCGAATTAGAAAAATTTATAGTAATGGCGAACCGTGTAACACCCTGCGTTCCCACAATAACGCTGATTTTGCGCGAAGCTGGAATGTAATTCATATAACGTAAATGGCAATAATTAAATGGAAATAAATGAGAATAACGTAAATGGAAATTCGCGAGTGGTGTAACGACCTGCATTTCAAAAGTTATGCAGAGTTCGGGAAAGTTCCAAATGTGACCGATATAATAACGTCAAAGGAGATAAATGGTAGTAGAAATATTGCAAAAATAAAAAAAAGAAAAATATAAAACATTACCCTATATTGCAATACGTGTAATGGCATTTCACAATATAAGAGATTTCACGAATTTTCCGCTTTCTTTCGTTGTAACAGTGTAAATAGAGATCATTTGTTGGACAGGGTTCAGAAAAACAAAAAAATCTGATTGTAAAGAACTCAAACTCAAACAAGCGCAAATGTATGCTACTCATTAGTGGATAATTCTCTGAATTTCTGCAGAATTTTTTTGATTGACTTTCATTAATGGTTACGTACTTGCGATGCACAATGCTGTTGTGTGTGCTGCTTTCTTAATTTTATCGATTTATGGCGTTTACTTACCCCAGTTTTAAAGTTGGCCGTATTTCTCTATACGGAAAGCGCATAATTATTGGCGGGCAAAGCAAAACGTACGAGATTTAATAGACATGACAACCAAGGCCTGTCTTTGCTATTCAACAGGAATATGGCTTGAATGGCATGACTTATCTGTGGTTGTCTGAGAAGACATTACGCAATATTAGCAGTTGGCGGGAATTTTCACGTCACACATTGACAACTTCAGCCTGCGTAAAAGAGGCGAGATGCTACGTAAGAGCTTGCAAAGGGCGACTACTTTCGGCGTGAAATGGGGCACAACATTTCCCCGACCCTCAGCGCCATGAAAACTTCTTGAATTTCCAAAAGGCGCACTTTGGCATGACGCGTGGTTTCCATCTAGTTTGTACTGCAAGAAACAAGAGCTTTTGTCTGTTTTCGATTCGGGACGAGGGTGGTGTCCCGAATGTAGCAGCTTCGGCAACGGCCGGGCTGCAATGGCGGACGTCATCGCTGTAGCCGAGCCGTCGGTCGGCAGAACGAAAACAAAGAGGGCCACCTTTCAATGGGTGGGACAGTAGAATCTAGCATCCTAATGTGCCAGCTCGGGCTAAACAACCGCGCGACACAAGCGCGGACACCGGAAAAATTCGGCATCTGAGCCTAGTGATTCCCATTTATACCGATTTAAAATAGTTAGTTTAGCAATTTCGAGAATTGCGAGAAAGCTGACAGAACTGTTATAATTGCTATTTATCAGAGCGAGCAGATCCTTTCGGCTTTTGCAATACCTCTTCAAACACAACCGAATTGGTTGCGTTTCTCTAGCCGCCAGATATCTGTATGTGGTCTCTATATGTTGTTTTCCCGCCCTGCAAACCAATTCTTAGCGTGTCTTTGACGCACGACCACTTCATTCCATCGGGTCAGGGTTACCCCGGAGGGGCTGTCGAACAGGTTATCAAGCCGTGCGAAACGAAGCTCTCAATGGACCCGAATCTGCGCCAAAACAGGCCCAAAACCACCGTTGCTAAAACAGACGACAAAGCCAACGGAATGGTATCCGCCTTCGCGCCCGCCGGCGCTCAGGGAAGGCAAGGTAATAGCGCGCGTTCCCCGGGTAATGTCGCGCAATCTACATTGTGCTCCGTGAGTGGAAATCGCCCTGCCCTCTTTAGCCGCGTTAGGAGTTTCTTGTCCGGCACGCAGCGAAGGAACCCTTCGCTGGTAGAGGTAGAAAGCTTAGCTTTAAAAAGGAATTTACAGCTAAAACTCACACGAAAACATCACCTTTTTTGGGCGAGACAAAACCACCGGCTGCTTTTTGGCACGTCTTACGCAGGGGCGGCCTGCCGGGGGTGGGGCGGTGGTTGGTCGCAACAGCAACAGAGTGCAGCCCTATTGCTGATGTGTTGCTGCCCCAGCCCCCGGTTGAGCAACCACCTGCTGCCTCTAGGGCACCTCAGGGGCTGTGTGGTCCCGTCTCTTACAGGAATACCTTCGGCAGTCCAGAGGCGTTTAGGGAATCACGCGATTGTGGTGACTCAAGTGAACATGGCGACTCCTATACGCCTCTGGTGAGCGCTGCTGCTCTCACCGTTCCTCTCTAACGGGGCATAGAACGCCTGAGAGGATAAAAAAGATGGATAGGGAGGGCCCGCAGCAGCCCCCATCCTTGCCCACCTCCTGCCCGAACCGTGGCGCTCTCGACGCCTGCGACAGTAGCGGACACAACGAAGGGCAGTCGAAAGGGTGCCACGTTCGAGGAGCCCAAGCCGTCGGACACCCCCTTCGCATCTGATAAGGAAATGGACGTAGGACCGTTCCCGGGTGCACCACAGGGCCAGGTAAAAGGCAAAAATCACAGAAACAATCCAAGAATATAAGCCCCAAAATAAAAGAAAATGAAAAACACACAAATATTGCAGTAGGTAGTGAAACGTACATGAATGGGAAGAGAAAATGTTACAGGTGAAGGGAAAAAAGGCGTGAAGCCATGAGGTGCAAGAAGTATTCACACATGGTATTTACAATCCTGACAGCACCAGGCGGACAAGGCGGAAGATCATTTTCTACTTGTGCTTCTAGTTTGTTCCCCGAGTCCGAGCGTGCTACCGTAACCATCTTTCGCGTAGTATCTGGTACATGTCTTATTGTTGTACATCGGGTATTAACTACCTCTTGCTTCTGCTTTGCCTATTCGCTAGGACACTGTAGCACAGAAACCTTCGCGGCGGTAAGCGCGGTCTCTGATTAACTATAGCAACGCCGGGCGGGGACCGTTCTACGGTTTCAGGCGGACTACGTGAAATATGGGCGTTGTGGAATGGTGGGAAGTTGGCGATAGCATGGCGGCGACGTTTCGAACGTGACATCGGTCACTTGTCGGATGACACGGTAAGGACCACAATATGGGAACAGAACGTCGACGCGACGATACGGTGACCACGCCCGGACAAGTGATACCGGCGGAAACCGAAGGATTCGGTGTCGCGATTCTTAACGCACCTGCTGGGAGACGTGATGAGAGGAGGTCAGAGTGGGCAACTTGGCGAGTGAGGTCGGAACGAGCGATAGCAGCTCTGGCATACTCAGCTGTGTGCTGAGAAGGCGGTGTAAGGGTGTCAAGCGGCGAAGCTGGCTCACAGCCGTACAGCAACCAAAACAGGGATGAGCCTGCAGTGTCGTGAAGGGAGTAATTCTAAACGAACGTGACTTAACGCAACGCCATGTGCCAGTCACAATGGTCGTTGGAGACGTATATACTCAAATATGTCTGTAAGCGTCCGGTTGAGACACTCCGTGAGGCTTTTATTCTGTGGTTGGGAAGCAGTTGTGACTGTGTTGCCCACGTACGAAGGAGGTCGTCAACAACTCGGGACAAGAAATAGCGGCCCCAATCAGCAACGCATTAGCGACGTGCGCCATGATGAAGATTGACATCGCGTAGAAGGAAGTCAGAACGTCAGATGCGCAGCTGGTGACAAGTGCATGGGTAATGGCATACCGCGTCGCGTATTCGGTGCTGTCTGCTATCTACTTGTTTCCCGAGGTGTACTATCTCCTGAGAACTTTATGGACTATGATAAGACCAAGGTGTCCATTCTGCAGCGCTTCCGTTTCATCGCAGAAGGATAGCGAGACTGGGTCCGGCAAAGTTGGCCACAAGACGGTGAAACAGCGAAGCAATTTGCTACCCGTCTTGAGAGTTTTTCCACCGCTGGGTAGAGATGTCAGCCACGTCAGAAAAGTACTATGGAGTGCGCAAATTGATATTAAGGAGCAGTTTTTGACTAAATGCATGTTAGGAGTTTTCCTTCGGGGACAAGACTGCAAAAAACTGTTGGAGATAACCGAAGCGGTCGATCACTTCCTTGATGCGCAGCATAAAGTTAATATGCTGCGTTTCGAAGAGCAGGGACCGGTGTCGTCGGAAGGCACGGAACCGAACTTTTCAGAAGGCACGGGAGCCAACCCAAGTTTCTGTAGTGTACGTTTTAGGCTTCGATTTTAGCCGTAAGTATCAATCGTCTTGGCCACCCGTGTCGTACGCGTAACTTGGCGGCAAATGCCAAATTTATTAAAAAAACGAAAATAGCACTTGTGTTTGGGAATAATGCAAATTCTGTTTTTTGCTTTTGCTTGATAACAAATGTTTTGCGGTTTTTTAGGCTGTGTAATAACGAAAGCCGACCGTACCTACTTTGGCCACATGTAAAAAGACAGACTTACTGTTGGAATCAATTAGTGTGCTCGACTGATCAGGTTCTATTTCCGCACATTGCTGTTTCGTCTGAGCGATGCGTCTGCTGTACTGCAGCAAATAACGAACTCGTTTTTGACGGCCATAACGCAAATGGGAAGAATGTCTACTTTAGAAAGCACAACTATTCGTTCGTTATTTACACAGTAATCTCCAATACTCATTTTTGTAATTATTTATTAAACAAGCAATAAAAAACAGGGGCCATTCCCCTTTGACAATGTAGAATATGTAATAAAAAGTGAATATAAAAGGATTTATATTTGCGCAATTTAAAAGCAAATCACTCGAATTAATAATAGAAAACAGCTTGTTCTACCGCCGACAACGTCCTGAAATAGATCAGTGGTGGCGTCATGGACTCCTACTCTGAAGACGCAATATACAAATCCAAAGGAAGCTCACACGTGTTTCTAACTACGTTTTATATACTGCCTAGATTTTTGTAGTGTATACAAACAGCGGTTCTTTTTATAGTAACATAATCAGCCTATCTACGCCTACTGTAGGGCAAAGTACTCCCATAGATGTCCAAGTATCCCTGTTCTGTGATAACTCCGGAAAATTTATCCCCCAAGCTTCTTGATGTCGTCTGCTGATATAACCTTCTGCCGCCTGCTACCACGCTTGTCTTCTCTAGGGATCCACTCAGTTACCCTTAATGACAAATAGTTATATTTCCTTCCCATTCCATGCCCCGCCCACGCCCATTTCTTCTTTATTTCTACTAATATATCATTAACACTCCTTTCTTCTCTGCCCCACTCAGCTCTTGTCCAATAATGTTACACCTACCATTTTCTGTTCTATTGCTCTATTGCTGGCTCAGTCGTCCTCAATGTATGTTTAACCCTCTTAGTGAGCCTCTAAGTTTCTGCCCTTTGGGTGAGTACTTGTAAAAAGTAGCCGTCATATACTGTTCTCTTCAGGTACAATGGTAAGCTGCAATTGATTATGTTAGAGAGACAGAGAGAAGCCTGTTTATTGAAAAACCATAGAGTATTGCCGGAGCTTAGAATCGACTACACGCTTCTCTGCTAGAGGTCGGGAATGTAGGCAAAACAGGCTCTAGAAAAAGGTCAGCAGAAACAAAAAAACAGTGGCGTGGCTTGACGTGCTTGACGGACTAATTTGCTAATTTTCTCGAAGAATTTAAAATTTTAAAAGTTGACCAATGTCCCCCGAATAAGAAACCAAACTTTTTAGAGCCTGACGCCGCTTTGAGGGGCACGTCCATCGTCCTAGGAAAATCTTCAAAGTTACCGGTTCTTGATCTAGGTGTCCAATATCTTCAAGAAAACGGGATCTTGGTGCCAAGTTGGCCACACATTCTAATAAAATATGTTCAACGGTTTCTTAAGAACAGATGTCGCAGTACGGGTTGGTCGTCAGTCCTAGTCGAAAAAAGTAACTGTTGGTGTAAGCCGAATTCAGTCATAGGCAACGATAGATTGTGTCCATGCTACGAGGGTGATGTTTTGAAAGTCTTGATTTCACTTGTGGGACAATGGCGTGCAAAAGACTTGTTTATTTGGTTTGTTACACCATAGCCCGATTCGGTCATTTATTGCAAAGCGATGCGCCATGGTAGAAACACCTGTTTTTTTTTAAGAACAATGTACGGTATTCCCGTGGTTAAGGCCAATGCGGGTCGCTTCGTCGGCTTTTTGGTTTCCAATAATGCCCCAGTGACAAGGTATCCACTGCCTTTTTATGCTGTGTCCAGCAATGCAGGTGAGGTGGTGACGGTACGAGACATCGGAGGCTGCGGAATGGGGGGGGGGGGGGCAAGACCTGCTCCTTATTTACAAATCTTCCCAGTGCTGCCTTGAAGCGTGTAAAGACGCTCTACTGTTGCGCCTCGTGGCGTTAGGATGAATGCCTATGGAATGCACTTTACCCCACTCTGCAGTAATAGTTTTAGATTTAATAATATTTTTATATTATGTTGATAATTAACGATTATATTAATATTACCTACACGTTTTTTTCAATATCATATTATAGATACCAGAATTTCATAGTAAGATCGGACCGATGAGGTTGTAACGCCACGATTGCCATCAGTGTAATCAGCTTAACGGTTACCATCACTATCAAACAGCTCGTGCACGAAGCACACTTGGCGCCTATGCGCTGCGCCTCCTCGTTCTATGCCACTCGCTTTCAGCTTTGCACAGCAGGGCCCCAACTTCAATAAACGTGGGCGCGGCCACACTGTCTCGTTGGCAGTCTACAAATGGTGGCGCGGCGTGGTGAGCTTTTCTATGGGAGTACCTCGCTGCTCTATCAGCGGACGACAACACGCGACAAATATCACCCGCCCTCTCGCATCTACCCGGGCTGGTTCCGTCTGGATTCATTACAAACGGCTTTGTTTTGTTTGTCATACTCGAGAGTCTTTTATGTAAACGACATCTGGTCTCAAGCCATAAGGTACCACGTTACCCTAAAGACGCTAACTGCTGACCTCGTTGTCCAGATCCAGCTGCTACACCCTGGCTCTGGTGTGTATGACTGCCTGAAAGTTCGGCCTCAACTACTACGGCATAGAAACCCGGCCGACGAAAATGACATCTGGACATACTGCTGGTCCCACCACTCTTCTTTCGCCATTCCTAGCTTCGGTGCCTGTACTTCAACCCTCAAACGGCGACCGAGCCATGCTAGTCAGCAGACAACGATAGCTCCAAGCCGTTTACGCAGTTCTGGCGTTCCATACATCGCCATTCGACATATGTTTTTACTGCAAAGCAGTATATGTGTAACTCTCAGTTTTCAATCCGGTGCCACCCATTCACTCGGCGCCGCTCCGGGGCACCTTCTCACCACCGCTGACACCTCTTTCACAACTATTTTTTCCCTCGCCCCACCCCCCGCCCTCCCCCGATGCCCCTTTGGCATGTTGCGCAGTCGGTCGCTAACGGCAGCAGTGCGGTTATCAGGTCATTGAGAAAAATAAACCGAAGCACGAATGGGCGTGCAAAACGCGCTCCTGATTACAATACTCCCTTATATGAAGTTTGTGTGCAGCCCGAGCTCCAGACTTCTTGGTCACGGTGCATTACTGCGGTGTGCCCTACTCTGGTTTTACCTCGCAGTGCGCCGAAGCCGTCGGCCACCATGTTGTCTAATCATCTTTGAACCTCCCGCGAAAATATCACGTCCTTTGGAGCAGCGCAGAATAAAAGAGAATCGAAGGAAAGTGTCACGAGGAGGGCCGTCTGTGGTGCCCACGCATGAGACATGCGTGAGGGAAAGGCAGTAAAAGAGATGACGCCGTAGCTGCACGTGTCGTACTCCACCTTACCCTTCGCTAGACGCTCATCTCTCTTTTCTTTCTATCGTCGCTGCTGCCTTCGCACACTCTGTTACTCGAAATAAACAGACGGCGCTCCGCCGAAGCCCAACTAACTGCTCCCAAAGGGCTCCTTCCTCAAATTTCCCAAAATTGCCGTCGCTGTTTCCGGTGAAGTTCCACTTCGCCAACTAGCTGCAAATCTCTCCCGGTTGAAGAGATACTTGCCCAGTTATAACGCCGGCGTGAGACTATATTTTTTCCGCTTGGAATGCATTCCGAGCTGCATTTCCGCCGGTGTGTTTCACGCCTAAGTATGGGCCATCACCGGTTGCTGGTTTATGCGCGCATGGCTTGCCCATGGACAAAAGTGGGCGTGCAGAGATAGGCTTCATGCCACTACCGATAAAATGCCCTTTGTAGTTGTCGGAGATGTGGACATGAAAATTAAATGGCTCAATGCGGTTAGTTTGTTGGGCTCCTTAATCGAGTGGTTCGAGTGTGGGTTGATGTGTTACACAGACCTATTACACATATAGTAAGAAGCCCACAATGGTGAAGGGAAACGGACAGACCATGTTTGTAAGCGAGAATTGTGCTCACAGACCTAAAGGCTTTAGATCGTTGTGGGGCGGTTGCAAGCCGTTCATTTGTAGTAAAAAGACTTCTTTAAGAATTAAAGCATTGGCTCGAACACAAGCGCGCACGGGAGCAAAAACAACGGAAAGCTGCTAGTGACGCAGCTACCGCTTAGGTCAGCTCGTGGAAGTACGGCGAATCGCTCCGGTGAACAGCAACTTCACTGCTTGGAAAGCCGGCATGGGCCAATAGAACTTCTTCACAGGGCTTTCAGGGATATTTCGACCACATCTGTGACTTCGAAGCACGTGCATATGACCACTTGCCGGTTTATGCGTGCGCAGATTTGTAGTAGAGAATAGTGGAAGGGAGCAGAGGAGTATGCACGCGCATCTAGAGGATTCATTCCTAGGCAGATGATTGGCATTTCCCTTGTGCTTGTGCGAGGTTTAAACGCGGACTGTAAACGGCCCAGTGGGACCTCTCTGGAGTCCCTGTGGTAGAGCGGATTGGGTTTGTGTGTTACACATTTATATGCTTACGATGCGGGAGGGACCCAGCAGCTCCATGTTTGTCTGCAAGGACAAAGTTTGGATCCTTCAGAGTTCATTCAGGTAACTGGTTAGGAAGAATGCTCCATCACAAATTACAACGAGCGCGTTTTCTTTCGTGCCCTCTGTGGACTGAGTCCAGCTAGTAACGCCGTCGGATGCAATCTCCCGTCTCTTCTTAGGCTGTATGACGTCATGGGCGTAGGAATGTTAGGCTACAGCCTTCCTGTTCTTCTCCCCTTTTCAAAAGGAACTGCGAAAATCCTGCAAAGTATGCAAGCGCAAGTCCTGAGGGTGTGCATTGGAGTTCCGAAGACCACATTTACGGTGGGAACTATGGTGGAATATCGACGACTGATAACACTTGCTCTTGGCGCGCAGGAGCTCATTCGCACTGAACTGTGATTTGTAGCACGGCAGCAAGGTCACCCATTAGCAGTCAGCTCGGCCACTGATTTGCGAGACCTTCTGCCTCCACATTACCAGCACCCTTCTCCGTCGCTACAACCGCCTTGGATGTACCTGCGTCTGCGAATTACAACTGCAGTGCCCGCCATTAGCCACAAACAGGATATCGCCAACCCTGCCTTAAAGTTGTTCGCCTTGAAACTGGTCTTGCAAAAATACTGGGCCCACACCCACCTATAAACAGATGGAACTGTGACAACCAGCTAATCGTATATAAGAATCTGCTTTCCATCCTTTCGTACAGCATTCAGCGGAACGCTTAGCCACAGTACGACAACCATAGTCACCGAAGTTGCCACTCTGTGTGCGGCTTTCGCCTACATCATCGAGCAACCAACGCGTCAGTGGGCCATCTTCAAGCATTCTACGGCGGCCCTTCAGTGCTTAAAATTGTACCCGAAAGGTGAGCTTGTTTTCGACATCCATGCATTGCACTTACAAGGTCTAAATGCACACCATCATGTAAAGCTTCAGTGGATTCCTGTTCATGGCGGTATAACTGGCAACGTCAAGGCGGACACTGTGGCATCGATAGCGCATGATCTGCACGGGCCAGTGATAGCGATACCGTTCTCCAGAAAAAGATGCTTCTGCCCTTGCGTCCAAGGCTGCCTGGAGATTTCAGCTATATATGTTGGCTGTTGGGCCCATAAATTACGCGCCGCTTCACTCAACAGACCCGCACGGGACCTTTGGGATGCCTGACGGACTTTCCAAGCATGACGAAGCGGTTCTTCACCGCATGCGGCTAAATGTCGCTTACACAACTTATTTTCGTTTCAAGAAAAAACACGCCGCTTCCCCCTTCTGAATCTTTTTGATGTGCGCGAGGAATTTAACCACGTATTATGTGCGTGTACATGGTATAGAGCACCTATAACGTCCTTTTAGTGTCTGTGGGTCTTCTTGCTTTCTGGAGGCTAACTCTAAGTGTCGTGCTAGGCCTTTGGTCAAACTATAAACGAGCATCTCGAGCGTCAAAAGATCTATTGTCTTTCCTGCGAAGCACAGGATTTGTGCAGACTCTTTAAACAGGAGTCTAATTATGAGCGAATCATCTTCATCACAGTAATTATCATCATCTTTTCATCGATTTCATTTTTCATACATCTGGTGTACCAAGTTAGGCGCCTTGGCCAGGCTAACCTCACCAGTATTATTAAAGACTATTCTTTCTCTCTCTCTCTCTCTTGCTCTCTCTCTCTTCAGCTTTGCGGATCATCCCTCTTTTTAGAGTGCAAGGGCAGTAAGTTTTTAACTCCGCAGGCCCTTCTTCATCAATGATGTAAGAAGTCAAGTGGTGCGCTACTGCCTCGAAACGATGCGACTACCTGACGGTATCTTTGCACAGCTACAGTGACTACCACCTGGCCCACGAGAGTGCGACGACTTGAAGAGGCTGTTCTGAAGCACTATGGCATCTCAGGCAGCATTATACTGACGGTTGTGCTGGCATAGCTATCTATGTGACTATTGAAATTCGTCAGTAAATGTATCAGTTAGTGTATCCTGCTCTTCTATTTATGCGTTGTTGCGGATCTGGTAGCGTGCCCGGTGATAACGTCAGTTGGTCTGGAATTGCAGCAAACACTGGGGACGAGTTTGGCGAAGAAAGAAACTTTATGTACAGAAATTTACGTGGCGTTTTACTGACCGAAAAGGGTTCTGTGCTCTAGCCCGCGAGAGAAGAAATAACTAGGTTGTGTCAGCCCTCTTTTTTCAATTCTCCCGCGGTTTTCAGGAACGCGCCACTCACGAAAATCCGTGCACCGCAATGTACGCCCACACAGTCACAGAGAGAGCACTTTCCAACTCGCACAAGTCAGCATCAGGTTGACTTGGGGGGTACAATCTTCCTGAGCTCGAAACCCTAAGGACCACCCAAGCTTGAAGCAACAGGAGGACGCCTGGGTCCCGTCGGTAATCCGGGGTCGGGCGATCGTTGAACAGCTGCCTTTCGAACACGCCCTTAAAGGTTCCCCCTATGCGAGGCTAGCCGGCGAATAATACAGGACCATTTAGCCTTCCGCCTAAATGGCGATGCCGCGTAAAGCCTTCGTACCATCTGCGTGCAATATGTTCGGTCATTGTGGCTTGCCTCGCTGGCGGGCGCGTGGTTTACCGTGAACCCCCCGAAAGCGGCTTGTGTACAGCAGTAGCGTCAGTCACCGACGCATCATTGCGTGCAAAGCCGGGTCGCTCCCATTTATAAGGCGGAGGGGTGTAGAGTGGCGCACAGGCGACAGAATGCTCGGCTTATTGAACCCGACATTATTGCAGACGGTCTTCGCAACACCTCACGCCGTAACACCATTTGCGGGTGTCGGAAAACTCCCGAGTACATTGGTTTCCTGCCCGTGTAGGAGGGAGCCTTGTACAGGTAGAGATTTCGGTACGGCACACTTAACTCCAGATTGTATCCTTCCGGAGGGTAACTGTACGTTCTCAATTTTCAACACTACGAAGCCGCTGAAATCATGGCCCAGACACTTGCCTCCACACCCCTGGCTTTCTATGTATCAGTGGACTTCATGCCTCTCTTGCTTGCGCTCGCCAGTCCAGAAAAACAGAACACAAAAAACACAACTACAAATTAAGAGGGCGCACGGAAAGTCTTCTGAAAGACCACCAGGCTGCCTCGAAAGCAAAACAAACGCACTTACTAAAACCCATCTAATGCGGCAGCACACAACAAGAGAATATGAACATCATTAAAATAAATCTGGTATGCCAAAACACATCAACCAAAGGACTCGCAATGATACCAACCTTAGAAATCAATAGTGGAAATGAAAACAATACTTCATGAAAAAGTGAAACCATACTCTCCGAGGCAATCTCTACACTAAGGGCATCGGCTAAGGCCGTCAGACGTGCCATCAAGCTTCCCCCTTTTGTAACAGACATCAAATGAGTACTGCTGCAAAGCGAGGCCCCAGCGCTGGAGGCGGCCGTTCTTTGCCGACATTGTCTGCAACCTGGTGAGGGGACAGTGGCCCGTTTCAATATTGAAATGCGAGCCGGCGACGTTTCAAGCTAGCTTTTGAGCCGCCCATACGACTCAAGCGCACCCCTTTTCGAAGGCGCTGTATGCTTCCTCGCTCACTGTCAGCTTCTAATTGGCGTAAAGCATTGTCAGCTTCTGATTAGCGTAAATACCACTCCCGTGCCTCGATCACTAGAGTCGCACTGAACGACAAAACGTTGGCTGTAGTCAGGGGCTGCATGCACCGGCTGGCTCGACAGAGCTGTTTTCAAATCATTGAAAGCTTGTTCCTTCTAATCCCATTAGATAGTAAAGGGCTCAGTCTTCCAAAGAGCATCAGTGAGTGGGGGGGGGAGGGTAACTCAGTATACCTGTGAATGTATCGCCAGTAATAGCCTGCTATGCCCAAAAGGAAGGAATGTCGGTCCTACTGCGGGGCTGCAGAACATGGCGAATCTCCGCTACTTTCACTTCTCACGGCCGTCGGTGCCCTTGCTCATTCACGTGGCCATGTACCAGGTACGAGAGGTTCGTGCGGTAAGCCTCAGGCACAACCATCTGATCAAACAGTACATCCTTGTCCCTGTACTTACGGTATAGAATACCGTTCTTTTCCTGAAAAAGAACATATTTTTGCAACTGCGTCACTTCTGTACAACCTAATGTTCTGAAGTGTTGCGTCTCGTCTTTGTTGAGTCACCAGTGCCGCTGTGTTTAGTCCTAACAACTTCTGCAAACTCTCGAAAGTAGGGGGGGGACAAACACCTCAACTAAGAAGTCGGAAAACTCTTCCTCCTCTCCGGGGTTTCTTCGAGTTTAGAGTCTTGCAATGTCACCTCAATTCTTGTGGCGAGCGGGCACCTCTACGCGAGTGTTCTGCTCGCCCCCTGCACTGACTGTGGGGTGTTACCTCGTTGGAACCGGGAACAATCGCCGCGAACTTCCGAGCTTTTCAAAGGCTGAACGCTTGGGCAAATACCCCAAATTACAAAACGTTTTCACGCAACATTTCATTCGAGCGGTTTGAAAATAAGCACGGATATTCGGGCGGCCAACTTGGCGATTCCAGAGCTTCCGTGTGAACTGTCCCAAAGGGACCCGCGATACGTATTTGCGATCGGAAGACTCATGCTGTTTGCCTCAACCACCGGCCTGATCCATACAGACTCACCTGAAATCAGCTCTGGGGCTACGTAAGATGAACGCAACACATCCGTTGTTGACGCTGGATCACGGAGTACTCAGCAGCATTTACCGTTCACCGTCATCTCCTGAATGTACAGTTCCAGCAGCTTCCTGTTCACATCGTCTACCCCGGCCGCCAGAAGGATACCCTAAGATTCCGAAACCCGGCGTCCCCATGACCAAGCTGGTGAACATAAAACAAGACAGTGGTAGCCTATTCTCGTAAACCTTTTTCAGGTGCTTCGCCTAGTTCTCTAGTATCCACTTTCGTGCGGTCGTGGTGCTTCAACTCTTTGTCGCCGGTGGCCTCGGCATCTCGGGAGCTGCCTTTTTGCCATTTGGGTTTGGACTCCCGCTTCGCAGCCTTACTCATCTCACCGAGCATGACGCGACAAACGCTCCTCAGCGAGCCGGGAGGATCAGCCACCGTTTAGACATCTAACTTGTCCATTTCCCAGCTACGTATGATCTTGGAGCCGGCGGAAGAGCTGCTCCAAACGGAGGCGTTGCCCCGCTTTAGTGAGGTCCCCAAACGACCCCTCTTCCTTCTGGAAATCTTTGAAATTCGCCTTCGGTTTATCAGCAAACTCTGAGTATGAGTCATTTCTGCCTCTTTCGCGTAGACCTCGTTTACAACCTATACGTCTTTAGACGACATGCTTTACCCCTGTAGTACCTTCTGCATCTTGTCTAGTGAAGCGGGGTAACAGATGGGTGGCTTCACACGGTAACGAAGTAACTAGGCGTTGCGGCCAAGTGTTTCCAGAGAATACCACTTTGTCGCAGGTGTGTTTAAAATTAACGAAAAATAGGCCCTTGTCTTCACCCACCTTAAATGGTTGCATGAGGTCCTTCATTATGAACGACAACTTTACTCCTCCCCCACTATAGGCCTCACGACTACCACTACTGCTTCGGGCTTTCAGTAGTTCAAGTTCGAGCCGCACCATCTGTACCTCATCAGCACAATTCTGTGCTTCCTTCTCTGCTTTTTTTAGTCTTGCTCTCGTTCTTTACCCTCCAGGCACTCTGAGAGCTCATCATTGCCTACCCGAACTGCTTTCAAAGCCTCGATGATTTCTGGCTTTTTCTTCTAATCGCCTATGTTAACCCCAACATTTTTACCTACTCTAGGAGTTGGGGCTTTCGTTGCGACTTCACGTCTCGAGTGTTGCCTACTATTACTCGAAAAAATACTTTACGCCGATGCACCAAAGCAACCTCGCGTCAAAAGAGTAGAGTAGTACACTTTACCTCTCTCGCTACACTTTGTAAGCGCGGCCTGGTAATCCCTCAAACAGAATGGTTTTCGCACTCACCAAACTTTGCAGTCATGTCTCCGTGAAGTCGGTTCCGATACCCCGGAATCGACCCACCCCTCATGGCGACGATACCGTCAGCAGTGGAGATGATCTCGCCGGGGTGGAGACGGTCCCACTTGCTGCCAACCAGTGTTGCGGTTGTCATAGCGTGAGGGGTGTTGGCGTTCGTTGGTCCGGCGTTGGGGCAAACTTTGGGGCCGAGTAGGGCGAAGAAAGAAACTTTACGTAGAGAAATGTACATGGCGTTAGATTGAGCGAACAGAGTTCTGGGCTCCTGCACCCGCAAGAATAAATAACCGGGTTGGGTCCGCCCCTTTTCACCCATTCTCCCGCTGGTTTCGTACGCCGATCGTAACAGCGTACGCTGGAAGTTCAAATGATCACTCAACTTCCCGAACATGGAAATGCAGAATTCGGTATGCAGAGGGGATGGGTTTATGTGTGCATGCCTCGTGAAATTGTCCTAATGTGGCTCTTGAAGTCTGATGTGTTTAATTCGACTTTTTATTGAGTTGTGCAATATTATTCCTAACGTAACTCGCATGCATTGCAAATTCAACATAAAGAAGAAACAAACGGCCATCGGTACTTCCCGTGGAATATTAGAATTAGCCTCAGGTGCTTATTCTTGAAAAACGAAACTCAACCAGTGTATTTAAAATCTTCTACGAGAAGCACATTTAAACAATTTCGCGAGGCATTCGTACATAAAGCCGTCCTCTCTGCATACCGAATGCTGCATTTTCACGTTCGGGAGGTTGCCTGATCATTTGGACTTCCAGCAAACGCCGCGTTGGCTCATTGGCTAAGGCCTTGTGCTGCTGATCCCAATGAAGCGGGTTTGATTGCCGGCCGGTTGAGCGGCTTTTCCGATGGGGAAACAGCGAAAACTGCCCGTGTGCTCGGGGTTTTGTACACGTTAAACATTCCCGGGTTGTCAAAATTGCACCGGAGCCCACCAGTTCGAGGCGCCTCATAACCTCTGTAGTTTCGGCACGTTAAAGCCCATAATCAATAAATTTGCCTTTCCAGAATCACTAGTTTTTCTTTTATTTTGGTTGTCAGTTTGCTGCCCCAAAACACGTTTTAAGCTACGCGTTTTTACACATGAACGTCAGTACCATCAATCACATGAACTCTCCAAAGCACGCAAAGCGCGAAAGTATGTCCACGGTAAATGACAACCACCTACTGCGTAAATGTTCAGAAAAAAGAGCAAATGCTATATTCAGCACAGGAATTCCAGTTCTCCGTGATAGAAGAATTTGCGTAAAATATTCTGCAAGTCCGATCCTTCTAACGCTTTAATGCCGTCCGTGAGTATAAAAATTCTCGCAGTAGCAGCATCGGTGTACAACGTGTACAGTGCGTTCCCCCCAAACAAATCAAGTAGGCTTGACTCTGAAAGCTGCTGATACAACGTGTTTGAAGCGACGTGGGTTTGCTATGCATCTGTCAGGCCTTCTGTTTTTAGCCATGTGCATTCTTGTGGGTAAGTAAAAACAAACGAATCCCTCAGAAAACAAGACTTTTTTTCAATATTACTGTAGGGATTACTTTGTAGAGGCTTAAGTAGAAGCCATTGCACTTTTTCTCCTTGCAAAATACGCTTGTCTTCGTCCTCAGTAAATTACAATAGAATAGCTTCAGTTAGATCATAGCCGGAAGATATATTCCCTGACAGGCCATCAGCACAAACGCGGACAATGTACTTCAACCACCGAAGTCGAACATCTGGCAAAGCTACTAGATTTTCCAGTGCAAGTTGACTGCTTAATAAAGGTTTGAGCGCATGTCAAGCCCAAAGCCTGCGCAAAAAAGTCCAAGCAGCCGAGAACCGTTACGGGAAAGTGAACATTCACTTGTGAGAAAAGCGGCACGCTGGTCACCTCTAATGGGAGATTTAAGCCGAAAAAATGAAAGCACAGGGTGGTCAAAAGAGGACGGGGGGAGCTTTGCGATAAGTTCCGCCCTGAAGCAAACTGAGACCAGAGCCGTGACCGAAAGCGGCGTGCCGTGGGAGCTTGCGCACTCCACCCGCTACTTTATCTTACATTTATTCGCCACTCTGGGGTCGTGTTCTCGATGCACTAAATTTACTTGGAACTGCGAATTCACCGGAAGTTTTTTATAGGCAGCATTCAGTGCCGAGCACCCTCACAGCAAGGTCCATGTAACGCCCTGCATTTCCACAAAAATAAAGATATCGAGGAAGTGTCACAATTAATCGCATAGTACGGTACATGGAGATAATTGGTCGGAAAAAGTTTTGAAACAAAAAAAAAAAAATAAAAATTGACAGAAAATAAAAAAGTATAGACATGGCATTTCCACAATAATCCTCCAGATTTCGCGAAAGTTTCATTTGCAATCGTTACAATGGCGTGAATGAAGATCACTGGTCGAGTAAAATTTTGAAAAATAAAAAAATATAAGAAAAATATAAAACGTTTTCTTAAAATGGCGCGCCGTGTCATGCTATGCATTTCCCAATAATTCTGATTTCGCGGAAGTTCTAAATTTAATCCTTATATTAACAAAAATGGAGATAAATGGTCGGAAGGAATTCTGAAAAAATAATAAAAAAGGAAATTATCACGAAATAATGGAAGAAGGGCAAAGCGTATAACGTGTGGCACTTGCACAATATTGCAGATTTCGCGAACGTCTAGCTTTTTACGTTATATTAGCGTAAATGGCGGTAATTGGTCAATGTAAATTTTGAAAATTCAAACAAAGTAGAAAAACATAGAATAATTACGTAAAATGGCAAACCGTGTAACTCCCTGCCTTCCCACAAAAGCGCAGATTTTGGGGGAGTCTGAAATGTAATCATATTATAACGTAAATGGAAATAACATTTAATAATAATAAAAACGTTTAAAAGTTACCGAAAATCGCAAAACAAACAACACATTGCATTTCCACAATAACGCCGATTTCGCCAGTTTCATCTATAATCGTATAATAGCGCGAATGAAATAATTGGTGGAACAAAGCTGTTAGAAACCAAAAAATTAGGTAAAATGTAAAATAAATACGGAAACGATAATCGTGTAACACCGTGCATTTCGACAATAATGCCGATTTCGCGAATTCCAGATGTAATCATTATAATACCGTAAATGGAGATAATTGGACGGACTAAGTTTTGAAAACTAAAAAAAAACATAAAATATTTACGACAAATTAACAACCGTGTAACACCCTGCGTTTCCACATTATGCTGAATTCCCGAAAGTTCAAATTTAATTGTTATATTAACGCAAAAAAGATAATTTGTCGGACGAAATTTTTAAAAACCAGATAAAAGAAAAATATTCAAAAACTACAGAAAAATGGCGAAACGTGTAATGTATGGCAGTTACACAATGTTGCATTTTTCGCGAAAGTTGTACGCACAATAGTTATTATAAGACGAAGAAATGTAATTTGTGGAAGAAAATTTTGGAAAACTATAAAAATAAGAACAATATAACAAAATTACGAAAACCCGAGAGTGGTGTAGCGGCCAGCATATCCAAAGTAATGCAGAGTTCGGGAAAGTTCCAAATGTGATCGTTATAATAACGTAAATGGTGATACTGGGTAGCACGAAATATAGCAAAAATAAAAAAAGGGAAAAATATATAAAAATAACGCTATATCGCAAACGTATAACCAATGGCATTTCACAATATTAGAGATTTCGCGTACTTTCCGCTTGTATTCGTTGTAACAGCGTAAATAAAAATATTTTATTGGACACTGTTCACAAAA
Source organism: Haemaphysalis longicornis (assembly GCA_013339765.2). Lineage (NCBI taxonomy): Eukaryota > Metazoa > Arthropoda > Arachnida > Ixodida > Ixodidae > Haemaphysalis > Haemaphysalis longicornis. The sequence continues at coordinate 31,771 of CM023453.1, forward strand.
ACCAAAAACTCTGATTGTAAAGAACTCAAACTCAAACAAGCGCAAATGAATGCTACGCATTAGTAGATAATTCTCTGAATTTCTGCAGAAATTTTTTGATTGGCTTGCAGCCGTGGTTACGTTCTTGCGATTGACAATGCTGTTGTGTACGCTGCTTTCGTATTTTTAACTTTTTATGACGTTTACTTTCCCAAGTTTTAAAGTTTCCATTATTTCTTACTACGGAAAGCGCATAATTATTGGCGGGCAAAGCAAAACGACACAAGGTTTAATAGACTTGACAACCAAGGCCTGTTTTTGCTATTCAACAGGAATATGGCTTGAATGGCATGGCTTCGCTGTGGTTGGCTGAGAAGACATTACGCAATATTAGCAGTTGGCGGGAATGTTTACGTCACACATTGACAACTTCGGCCTGCGTAAAAGAGGCGAGATGCTACGTAACAGCTAGCAGAGGCGACTACTTTTTTCGTGAAATGGGGCAAAACATTTCCCCGACCCTCGGCGCCATGAAAACTTCTTGAATTTCCAAAAGGCGTACTTTCGCATGACGCCTGGTTTCCAGCTATGTTGTTCTGCAAGAAACAACAGTTTTTGTCTGTTTCCGATTCGGGACGAGGGCGGTGTCCCGAATGCAGCAGCTTCGGCGACGGCCGGGCTACAATGGCGGACGTCATCGCTGTAGCCGAGCCGTGGGTCGGTAGAACGAAAATAAAAAGGGCCATTTTTAAGGGGTGGGACAGCGGAACCTAACCACTCTAATGTGCCAGCTCGGGCTAAACAACCGCGCGACACAAGCACGGACACCGTAAAAATTCGGCATGTGAGCTTAGTGATTCCCATTAATACCGATTTAAAATAGTTAGTTTAGCAATTTCGAGCATGGCGAGAAAGCTGAGGGAACCCTTATAATTGCTATTTATCAGAACCAGTTGCTCCTTTCGGCTTTTGCAATATCTCTTCAAACACAACCGAATTGGTTGCGTTTCTCTAGCCGCCAGATATCTGTATTTGGTCTCTATATTTTGTTTCCGCGCCCTGCAAACCAATTCTTAGCGTATCTTGACTGCACGACCACTTAATTCCATCGGGTCCGGGTTACCCCGGAGGGGCTGTCGAACAGGTTATCAAACCATGCGAAGGAAGCTCTCAATGAACCCGAATCTGCGCCAAAACAGGCCCAAAACCACCGTTGCTAAAACACACGACAAAGCCAACGGAATGGTTTCAGCACTCGCGCCCGCCGGCGCGCAGGGAAAGCTAGGTATTAGCGCGCGTTCCTTGGGTAATGTCGCGCAATCTGCACTGTGCTCTGTGAGTGGAATCGCCCTCTCCTCTTTAGCCGCGATAGGAGTTTTTTGTGCGGCACGGCGCGAAAGAACCCTTCGCGGGTAGAGCTAGAAAGCTTTGCTTTAAAGAGAAATTCTACAACTAAAACTCACACAAAGCATCACCTTTGCTGGGCGAGACAAAACCACCAGCTGCTTTTTGGAACGTCTTACGCAGGGGCTACCTGCTGGGGGTTGTGGCGGCATTTGTTCGGCACAGCAACACAGTGCAGTCTTCTTGCGGATGTGTTGCTGCCACAGCCCCCGGGTTAGCAACCACCTGCTGCCTCTAGGGCACCTGTAGAGGCTATGTGGGTCCCGTCTCTTACCGGAATACCTTCGGCAGTCCAGAGTCGTTTAGGAATCACCGATTGTGGTAACTCAAGTGAACATGGCGACTCCTATCGCCTCTGGGAGCACTACTGCTCTCACCGTTTCCTCTCTACGGGGCAATAGAACGCCTGAGAGCACAAAAAAGATGGATAGGGAGGGCCCGCAGCAGCCCCCATCCTTGCCCACCATCTGCCCCAACCGTGGCACTCTCGACGCCCGCGACAGTGGCGGACCAAACGAAGGGCACTCGAAATGGTGCCACGTCCAAGGGGCCCAAGCCGCCGGACACCCCATTCGCATCCGATAAGAAATGGACGTCGGACCGTTCCCGGGTGCATCGCAGTGCTAGGCAAAACGCAAAAATCACAAAAAAACTTTAAGAATATAACCCCAAAATATAGAACATGAAAACACACAGATACTGCAGCAGCTCTAAAACGTATATAATGGGAAGAGAAAATGTTCTTACGGTGAAGGGAAGAAAGAGGTGAAGCCAAGAGGAGCAAGAGCTATCCACACATGGTAATTACAATCCTGACAGCACCGGGCAGGCAAGGCGCAAGATCTTCTTCTACTTGTACTTCTAGTTTGTTCCCTGAGTCCCAGAGTGCTACTGTAACCATCTTTCGGGTAGTATCTGGCACATGTCTTATTGTTGTACATCGGTTATGAAGTACCTCGTGCTGTGCTTAGCTTATTCGGCTAGGATGCGACTAGGATGCCACTAGGACGCGACTTAGCCTCTTCGGGTAACTCCCGTGACGGTAAGCGCCTTCTTGGTGCTAATTATAGCGACGCCGGGTGGGACCATTGTACGGTTACAGGCGGACTGCGTGAATTACGCCCGTTGTGGAATGGTGGGATGTTGGCGATGGTATGGCGGCGACATTTCGAACAGACATCGGTCACTTGTCGGATGACACGGTAAGGACCGGAATATGGGAACAGAAAGTCCCACGCGACGGGACGGCGACTACTCTAGGACAAGTGATCCCGGTGGAAACCGAAGGATTCGGTGTCGGGATTCTTAACGCACCTGCTGGAGACTTGATGAGACGAGTTCAGAGTGGGCAACTTGCCGAGGGAGGTCGGCACGAGCGATGGCGGCTTTGACATACTCAGCTGTGTGCCGAGAAGGCGGTAGAAAGGTGTCAAGCGGCAAAGCTGGCTCGCGGCCGTAGAGCGGGGACGAGCCTGCAGTGTCGTGAAGTGACTAATTCTAAACGAACGCGACTTAACCAAACGCCACGGCCCAGTCACGATGGTCGTTGGAGACGTACATACTCAAATATGTCTGTAAGCGTCCGGTTGAGACTCTCCGTGACGCGTTTATTCTGTGGTTGGTAAGCAGTGGTGACTTTGTGTTGCCCACGTACGAAGAAGGTTCTGAGAAACTCGGGAATAAAAATTGCGGCCCCAATGAGCTAGGAGCTAGCAACGTGCTCCATGATGAAGAATGACATCGCATAGAAGGAAGTCGGCACAGTCGGATGCGCAGCTGCTGGGAAGTGCATGGGTAATGGCGTAGCGCCTCGCGTATTCTGTGCCGTCTGCTATCCACTTGTTTCCCGAGGTAGACTATCGCCTGAAGACTCTGTGGACTGTGATAAGACCAAGGTGTCCATTCTGTAGCGTTTTCGTTTCAACGCAGGAGGATAGCGAAACCGGTTCCGGCAAAGTTGGCCACAAGACGTTGAAACGGCGAAGCAATTTGCTACCCGTCTTGAGAGTTTTTTCGACCGCTGGGTAAACATGTCAGCGACGTCAACAACGTGCTATAGTGTACGTGAATTGATAAACAGGAACAGTTTTTGACCCACTGCCACAGCACGTTAGCAGGGTTCCTTCGGGAACAAGACTGCAAATACCTCTCGGAGATAACTAAAGCGGCCTATCGCTTTCTTTAGGCGAAGCTTAAAGTTAAAATGCTGCGTTTCGAAGAGCAGGAACCGGTGTTGTCGGAAGGCACGGGACCAAACTTGACGACCACACCTGGAACGCCTTCTTGCTTCCTCTGGGACGAACTGGCTCACAAAGCCTCAGGCTGCCACTCGAGTTAAAAAAAACCGTACTGTTCTGGATGCCGCCGAGTGGGTCATGACGACAGGTCTTGTCCTCAAGGAGTAAAGCAGGCGACATCATGTTGTGCGTCCTCAACTAAACACATGCGCGGGTCGTGAAAAACGGACGGAGGAAACCCCTTGTAATCATTTTTTTCTCAGGGTGAGAAGGAAGCAACTGTAACTATCGGGGTCCAACAAGGGAGCTCCACACCGCCTACACTTCCGGTAACGAAAGGGGTACTATTTGGGAAGACAGTTTCGGTGTTGAGGGATACCGGTAGCAACACGGCAGTGGTCCTTCGGTCTCTGGTTCCTGATTCGGCCGTGACGATTGAAACAGCTGGATTGCATCTACTTTTTTGGCAGAGCGTCCCGGTACAAGATGGCCTCGTAGAAGTATCTTCGCCTAATTTTTCGAAGAAGGCAATTGCTAAGTGCATGTTCTCCCTGATCTTGATGGTATCGTGGGCAATACTCTCATTGCACGCGATGCCTCCGATCCCGACTAGGCTTGGGAGGACCGGACCAGGCTAGCCAGCCCAATAGCGCTCTTGAACGCCATCCAAGTTACCCTGCAGGCGCTTCCCGCTTAACAAGCAAACGACAGAACCCGGTGGATGTGTTGGAGAAGGTCGCGATGAAGCCTTGATTATGCTCGTAACTCACAAGCAATTGCCGATGCACTGGAAGAAACCATTCGAAGTCTAGGGAAAGAAAAGCTCTGTTCACTACTGGCTTGACCTTGGTCATGCCAAAAAGGTATTTCAGATCAACATGCTCAAACGCTCCGAAGAGCGAGAACCTGAAATCGCGTTGCAGACCTCATCATTCATCGTGGTGGGAGAAGAATATGAATCCAGGTTTTCTGACTATAACGCTTCTCGGCATCGAATCCGTCAACCTTTCGGACAATTTTGACGGAGACCAGAAGAGACAATTGCACAACCACCTTCAGGATTTCAGGAGATTTTCTCAGAACTTCCGGTGACAACGAATTTTCTAGAATAGCAATTGGATCTAACCACGGCACCCCCCTCGAAACTCCGCAATATCCTCTACCGTTGAAGTTCCAAGAAATCCAGGAAAATGAGCTGAAAGACGTACTGAAACTAGACGTCATTGAAGCCTCCAAATCACCGTACAACTGTCTGCTAGTTCTAGTGAAAGAACCAGACAACACTTTTCGAGCTTGTATCGATTTGCGCCGCATCAATAACATCCTGATAGCAGATGCGGAACGTATCGGGATCTAAGACATGATATTTGCGACGTTTGGCAGAAAGACCTTCTTTTCAAAGTTCTACCTGACCAAAGGATATTTGAAGGCGCCTTTGAAAGAGGCTTCACGTAAAAGACCACATTCTCGACGCATTCTGGACATTACCAGTTTAGGTTCATGCCTCCCGGTTTCAAAACTGCTTCGGCGGTTTTCACACGTCTCATAGTGCTGTCATTACAGGGCATGAAGAATGTGTTTTATTACATCGATGACGTCCTCGTCGCCACAGACAGCTTAGATCATGTCACAACGTCCAGAGAACTCTTCGAAAGAATCGTTCCGCTGGTCTAACGATTAGGCCAAAAGCTGTGAATTGGGTGCCACATCAGTAACCTTTCTAGGACATCATTTGGGAGACGGCAAATTACAACCTGTGGAGTGCGTGGTTACAAAACTCGTTGTGTCAGAGGCCAGAAACAAAAAAAAACAAGAACGGCCGTTCTTGGGAGTCCCGGTTATTATCGTGACCTCATCTCACGTTGCGCCGATAAAGTGCAGCTCTTAATCGAAATGACCCGAAAGAACAAGAAAAACAAAGTCAAGTGAACTCCCCAACGGGTGCGAGCGTTCGAGAGTTTGAAGGATTCCTTGTAGTCTGGACCAGTCTTTATAGCTCCGGACTTCCGAAAGACGTTTGTATTGAGGACCGACGCATCTGGAAGTGTACAGGAGCTGTGCTTGTGCAAGATCATGAAGGAATGCTACATCCGGATTCTTACGGCAGCCGACAATTCCTACCTCGCTAAACCCGGTACTGAGCCATCGAAAGGGAATGCTTACCCTTAGTTTGTGCCGTAGAAAAATTGAACATGTTGTTTATGGAACCCTTCTGTGGACCAAATGGATCATCAACCATTGAGGTACTTATGCCAAACTCCTGAACAGTCGTGTTATTCGCCGACAAGTAACGGTGAGGACGTGACAAGCCAGTCTCGTGTGCTGTTGTGTATGCTGTTGACCCGGCACTGGGAACGGGGCGTAGAAGGTTTCTTTAAGGACGTATGTAGAACTATATGCGCGGTCATGCATGGCATTCCTTGAGAGCGCACGTGTACTTCAGTCCTTGAAGGCGCTCCGCGGGTGTGGGACAGTGCTGTACACTGCGTACACCTCTGTGTGCGGTTTTTTTTACAAAAAAAGCTATTCTAAGAGGGGCATGTGTGACAAAAAAACATGTCTAAGGAGGGCATGTATGAGATGACACGCTCCTTTCGACGACTACGGTGACGCAAGCACGGGCACATGACCGTGAAAGGATTGCCTTGATCCTGCCGTGCCGAGGAAAAAGAAGCGGCAACTCACACGAGCGGTGGACGTTGACCAATAAGAGTTGGCTACGATCGAAGGGCTAGGGAGGTCAGGCGAGAACAGAGCAGAACGTGTGGTGGAGTGGAAGATGAAGGTTGCAGCAGAGCTGTGGTCAGTCGGGTTGTCGGAAGCGCACCGCGTTTCTGAGATCTCAGCTCTTCAGTGGTCTACCTGACTCTCTGCTTTCCTGCGGTCCCTATCCGGTACTCCAGAATCCTGACACGTGGCAGGCGCATTTATCCGCAATCTACCCTGTTCCTAGCCCGCTGTTTACCGAGCGTCGTCCACCGGAAGCTGCCAGTTGCTTGGTGTCCACGACCGGCTGTCGCTTGGCACCTGGTAGCGGCCAGGTGTCGAGCACTACTGTATCGTCAGGAACTATGCCGGGTTGACCTTCGTGACGACTCAGTACGCGGGACGCAGCTTAGCTGTGTTCGTCCCGCCCTGCAAGGCCCGGAATCATATCAATTCGCAGTATCAAGCGCCGACCCCTTACAATACCGCCCAGGCATGGTCAACGTTTTCATTGAACTTTTCAATGGTTTGTAGATACTGTATTTCGTAGTATCTGAGAGATTCGGTTAGTGTTGCCATTTGTCAGTCCGTTTGCACTTTTTATGCTTCATTTCATGGTCTTTGTTCAGGAATATATGTATCTTTGTTACATTGCAAAACGCCCCCGTCCCATTACTGGCACTTGGGCCAGTCCCTGTCGCCACTGAATACCTGAAAAAGAACCTGCGAGGGAGTTTTTCCTCACACACTGTAGGCGTGCGCGGGAGGCCTAGAACAACGCGTGGGGAATCCTCTGTAGATATACCACAACTATTAACCTTATTTCTTTCAAGAAGGCAAAGGCGTTAGGTAAGCGTGTGCACCGTGATGCATATCCATAACCTCATACAGAGCCACACACAAGGTATGAACACGGATACATAAACTCAAAGGACAGCACATTCATAGCCTCGCTCTAGTTAGGACAACAGGGGACACACTTTAGCACCCGACTAACGCACTCGCACAACCCTTCCAACACATTTTTATTTCGGCACACTACACACTTGCATGCAACACGAAGCATCCACAGAAAAGGTTGTACGTGCCAAGGACAAGTCAATGTCTGCATACAACTCTGAATTGACGCTGCTTCATGAGCTGACGATTGCTGTTGCCATTTCTTAGCTTTAAGCTGCAGGTGCAGACATTACATACAGTATCATTCAACACCTACACGCGGACACTCCTATATACAACCAACCTATACAACCAAATATGGCTATCGGAGCACCTTCCAAGGTCTTCGAGGGAGGCCATAGTCCTGGCTTTTCTGAAAGAGGGAAGGACCCTTCTTGCACATGCTATAGACGCATTGCCTTGACAAGCTGCCTGTACAAGCTTTTCGAGAACATGATTAACCGGAAGCTCGCGTGCCTTCTTGAGTACAATGGTCTTCTCGAGAGCTGCCAGGCAGGCTTACGAGCTGGCGATCCATAAATTATCACCTAGTAGCATTATAACCCTACATTAAGGATGGCTTTATACACAAACAATACTGCACGATCGTATTTTTATATTGAAAAATTCGTATATGGGGAGCGTTACGGCATTCCTGCAGACTTAAAATCCTATGTTGTAACAGGTAACATGTTGAATACTCTTGATACTTACTTGTTCAAATGAACATTTCGTGTCAGGGTCGGGTCGGCACTGTGAAGAGTTCTCACTCAAGAAGATAGCGTGACTCAAGGTGGAGTTCTGAGCTGAACGCTCTTTATAGTCAAGGTGAATTTCCTTCAGAGAACATTACCTCTACCAGTCTTCTGTTTGGGGTATGTGGATGATGTAGAAACAGTTTTAAAATCTTGCAACATATCCATATGTGAAAGTCAAGTCCAGCTTGGTTTAAAACCTAATCCCGAGCGAGTACCTGTGTCGTATTCTCATTGAGACGCGGAGTAAGGCCTGATTCTGATATAATTTTAGTGGTGGGTCAATTCCTCTAAAAAGAAGCAGATATTTTTGGGTGAGGTGTTGGACGATAAAATCACATTCACCTCTCACATCAAAAAACTCAAACAAAAATGTCTTGAAACAATGAATATTCTGAAAGTCGTATCTCACCGGTCATACGGTGCAGACAAACAACTCCCGCTGCACCTTTATATTTCTTAGCTAGTGTGATGGTTTTGGTGGGTAGGGCTCGCGAAAAACGTCGCCGAAACAAGACAGGCGCTTGAGACCGGCGTATAAGACGAAGACGGACATTTACTGAGACTGGACGAGGTAATGCGAGGACGTTGCAGTTACAAGAAGAACGCGTTATTACAGTCTATCGTGAAGATTTCAAAACCCTATAAGGGCGTAAAAGAAATAATAGAGGTTGTGAGTTCCATTGGGAGACAGAGCCTTGATAGGAAAAAAAACCTCACGTGGTGTGGCGTAGTCGATGAAGTATTTGCTGGTTCATTCACTGTTGTCGGCGACCTCTTGATAGTTGGCAGGTGGAACACAATGTCACACAGTCGAAGCCGGCGATATAATGCGCGGTCGACGGCCAGCTTGCGGCCACGGCTGGCACTGCAGCCTAACTGCCTGCGTCTCCGGGCGTCCTCGACGACGGCCTCGGAAGACAACGGCTACCGCATCTTGCGGCTAGCCGTCCGAATCATCGCTCCTTCGAATACCCCTGCCTCGTCCCCCTCCACGATCTCCTCTTCCTCTTCTCCCCCGACGTCACATTATTCCTCGGCTATTTTGCCGGTTCTCTTCAGGCGACAAATAGCCGGAACATACCCACACAGAGCGATTATCCACGGTCTGTCCGGCTCCGGTCTTTTCGGTACAGGATGTTTCGGTACAGGGCGTTTCGGTACGGTCTTTTCGGTGCACGGGCGTTTCGGTACATGGGCGTTTCGGGACACGGGCCCTTCAGGACACGGGCGTTTCGGGACACGGGTGTTTCGGTACAAAGAGGAATTTCCGCGAGCGCTTTAGGCTGTGGGCGTTGTTTACAGGGTGGTTACAAGAACGCAATTTGTACCTATTTATTGCAGATGTTCTTCTTGGAAATTCTTCATTATTTAGGCCAGCAGACCTATTTATTACAGATGTTCTTGTTCAAAATTCTGCATTTTTTTAGGCCAGCAGTTAGTTATGCGGCCTTGCCAAAAGAACCTCTGTTGATTTTTTACATATTATCTGCGATATTTGTAGCAATTAGACAACCTATAAGTGTTCATTATTTTGTTTCTTAGCGACCTATTATCACAAGAATGTTATATAACAAATCAGTGACAGTATCATCGTTTTTTTCACTCGTTTTTTTTTTGACGACTTATTTTAACCTGTTTATTTTTTCGAAAATCAGTGACAGTAAATATTTTCTTTTTGCACTTTGCGGAGTCCCTTCGACAACGGCTGCGGGAATGAGTCCCACCGCACTGGGAAGGAACCTGTCCCTTTATAACGTAATGACGAAGAAAGTTGCAATTTCTTGTGTCTCTGCATTTGTGTGCGTTGCTTTCTTCTGATAACGCAAGTACTTGAGGTGGTATTACCAATGCATTACGTAAGGCACCTATTGTAACTTGCCGCAAGCTTCCGCCCCGACTTATTCGTAGTTAGCATGGACTGTGGCGTGTTTATTGCGTTTGTGAATCAAATTTGGAAATGCTGTGCAATGACGTTGAAAGCACTCTGCAATGTTTTATGCAGCATACATACAGTTATTCATCCTCGCAAGGACTGCTCATCTGTAATTCTCGGCGTTTTGCCGCAGAGCATAATTCCCATAATATGGTCGTGACCTGAGACGAATGCCACCTGCTGCTCCCCATAGTCAGTACTTTTTTTTTTAGCCGCACACCGTTAAAATGATGTTTACAGAAGCAAGTGTCAGCATGACATTATACATGCATATATAAAAAAAACAAGTACCGACTGCAACAGACATGCGGCAGGTTAAAATGAGCCGCTGCAACTCAAATCGCGTGGGATGATGTCAGTGAAAACCCCAGTGTACACTTTAGCGCTACTATTCCGACGGATAATGTTTCTAACGGCACTGTTTAACCATTTCATTCATATTTATAAGATAGGTGTTTGCTTAGTTTAACAGCACGGAAGAGCGCTTAGTGCGTATTTCCTTCAGCAAACATGCACGTCAAAGCAGCGTCCCCGAATAGGAGCCACGTTGGATCGCGGCTTATTGGTACCTCTAAAGTAGTACGGCACTTTTGTGACAAAGAACTTCGCTACTCGGAGCAAAATTTAAAAGAATGTCTAAGTAATTGAATAATCGATTCAAATAACATGTATGCGAAAAGTAAACAAATTAAAGAGGATATCGAGGAACTATCCTCCACAAATATTTACAGAAGAAATCCCTTGAAAAGTATGCGGATTCGTAAGTAGGCGTTAACTAATCACAATTGTTCCCGGACAGTTTATCGAGCGCCGTTTTATTGAAAAAATGCCCGTTTTGTCGAACGCCATTTTATCGAACGCCGTTTTATCGAACCACCTACGTCCGTTTTACCGAAAGTATAGTTTGGCGGCTTTCATTATAATTTTCGGGGTATATTTTGTTTAACTGGCCATGGCATTACCCTAACCTGCTATTAGCTTCATTCTTCATTGTCTGTGTCGTGCATTACATGCAAGAACCTGCTTATATTGTTCCCAGACAGTTTATTGAACGCTGTTTTATCGAAAGCCGTTTTATCGAACAAGTGCCCGTTTCATCGAACACCGTTTTATCGAATGCCGTATTATCGAACCACCTACGTCCGTATAATCGAAAGTGGTTTTGCGGCTTTCATTGCAATTTTGTGGGTTTATTTTTTTAACCGGGCATCGCATTAGTCTAACCTGCAGTTATCTTCATTCTACACTGACTCGGTCGTGAATTACGCACAAAAACCTGCATATATATGTTGGCGCGTCTTACCCGTGTTTTCAATCACCGTTGTTTTATTAGGTTTTTTCGAAATTTTTTGCGTCTTTATTGATTGCACTCACGCAAATATGTCCCCCTTGTTTCTATTACAGATTTTGCCGCTATAGTAGCAGCCTAACCCTGTGCGCAATGATGTGTATCGGTGTATTTAGATTGGGGTTGCCAAATATATCCCTTGCGCCATGGTTCATCATTACGTGATCCAAAGTCTTTTCCTTCGCCTATTTTTCTAGTCACGTGGTTTCCATGCGACTCTTACTTGGAACATGGGGTCACACTGTTTAACATCTGGAGAAAATTCGTTCCAAGAACTTCGGAAAGATTAGTTCTATATGAATGAAACACGGGGAGGGGGGGGGGGCGGGAGTTCGGACAGCAAAAGTGAGGCCCCAACAGAGGTGGTGGAGTGTAGTAGAACTCGTCACAAGTGAATCTGTCACAGCCAACTCGTCAATTAAAACAAGTCGTCATAGGTCATGCCGCACTAGAGAAACTCGTAACCTATCCCTACGTCACAATTTACGTTTTTCGTTAATTATGGTGAAATAAAAAGAAAAGGAGGATTTCGTATAATTTCCTACTTATGCGTCAACACTCTTTCGCCCCTTCTTCAATTCACCAACCTTACGTTTCTTTGGTGAACTCGGAGAAACACTACAGACCAGATAGCGCATTTTGTAGGTTTTCGTGTGCTTTGTTCAGCTAATCGCACGGGGCATATTGGATTTTGATTGCTCGTTCTCAATTTTCCTTTCAATTTTCTTTTGATATTTTCATTTCCAAGTAATCGGGTGACGGCGCTGTATTGAGTTGACCTTCACGATTTCTCCATTTTTGTGTTTACTATTTAGATCTTACGGTTTTCTTATGCCTTATGATAAAAAGGTAAAAGAGTACGGGCTAAAACCCCCAGACATTCTGGGGTTTAACGAGGGGGGGGGGAGATGAAAACGAACCAACCTGTAGTATGGTGACTAATTTTTTAACTTTTTCCTCGTTAGTTTTAAGCAAGGCATCGAGAACAGTAGGACAAGGCTTGGTAACCTCTTAGCAACTGAACTCAGTGCACATTAAGAATTAGGAAGGCAGAAATCGGGGGAGACTTCTGCCAGAGTTCCAGTTAGGTATTAACATTGGACCCACAAGCACCAAGAAGTGCCTTAAATATGTAGAACATACGCGGCAAATAATTAGATTGTGTGACGACGCAAAAGCGGTGTATACAAAAAGTACGAAGTATATCAAGGCATATTCTAATCTATACGCCACAGTGCCATGATAGGATTCGGATCGGAGGGGTGACTAGGGACACAAGGAGATTCGTTATGGCAATACCACCCGCGCAATGAACAGAACAAAACAAAAATGGTGGAGGCAAATTTCGCGCATCAGAAAAACAAAAAGCACTTGGGAAATAAAATACTACAAATTTTGTTAAATAGGCTCGCTGCGGAGACAAGATTCGCAAATTACATAGCGAGGAGGAAATTAAAAAATGTACTGGAGAGTTTGTTACACGAGGAGGCCGGGAAAAATACTTTCGATAACGGCTTCGATAAAACGTCCCTCGATAAAACAGCGTTCGATAAAACGGCGTTCGATAAAGCGGTGTTCGGTAAAACGGTTTCGGTAGAATGGCGTTCCATAAAAGGGTGTTCGATAAACTGTCCAGATCACAATCACAATATGTGCTCAGAAGCCGTCTTTAAAAAATAGATCCTAGACATCCTGTGTAAAATCAAATCAAAACAAAAACAAAATAAAGAACTAACTGATACGTTCATGAAGCGAAAACTCCTTAAACCCGTAAACGTTTTATTCTGGACCAAAATTTTGGAACGAAGGGGTTGCGGAATTCCAATGGAGGTTCCCCGTGGGGTCAGTCACCTGTCTTCTCAGAATTTCTCTGGACGCACGGGAAGCGGGGAGGAGCGTGCATGGCTTGCGGCGGAGCTTGCCCAAAACGCTCGCCCTAAGATCGGGCTCCCGCTGACATTCGTTTCAACCATTCGGGGTACCAAGTCATGTTTTTTTTTCGCAGAATGCGCCGAAGCGCAAGCGATCACGTGGGCGACGACGGGATGGGAAACACGAGGGCACAAATAAAAAATCCAGCCCCGCGAGAGGACGAATATTTGATATTTCTTTTTTTTATTTTGATTGTAGTGTTTAACGCCCCGACGCAACGCAGGCGATGAGGAGCGCCGTAGCGGAGGGCTCCGGATTAATTTTGACTACCTGGGGATCTTTAACGTCGCCGAAATCTCGTACACACGGGCGTTTTTGCATTTCGCCTGCATCAGAAAAAAAAAATAGGGAGAGCATTCCGATCTAACGTGAACAGCCCAGAATAATCTTCTTGTATCTACAATGTCCTGGATGTGAATCGACGGTTCGAGAACCACGCGCGCCGAAAGTTAAAAAGCCTGCAGAGCAGAAGCCGGGGTATCCGACGGGCCGTAGCTCGCATGCGTACGTAACTTTGTTGACTGCTGCTTCGTCGCCTCTGTATTCTTTGAGTTGTTAGGGGAGCACAAGTTCGCTCCAATAAACGTGTTTTCCTCGAAGACAACTGCGTCGTCTATGGCTTTGTGACAATATTGTCGCAAAAGAAACGAAGTGATGAACAAGCTTCCACATTTTCTGGCTACGGTCACGCAAATAGGCATTTTTTTGGCAAGGCCGCATGAATTTTTACTGGCCTAGAATAACGCAGATATACAAGCAACAACAGTTGTAATAAACAGGTTCGTATGCGTGCTCTCAACTCCCATGTTAACAACGCACGCGAATTTGGTCGCCTCAAACGCTCGCTCGAATTCGTTTTCGTACCGAAACTGCCTGTACCGAACCGCCCTGTACAGAAACGCCCGTGACCCCAAACGCCCGTTTCCCGAAACGCCCGTGTCCCGAAACGTCCGTGTACCGAAAAGACCGTACCGAAACGCCCTGTACCGAACCGCCCTGTACCAAAAAGACCTAGACCCCGGTATGTCATCTCATCCTCTAAATTAACTTCGTCGTCGTCGACGCCTTTTCCGACGCACGCACGCCCTCTTTCCTCTACCTCATCACAGCTAGGGTCTCGTTTCGACTACGAAGGTGTACCGTATTGGTCCGCCACAAAAAACAGCATTACCAATGCTCGACCAAATACTGTACGTGGGGCTTTGCCTTTCGTTTCGCGCATTCTGCACTATGCCTGTCCACAGTCTTCATGCAGAGCGTGACAAATGGTGGTTCTAACACCAGCGGATCCATGTTGACTTGGTACATGCTTTTAAAATATCATTAATGGATAACCATCCTTTTAAAACTATTTTTATCGATGCATTCGCATCAGAGATCTTTTTAATCGACCATGTATTTCTGTCCCTTCTCACAAAGAGAAGGAGAGGGGCGGTATTACTGAATGTCTCTCTTTTAATCACGTTCAAATCATCTTGCATTGATTTTATAGCCCTCTTGGCACCTTCGCACCATGTACTGTGAATTGTCTTTTATCCAACTCCACATAAATAGGGTAACAGAAAATGTGATTCTACAGCACTTTTCTGCCACTGCAGGACTAGTACCAGTGTACAGAGGTTCACAGCGATGCCACTAAAACTGCGTCCGCCGTGTGATTGGATGCTCATGCACCCTATTTTACTGTTTCTGAGACCATGAATGTACATTGTAGCATTTTCCCAGCCGAGGCACGTGGACGTTTTCTTGCTGCAATCACAATTGTAAAATGTCGCATTCGAAAATCTATCATTTGCAATGATTCACAGCGTGGTTGGGTCGTTATCTTCCCGAAACAAGTCAAACAAATAACACCATCAATCTTGTTCTGAGGACGATTATGTGAGCATATGGCTCAAACCTTGAGGTGACTGCTTGTTGGGTCCCAAGATACTCAGGGATCGCGGCACACGAGACGGCAGATGAAATGGCCGCTGGTGCACAGAGAAAAACCGTGCACATAACAACAGTACCGTACCCTTACTTGTAAACACGCATAAAACAACAACTACATTAAAAAACATGGCAAAAACATTAGAGCGAACGGACCGACAAGAAACTACTCATTCTACAGCCACACTAGAGACGATACACTACCGATACACACAACATACACACAAAATGTGGCTTTGTAAGGTTACGGAGGGGCCACTGCCATGTAGCACACTCCCACCTGCTTACCGGATGTGCAGTGGGTGTGGAGAGGACCCATCCGTAATCCACATACTCACTTAATTCAAGGCACCTGACACAACACGATGCAACGCTTCCCACAACTATACACACGACATGTTCCACAACATTCATTAAAATGTGTTCGGTGACGAGCCCTTCAGTTAAAATCTCGATGGGAATAGATTGATCATGATGATGTTGATTTTGAAGGGGGCTCGTTCATCCAAGGCACATATTTGACGACGGTCTACTCCACAAAATTTACACTTTATTACACTATTCAGAGCTATGTTACAACAGACATTGAAGTACAATTGCTCAAGGAGAGCTCGAGAAGACCCAGCATCAAGCGGGGCTTTCTACTCCTCCCTCTACAACCAACACCTTAGTTTTATTAAAAAAAAACACGCCTCCAAGGAAGGCGGAACCAAAGAGACAGAGAAGGACACATAAAGAACACAACTGGCCATGCAATAGGCCACACAGCCGCCACAGGCGGAGCTCACATTTAATCAATTTGGTGCACCCCTTGTCCCAAACTCCTTTCCCATTCCCACGCAAACTAGACGTCAATACTCAGAAAGGATTCGTAACGGAAACCGTGAGACGAAAAACAAACAAACTGACCAAGTCTGACGCGTTCTTACACCGATTCGGGAGTGGCCCCAAAGGGCCCGACAAGGCCGGTACTCCCCGAACCCCACATGCCAACAAACGTCTGAGGCGTGTCGCCGCTTCTTTAACACAGGTCGCCACCGCCGCACCATGCCCGTTTCCGCGGCCAACGGTTCTGAGAATTTATGTTCAGTTGTCACTCCTTTTCCGGTCATCCCCGAAGTACCCATTGCAAAACAAAACAGAACGTGTTACAGTTTCAAAGAAAGCAGTCGCCGGCGCTGCCGCCGCTCTGATATTCCGCGTTTTCGTGAGGAGTAGACCCAGCGATTTATGACCCGGCGGCTGCGCTGCCGCAAAGGGTCCCGCGGCGCAGCCCAGACACTCAACGCGCCCGGTGCGTAACCGCATGGCCCCCGCCCCTCGCATGCCTCCGAGAATTAGGTTCAACCGATTCCCAGTTGCCGCCGAAGCGTTAAGCGGTGTCCGCCGTCCCGAGAGAAAGACAAAAAAAAAAACACTCGAAGAAAGTGCTTCCATCTGCGGCGCGTCGTGCCCCTTAGCCCCTCTAGGCCGGCTTGTTGACCTCAGTTTGAGCCTACACGAAATGAAAGAAAAAAAAACAGAGCAAGTCAGTCTTAGCAATTAGGCGATGCAACCCCCGAACTTAACACCTTGTTTTACATCAAACGCGTTTTTCAGTTTCTTACTGAAGTACAATTTTACATCTCATTTCATAGGCATGTTGACAACCTTTGACAACCTTTGACAACCTCTACCCACTCATCTCCATAGCCTTGTGTTTTTAAGTTTTCTATTTTTACTGAAAAGCGTTGTTTTTTCTTCGCGTCACTCTCATGAAATGACTTTCGTTTGGCGCTCTTTGCCATTAGTTGGCATAGCGCCATTAAAATTCAAACTTTCTCATCATAATATAACTGTTTACCTAAGCGTGTTATGACGAAAGGTTTGCCTTATGCGTGTTAGGGCGGAACGCGCGTGCCCCCCAAAAATTTGCGGGACAGCCTGGCAATACTATGCGGTCCGTGAAGCAGAGGGACCTCGTTGGTTAAGCTTTATAGCGCGCAACAAGGCCTGTTATGAACCACGTAAACAAGGCCCGTTTTCAACCACTTAAATAATCCGCGCCGACACAGTTGCCTCTGACGGGTGTAAGCCGCAATGCAACCAGCGCCATTGTAGAGCTCCGCGTTCTCTTTTCAAATGTGTGACGCCCGGACAGCCACACTAGCACACCGACAATCAAGAATATAACATAGGGCGGCACGTGCAGTGCAAACACATTCGTCGCTTTCCCTCGGCTTTTCTAGGCGCGCCGCGATGCGATTGTACCACCGGTCCCGTGCTCCGTTTACTTGTGTGCGGGCCTGTACATGGTTCATAGCTGTGCCGTCTTGTGGGCAATGTTCTGTTTCGATAGTGCAGGTCCATTCTAAGCTTGCTAGAAAACCTTAAGAGCACCGCGGAAATTATTACATAGAAGCCGCTCCTATATTTTTGAAGTAAACATGTTTGATAGCCTGTTATACGGCCTGTCGATCGAGCAGCGAGGATACTATGGGTTCGTTCTCATTGTTGCGTGTGTCTTGTAGTTGCGAAATGCCCGAAAAGTAGGATCACTTGAACCGCTATCAGTAAAACAGGTAAGTGTACTTTGCGCTGTGACATTGAGGAACAGTGGTATATGATTGTAGTTTCTAGTAATAGTGGTCAAACATAAGTTGCTCATTGATGTGTAAATCAATGGTTACAGGAACGTCTCCTGTAGGGGTGATAAAAGTCTAATCAAAAATAAGCAAAATTCGACAACCTCTCAATGCTACAATATATTCAGCGATCTTCTTCGCGATGATTTCTAAGCTTCGTTATAGTCTCGGGCTCGGAGCTTTCCTGGAAGAGAGCAATGTGGAAGATGCAAAGAATCGCTAAAGTGGCACATAGGGTTTGTCTTGGTAGCCTCATATCTTGTTGTTTCGTTCTCAACTGATTAATCCGTTCTTGTTCTATGCGCGCTATCCCGAAAAGAGCGCCTGTGAGGCATGCAACAAACTTTGGAGTGTGCCCCTCATTACTTTTTACCGTCTGTCTATTAAGTGGAATGTTTTCCGGCTGTTTGCATGCTTTTCACACATCTTCAGACCTTGCTAGCGCCAACGAACACCTTGCATTTTAAATTAAGTTTTGTAAATGATCTTTTAGAACATCTCACCACAGGCAGGCTAACAAACAAATCGCAAATCGCACGGTTTATGATGCTTTTATCTTGAGAGCTCACAGGTAGCAAGAAGTATTGGAAAAATCTTTTTGCCTTGCCCTAACAAATGGGAATAAATGCAGTTTTTATAACTGCTAGCGCTAGTCCATTACGCCTTTCAGTTACTTGGTTCGGCCGACAGATCTAATTGGAAAAAGCCGGCATGCAACATGTGTGTTCACACAAAGACGCGCGGGTTAGGGTGTAGTTCCGAGCTTTGCGCGAGCAGCAATAGCTCTTGAACGCCATTAAACCATAGCCTTCTTCGTGGATGAATACACAGAAATTGCGCGGCGTGTTTTCGCTCGTCATGTTGAGGTCGCCTTTTGGTTATATAATCATCTTAATTTGATTCCAAGGTTTGGAGGTGCGGGCTGTGGTATTGCACCTGTTCCTTAAGCAGGGAGCATCAGTGTCTAATTGGTTCTAGAAATATAGTTCTGCTGGTATTAGCTTACAGGAATAGCCTGCTGCTGACAAGCACATCCTTCTACAAACGAAAAAATCTCAAACCGACATGAAAAGTCCAGATATTGAAGCTACCTTCATTTTGAGTGAGAACCACGGTATTGTGCATTGCGTAGACCGGCTAACATTCAAGGCAGCTATCATGGGATGGTTAGATACTGTGCAAGGCCGAATTTCGAAAAAGAAGACAACTCGTGAAAAGTAACAAACCAAGCATGGAGGCAATAAAATGCTGGACGGGGGAGAATAAAATATTTCTTCCAAACAAATGTGCGCTTCTAAAGCGAGATTGAGGATAGCGCAGACAGGCGAAATGACAACCTCTGTATGGAAGGGTTTAAACTGTTGGAGGTTAAAAATTTCAGATCCCCTAACATATTTTTTTTCATTATAGTTGACAGAGCTGTGTCCGCAGATCACCACATAAGTGTGTTTATAAGAACCCCTCACGAGTTTCTGAGGGCATTTGTCGTAAATGATCCATTCCCTAGGGGGGAATGTAAAAACGTTGGTCCGAATGTCGACGCTTCAGTCAAGATAAATTAGATAATCGGCTGTGTGCGTCGGACTACAGTTGTGATAGTCACAGACCAATCCGTGTTGTGGGAATCTGAGACTTTTTTTCAGCCTTATCAGTAGGTGAAAATAGCGCTTAGACTAACGACCGGCCAAGAAACAGCAACGTCACAGTACAAGCTTATGGTGTAGGCCTCAAATGTTTCAAGCGTGTGATTATTCCCAGCGAAGGCCGCGGCATAATCGTGTTGCAAACATTTGTAGCAATCTTAGATCCCTTTGTTTGTTTTAAAGTTCAGAGCGCAGATGAAATCGAAGAATTCTTTAATGATACCTATATATAGGTCTCCTTCTAGGCTTTCGATGTTTTGGCACTTGATGAGTATTGTTCCGAAAGGCAGTCTGGCTGCAATTGTCCCTTAAATATTAACTTTTTTTCTCTCTCTCTCTCTTGGTAATTTCCGCAATGTCACAGCTCTCCTCCGAGTGCACCTGAACTTCTCGGGCGTACGCTTTCCAAACTTACGGGACGCTTGAGGTGCGTTTTGAGCTTTTTGTGAGGTCTACTCAGTGATGCTGTGGTAAGCACACTGGCCCCTGGCTTTTGCAGTCCCACTTATATCTAATTCGAACGCATGCGTTTCTAGTAACTTATTTTCGGAGGACAGGGGAGGCCTTTTTCATACCATTTGTGTTGACGGATGACAACGATGGCCACGTCTAATGTTTGAGGACAAGTCTGAAACTCTAAATCATATTTTGAAGGGTGGCCGCGAATGACGTCATCAGGCCAGTCAATATTTCCTATGAAACAACCGGAACTTCATGCGGGCGGCAAACTTGCTTCAAAGCCAACGCTACATAGGAGGTGCCTGCCTTTGTGACGTCCATTCCTTTCGTCGCTGGCTATGGGACGTGTAAACAAGCATATGTTCCGATTACAGTGCACACTGCCGGTACCAAGGCCTCATATTTGCTAACGAATTACAAACGAGACAAGAAAATGCAAAACATGACGTCCATTAGCCAGTGGTGGTATACATCACAGGCAGCAAAATATACCAAAGAAAAAAAGGGGAGGCGGCTAACATTCCTAACATACAAATTCAGTTCCGCGGTAAAGAAGAATCATACATATAGCAGTGAACACGTTGTGAGCACTAAGCGAAAAAACAATATTTTAACGCGTTGCAGAGGTACCACAGCGGAAGGCAGTCACACGCAAGCCCGGTTTTGTTCTCAAGAATCCGAATTCGAACCTCCTTACATAGTAAACTTGAAGCCGACATGCTCACACATTTATTCGAGGATCGTTAATTATGCACGATTCGTGTAATGCAGTCTCGCTTGTTGTTTGTGCAAACTTCGAATGGTGTTGAATGCCCCGGTATTTGATCACTGAAGCACAGCCAACTCTGAAAAACATAGCTTTTTTCCGCACGTGAGTGGGTATTCTGCCATGCGTTTGATTTTTAGGCTGTACCTATGGTTCTCACTGCGTATTGGCTAAAACATATATGGTTCTTTACTTTTGTGCTGCGTATTTACTTTTGCATGCCATGGTCTGTTTTTGTTAGTGTTCCTTCTCTTTGGTATGTACAGAAACACCGCGGAATAAAGCACCAGTTGCTAGTCAGCGCCCTGTGTTGTCTTTTTTTGGCCCGATTCTTGGTGCTGTTCTGAGTTCTTTTGAATAGGAACGAACTATCCCAAATCACAGTGTCAGCTCAGTTTGCCCCCCCCCCCCTCCCACCAAGGTTTGTTACAGAACGCTGAAGTCGCAGAATACATGGCTAAAACTCAGTACACGAACGACGAGAAATGTGAAAAATTCAGTTCAGCTTCACTACGTTACAGTTACTTGGAAGCAGTATGAAACTTGTTAATAAAATCATCGATGCAACTTTAGTACGCAACAGAGACTGCCATCATACTGGACTTGGAATGAAGCATTAGTTTCCTGATAATACAATCATAAAGCAAAGGTGTTGCAATAATTCTGCAGATGAATTTGATGATAACAACCCTCATGCTTTACTTACTTTCTCTTCTTTTTAAAAAGGGTTTGTGACCAGGTCCGAGGCCTGCTGCACAGATTTCGTGCAGGATGCCTTTAACTGCACAGAGCGCGGTGGCCCCGAACAGCAGCGCCACTTCTACAATGAAACGGGAAATGCCTGCAAGGCGATTAATACTTCCTGCATTCATAAAGGCTGGGAATGGCATTCGAGTTGCTTTACGTGCTGCAAGTAAGTACTTATTTCTGAGCGTTTGCACGAATATTTTACATGCAGATTAGGATTTAGTTGTAGAGGCGTTTTATTTATGTAGCTGCAAGGTATAAAGTTTCGAGACTTTTCTTTATGTGAACAGTTACTTTAGCGTTTGAGAAGCAATACGGTGAAACATATTTCTTTACGTTGCTATATCGTAGGGCACATATATGATTTTTCGCATAGCCAAAGACAAGGCAGGGTTTCGTCAAAAAACAAACGCTTAATTCAGCGAACTTGTGCTCCGCAAGAATTCAGAGAAAATACAAGCGGCGTGCAAGTAGTACCCCAAGCAACGTGCGCAGAGTGGCGTCGATAAATCGAATTCCTGGTGTCTGCACCAGGGGCCGGACACTTCGGCTAGTTTCGGTATCGCAAAATAAAGTGGCGTTATGACGCTGGTAGCCAAGCGAAAATTCAGCAACTTTTGCATGTGTTGCTTTATCTTTTCAACATACGCAGCAATGAAGTGAGTGGATTCTATTATGTGTAGAAATGAAATGTGTCCTTGGCTGTTTTCTTACTTGGCACCCTCTTTATTATTTTAGTTGCTTCATTCGTTGTGCCGATGGGCGGCGCTTTCCCCCTTATCTCCTCTGCTGCCATCCTATCCATCTGCTCTTGCGCTTTCCCTGTGTAGAAGTTTTTTAGAATGCCTTGAAAGTGAAACTTTTGGTGTCTGCGAGTGCGAACGGCTTAAAATGTCAAAGAAATTGAGAAAAGGACACAACGCGTGCTTCGAAGCTGTGCGGTGAAACAACTCGTGAAGGAATAGCACAGCGAAATTTCCGCGCTTCCCAGCGGACGGCAGGTCACCACACTTTTTATTCAGTAAAAGTTATGAAGAAGCAAGCGCTATCCTTATAAAAAAAGCTGCACCTCGAACTGAAAAATTTTGTGGTGTTGCTTTACAGTGAATTTATTTTTGTTTGGTACAACGCATTTTTCAGTAATGTTGTAAGCATGTGAAGCTACTTGTCGACAGTTTCTTGTGAACCGGTTCATGCCAGGGAACACGCAGAGGGAAATTTCGCTTCGGTATCGGTTTGGTGAGCGGTTGCTCTTCATTTTCTTTCCACCAGAGAAAAGCTTGGAAATTTCGCTTAGTGTGCTTAAATGCTTCTTCGACAACTGGTTTGGCTTTACAGCATTCCGACGATAAGTTTCTTAAAGTGACATTACCAGCTTTGAATGCTTATTAACACGAAAGAAACCCCCCAAATTATTTACGTGGCAACTGACCGCTTGAATTCAGTGTTAGGAGAAGTTCGAGTTACCTGCGCGACGACCGAGCTACGCATCGCTTTTCAACTTGTACTTTTTTGTTTGTACCATTTTGACACATTTTTTGTACCATTATTGCATTCTCAATATTTGTTTCGCTTTTACGTGTGGTTTATTGATATCTATGGTGGTATTTCTTCCATTTGCAAGGTGTGACATGTGGCGAAATTACGCAGAAAATTCTCTAGCTATAAAAGGCATTTGGGCTAGCAAGTTTACGAGAATAAAAATATGGAGCATTTGTTAATGGTGGCGAAATGAGCTGGTTATCTCACTTCGTAATCACTTAATAATTTAGAAACGCGTGTTTTTATGAAACATCATTTTTGTAGAATCGTATTGTGCACAGCAAATGAACGTGGTGACCTCTGCAGCACTTTTCTGTATGCGATGAATTGTACGAATTTCTTATGTTTGTGCAGCCGACACAGAATGCGGACATTTGTACTTACTATACGAGATACACAGCTCTGTGATATCGTGGCATGTATTGTACTTCGCTTGCAAAACTTTGCTAATAAAATCAGTAAATAAACCACATTTCCCAAGTACTACTTTTTCTGCCCCCCCCCAAAATTGTCTCCTCCACGGCATGCTGGATAGCGCGTTTTCAACTAAGAAAGATATCCAAAAAATATTTTGTGCACGTGCTAAGAGTCTGTGAAAATAGCAACCGAAAGCAGTGGAAAATAAGACGTGCAGGAGCAGCACAATCTGAAAAGCAAAATTGTTCATGCTTGCGGCCCACAAACGCAGTCGCGGTCGTTCAGCCCATAGCAGACATATAGGCGGCACAGGATTTTCTCCTCGCTCATCACCGAAAGCGCTGCCTAGCAGCAGCACTGATTTTTGTTGTTTTTGTTGTTCGGAGTGGAAACACTTTTGTATAAACTTACAGGAAGCTCAAACCCGGCGTTAAAGGATCTCACGTCTCCGTCTCTGCCACCGCGGACGGAGACGGCGAGATGGGCTGCAGAGACGGAAGAGGATAAGGAGGAAGATTAAAGGGAGGAAGAGGTGGAGGAGAAGGAGGAGGATCAAGAGGAGTAGGAGGAAATTCTTCAGATTTCTGAACGGCCTAGACTGCGGCCAAAGAGAGGGGTTCAATCTTCACTGGAGTCCATATGCAGTCCGCGCCGCATGTACTGTATCCGCGAGCTGAAGCTGCGTAGCAGAGAGGGGCTGGACAGCAGCCTCTCCCATTGCTCTTGTTCGGTAGTTGACGGAAAGAGACCGAGGGTGCTCAGTGCAAAAGTCGCAGAACCCAGTTATTGGGCAGAGTGTTCCCACTTCTGAGCAAAATGCACATTCAGCGTCGTAGCGATACGGGTGCATTAAGCGAAGACGCGTCGGGTCTGGGAAGGAACCAGATTGTATGAGCCGTAGGGTAGTTTTTTGTTCTCTGGAAAGGTCAGCATCAGGCGAAGGTAGGGTCTGTGTCTGAATGCGATAATGCTGGGTTATCTCCCGGAACGTGGCAAGCGGGTTACTATCCTCGTGCAGCTCCATAGCAGGGGGGGTAAAAGCGCAGGCTTGTTGGCGGGCGTATTCGTTGACCCCCAAAGAAGCGCGAGCGGGTGGTTTTTTAGCACACGCAGTGCAGGTCGAGACACCCAACCCGACTGGTAATTCCGGTAGGCTTGTTTGGATCCGGTAACTACCGGTGAGACGCACCCAAAGCGATGGCTGCCACTTCTGTTGGCTTCATGTCTTGGGTCTTGAGTGACGCACACGCAAGGAGGTTGGTTCTGGAGGTAGCCATTATGATGGCGTTCTGCTTCCATCGATGTTGGAAGGGGTCTGTGTGGATGACTGCATGATCCCTACCGAGGGTGGTGTCGAGCGCTTGAGCCCATGCTAATCGGCGACCCTCGTTGTGTGAGGGGTTCATTTTCTAAGAAAAGGGACCATCTTTAGTTCTTGTCGCCAAAAGTCTGGGAGTACATCAAGCGGAATTCATCAAGCGGGAGTACACCAAGCGGTCTTCACAGGGAGTACATCAAGCCCATCAAATCTGGTGAAGGATGCGGCGATGCGCCGCAGTTCTGCTCAAACGGAGCTTCTGGCTAGAAATATGGCCCTCTATCAGCTGTTCTACCGTGTTGCGGAGCCCCGTGGTAAGCAGCCTCTTTGTGGACGCACTCATGAGAAGAGCAATGGCCTGCTCAACCGGCTTTCTAATCATTATATAAAACATGTTTATGTCCTCCTTGCCGAGAAGAAGACAGGGGGCTGAAGTAAGTGATTCTCGAGAAGACAAAAGCTTGAAATATTCGAAAGGCATCGGATTCCTTGAGGCCTTGCTTATTGGTGGCAACTCGCCTGATCATGCGTATGATTTGATTGGTGCTGCTGTTGAGGCACTGCAAGGATACGACACTGGTAGTGTTGGCCTGGAGATGTAGGCCCAGGATCTTGATGCTGGGGCTTGGAGTGATGGCCTCGCCATCAAGGCGTATTTGATTGTGTTCCTTGAGGTATCGTCTGGTGTAAGGGCGGACGACAAGGAGCTGTGATTTTTACGTGAACACTGGAGCTCACAGGCTTAGCACGTTTGCGAACTAGAAGTGAGATGCCATGCGTTGGTGTAAGTTTTCTTAGTTTTTATAACTCCCAGCGCATGCGTAAGGCGCGCACACGGTCGCTACATGTGCCGTGCGCTTAGTGCACACTGGTGCGAGCGGTCGCGTGACGCTATCACGTGGCATTCAGCGAGAATGCATGGAGTAAAGCCCTAGATGTGCTCGGTGAATGCACCACCTGTCTTTTCAGTCTCCGCATGGGCTCGTAGCTAAATCGGTAGGACAACGGGTTCTCGCTTCGTTATTCTACTAGTTCCAGGTTCGATTCCTGGTGGTTCCAGTAAATTCTTTTATTTGTTGGCGGGATTTTTCTCATGACACCAACAGTCGCGAAAGAACCCTTGGTGGGTAGAGGTAAAAAGCTTTGCTGTAAAAAGTCTGTTATCTTGCGTAGTAAGCCTTGAGGCGAATCACAGGGATGACTTCAGGCCGCATGCATCGTCATGATGTGACGAATTCAGCGTACGGAACGGCGTTGTAAATAAATCAGTGAACGCGTCTTTGAATTCCGTAGGGACCAAAATACCGTCCCAGGAGATTCTCACCGATTACGCGTCTTTTAATGAGATTATAGACCCGCACAAGGTTGGCTATGGAATACTCGTAGTCCTTGCGTTGGGGTTATACTACCCGCCATCCACGTGCTGCTGGTCCATTGTACGAACCCGACCAAGCTGGCGGGCCTCCTCCGCCCGCTGTAGGTATCCTTGGACGTTGGCGGGGAGGTCCCGGTCTTCAACGTGTGGGAGCGTGTCATCCAGAATCGTCAGATGATGGCCACCGTAGACAAGCTCTAACAAAGTCGTCTCGGTAGTTTCCTGTGTCGCCATGTTGTATGCAAGCGTGACATTAGAAAGGGTTAGTCCCCCGTCTTATGCTTACCGTCTGCGTACATAGCATATCGTACATAGCATTTTCTTTCTCTCTTTCTTCTGTATAAAAAAAATGCTTCCTTAATTAACCGTAGGATAAAGAAAAGAGCCTAACCACACCCCTATGCCTCCTTTGGCGTTGTAGACTGCTGACCTATCCTTTTTTTGTATTTCCCCAACGAGCCCCTCATTTCCTTACTATATTATTCTGCGAAAGCCTTGCGGGGGTCTCGGTTCTGGCAGCCTTGATGCCTAGGTAGCATAAGAGGGCTTCCCGCCAGTAAAACCCCCTCATGACAGGCTGTAGACGTTCGAGTCATGCCCCGGGGGGGGTTAAAAAGAAGGTCCCCTTCTCCCCGTGTAGTCAGAGTGGCGCTGGCTACCACCCTCAAGCGTCAGATACACTTCTAGTAATGTAAATAGCCCAGAAAGTGAAGGAGAACCAGTCGCCCAGATAGCCGAATTGGTAAGGCATTCGACATGTAATCGAAAGGCGTGGGGTTTGGGCCCACTCTGGGCGCGTGTTTTTCTTTCTCTCTTTCTTCTTTATAAAAAAAAAAATGTTTCCTAATTAACCGTAGGATAAAGAAAAGAGCCTAAACCACACCCCTTGCCTCCTTTGGCGTTGTAGACTGCTGACCTATCTTTCTGTATTTCCCCAACGAGCCCCTCATTTCCTTACTATATTATTCTGCGAAAGCCTTGCGGGGGTCTCGGTTCTGGCAGCCTTGATGCCTAGGTAGCATAAGAGGGCTTCCCGCCAGTAACCCGCTCAGACAGGCTGTAGACGTTCGAGTCATGCCCCGGGGGGGGGGTTAAAAAAAAGGTCCCCTTCTCCCCGTGTAGTCAGAGTGGCGCTGGCTACCACCCTCAAGCGTCAGATACACTTCTAGTAATGTAAATAGCCCAGAAGTGAAGGAGAACACAGTCGCCCAGATAGCCGAATTGGTAAGGCATTCGACATGTAATCGAAAGGCGTGGGTTCGGTCCCCACTCTGGGCGCGTGTTTTTCTTTCTCTCTTTCTTCTGTATAAAAAAAAATGTTTCCTAATTAACCGTAGTGATAAAGAAAAGAGCCTAACCACACCCCTATGCCTCCTTTGGCGTTGTAGACTGCTGACCTATCTTTCTGTATTTCCCCAACGAGCCCCTCATTTCCTTACTATATATATATATTTTAATATATATATATATATATATATATATATATATATATATATATTTATATATTGTAACGAGGAAGACTAGCCACCATCGACGTAATGCTACCAGCGCATCTACACAACGGTGAAGTTAGAAGAACAGCCAGTGGAGCGTATTACCTCATGCGACCTGCATCATCATCATGGCAAGACTCAAGACCATCATCACCAGTCTGTTGTCACGATAGCTGAGCGCGCACAGCAGAACCAGTTCGGACTTAGCTGAGCCTCTCTGTGTTTCAACGCCTTGCTGCCGTCCTGCCAATAAACCTCGCCATAATTTTGGTGGAGTGTGCAGATTCTATCCCCGTCCCACTACTCAGCTGCACGCCGTGTACCCGCAAGCCTGGAACTCCAAGGTCGCACCTTGCTTTCTACCGCTAAATCAGCCATGCCTAGCGACTCCCGAAACAGACATCGCCTTCGCCATCGGCTGTCACCTGCTCCGGGGTGATCCGCGAGCGTGGCCCGGAGATGTTCACTGGCGCAGACGACTAGGACGTTGAAGATTGGCTTTCGGCTTACGTGAGAGTAAGCACGCACAATAAGTGGGACGATGCTATGAAGCTAAATAACGTGAGTTTCTCTTTGAGGGGACTTGCCGAAAAATGGTATCACGACCACCCAGAGGATTGCGCAAACTGGACCGCATTCAAAATGAACTTTTTGGCGGCATTTGACCGGCCCGCGGTTCGCAAGCTTCTCACGGAACAGGGTTTGAGAGAACGAGCTCAAGAGGCCGGCGAGAACTTTACCAGCTACATCGAGGATGTGGTCGACCTTTGCAGGCGCGTGGATCCTTCCATGCCTGAGCAAGACACCATAAAACATATACTGAAGGGAATAGATGAAGATGCGTTTCAGATGCTGCTGGCGAAAAACCCTCAAAGCGTGAGAGACAGGATAAGTTTGTTAGAAAGTTATGACGAGCTGCGGAGGCAGCGTTGCCTCACTCGTTGCCGCCCCGTGGAGCGTGAGGAGCTGCTCTGTGGCCTGGCAGTCAACGACAACCGCTCGCTACTGAACTGCATCAAGGAGCTTGTTCGTGAAGAGGTTGCGCGGCAGATCTCTCTCCTACCTTGTAAATCACTGCCATCGTCATCGGTACCAGATCCTTGCTTGTCGTCGCCGCTCCGTCGGATCATTAGGGAAGAAGTCGCCGAAGTCTTACCGACCACGGCAGCTGCTCCCCAGCCGTTGCCTGTAGCGGCGCCACTTTACGCTGAAGTTGCGGCATGGCTCGTGGCTTTACGCCGCCCGCCGCCACCGCCCTATCTTCCTCCGGCTTCCTCGGCACCACTCTACAGCAACCCATGGCGCACGCCCGACAACCCGCCCATCTGCTTCGCCTGTCGTATTCCCGGCCACGTTGCGCGTTTCTGTCGCCACCGAATTTCCCCCTTCGCAGACGCCTACCGAGCTCCTGCCTACCCTGTCTACACGCCCAATTTGTTGAACGACCACGCACCAATGGAGCCGTCGCGTTACTCTCTTCCATCGGAGGCACCGACAGTTAACAACCGCGGTTCACCATCCCCGCGTCGTCGTTCAGTCTCCCCCATGCGATGTCGCCCCACCACTCCCCAGAAAAACTAGTCGCCGCAGTTCCCGAGGCAAGAACTGTGACCACCACGACACACGCAAGCCCTCATATTTATCCTACGAATGTGATGGACGTTTTTGTTGAAGGAGTCGCCACCCTTGCGCTTGTTGACACTGGTGCCGCAGTTTCAGTCATGGACGCAAAACTATGCCGCAAGATTCGAAACGTGACGACCCCTGCTTCCGGTTTTCGCCTTCGCAGAGCTAACGCCGAACAAGTTGAACCTCTCGCAGCATGCACAGCCCGGTTAGTTGTACAGGACGCCCTTTACATCATTGAATTCCTGGTGCCTACTTCATGCTGTCATGATATCATTTTAGGCTGGGGCTTTCTGTCACGCCATCCAGCCATTATAGTTTGCGCCCGCGCTGATATTGTGTTGCTGCCCGTGTGTGATACCCAGTTCAACGATTTGCCTTTACCCTCGCACAAGCTTGCTGTTACGGAAGATACCGACATTCCTCCAAACTCGGCAGTGTTAGTACCAGTTTCCTGTGCTTTCCTCCTCAATTCGACCGTAATCGCCCAAAAAAATCCCCAAAAACCCCCGACGCAAGAACTTTCCCTCTGCCTTTCTCCGTCCTCTCCGTTGAAAATGGCTTTTCTGCTATGTACATCACTAACCCATCCACGTCGGCGTTCACACTGCTTCGCAGGGAGTGCGTTAGGTGTGTCGAGCCCCTCGACACCAACCTCCTAGCCGAAGTCCCCGATGATCCATCATTGCTACCAGTTAGTGCCCTCACACCTTCCG
Organism: Haemaphysalis longicornis; assembly: GCA_013339765.2. NCBI lineage: Eukaryota > Metazoa > Arthropoda > Arachnida > Ixodida > Ixodidae > Haemaphysalis > Haemaphysalis longicornis. The sequence goes on from CM023453.1 coordinate 61,665, forward strand.
CATCCGCGCCCAGTTCCCAAGTTCTATTTTCCTCTGTCGACTCTGAACTTTCGGCTCCGCAGCGTGAACGCCTCTTTTGTCCACTTAACCGGTTTCGCTACTCCTTCGACTGCGAGCTAACTTCTTTGGGCCGCTCTTCCACAGTCAGCCACATCATTGAAACGGGGTCCCCCTCGCCGTTACGGCAACGACCATACCGCGTGTCGGCCACTCAACGTGAGGTTACAGAAGAACAAGTCGACGACAGTCTTCATCCAGGTGTTATACGCCCTTCAAACAACCCATGGGCGTCACCCATTGTCCTCGTTAAGAAGAAAGATGGCTCCATCCGAATCTGTGTCGATTACCGTCGTTTGAACAAGATCCCTCGCAAAGATGTATACTCTCTGCTTCGCATCGATGACGCTCTCGACACATTGCAAGGTGCTGAGTTTTTCTCTTCTTTGGATTTGCGATCTTGGTATTGGCAGGTCCCTAAAGCAGACGCTGATCGTCCCAAGACCGCCTTCTTCACCCCTCACGGGTTGTACGAATTTAACGGGATGCCGTTTGGACTCTGCAACGCTCCCGCTACCTTTGAGCGAATGATGGAAACTATACTGCGAGGACTCAAATGGAAAATACGTCTATGCTACTTAAAAAACATCGTTGTGTTTTCCCCCAACTTTGACACACACCTCGAGCGCCTCGAACAAGTATTGAAATGCCCGCCCGATGCCGGCCTTCAACTCAATCTTAAGAAGTGCCATTTTGCTGCCCGGAAGCTCATATTTTGGGTCATGTTGTCTCAAAGGATGGCTTCTCCCTATCCAGCTAAACTTAAAGCTGTTGCTGCGGTTTTCCTAAACCGACCAGCATGAAAAACTACGAATTTTTATTGGACTATGTTCCTATTTTCGTCGATTTGTCCCTAACTTGCCGCCGTCATATCACCATAACCAAGCTTCTTAGCGGAGGCGAAGACATTTCTGATTGGTCACCGACATGCGATAGGCGTTTTCCACTTTACGCTGCCTCTTGACCTCCCCAACCCATTCTCCGGCACTTCGACCCGCGTGCCCCGGGCGGAAATTCCTACTGACGCCAGTGGTGTCGGTTTGGGGCGCTGTGCTTGCGCAGCGAAAGCGGGGTTTTTGGAGTATGTCGTCGCTTACGCAAGCCGTATCTTACAAACCCGGAATCCAACTACTCCGTCACGGAGAAAGAGTGCCTACCCATCGTAGGGGCCGTCAAAAATTTCGCCCCTACCTATAAGGTCACCAATTCGATGTCGTGACGAACCATCATGCTCTTTGTTGGCTGTCTTCGTTGAAAGACCCAGCCGGACGACTTGGGCGTTGGGCTCTTCGGCTCCAGGAAAAATTCCGTGTGATATCCCGCTCTGGCCGCAAGCATGCCGATGCCGATGCGCTATCTCGCTCACCTGTCCCCTTTCGCTTCTGCATCTCTCGACGCTGCAGACAGTGTTGGCGAGCCCCTTCCTTTTGCTGACATGCCAGCCAACAGCGCAAAGACCCGTAAATTTTTTTTCAATTTTGGCTGTCCTTTCCACCCGGGGGCGAGATCAGCACCCCGAGCCCTCCCCGTCAAGCGCGCCACTTCGCCATTTTTATGAGCTTCTCTACCCCCGGTAGCTACCTCTCCAAAGGGCCCGGGAAAGTGGCTGCTTTAATCCCTTGCCATTTGGCGCTCTACAATCTGCAACCCTTTCACGCAGATGCGCAGTGTGCCCACCCCGGGAAATGCTCAAGACATACCAGCCCTCCGGCTGCGCTACTACGGGCGCGGAATGTACACGTTTTTCCGCAAGTTCGTTCGCTTTTTGTGCCGACTGCCAGCGCCGAAAGTTACGACCCGGACCCACAGGCAGGTGCTTTGCAGCCGTTGCCATCCCCAAGCCCGACCTTTTGATCGTGTTGGTATTGACTTGTGGGGGCCTTTCCCGTTAACGGCAACTGGCAGCCGCTGGATTATAGTCGCCCTCGACCACCTCAACCGATACGCTGAAACACCCGGGATTACCAGCCGGCACTGCGCGCGACGTCGCAAAGTTCCTTTTACATCGTTTCGTGCTCCGACACGGTGCGCCTCGTGAACTGCTCAGCGAAAAAGGGGCCGGTATTCCTCTCCGAGGTCTTGAAGCCCTACTCGCAGCATGCCGCGTTACCCACAGGACCACTACAGCCTACCCCCCACAGACCAATGGCCTTACGGAGCGTTTAAACCGTCCCCTTGGGGGGGTATGCTAGCAATGTATGTCTCTTCGGACCACACAAAATTGGGCCCAAAGTTCCTCCCATTTATAACGTACAACTAAACACCGCTCAGCAGGCCACTACAGGCTTTTCCCCATTCTTTTTTTTTACGGACGCGAACCGTCGTGTCTCCTGGATACCATCCTTCCGTATCGACCAAAACCCTCAGAATACGCGCTGATTTCTGAGACTACTTCGCACGCCGGGAGTGCCGACGCTTGCCCGGGCATTCACTAGGAAGACAGTCACAACAAAAACGGCGTCGTGATGACCCCAAAGCCATCAGCTGAATTTTCTCCCGGCTCTCTTGTCTTGCTCTATATACCGTCAAACTACTCCCGGGCCTATCCAGCAAGCTTCTTTCGAAGTACCACGGCCCATACCGTGTAGTGGAGCGTACCTCTCCCGTCAACTATGTCGGGAGCCACTGACGCCTTCGACGGATGTTCGCCGCCGTGGACGCAAAATTGTCCACGTTCAGCGCCTCAAGCCATACTACGATCCTCTTTTTTGTCGTGTCCCTAAGTCGCCGGGTTTTGGCTCTTTTGGGCCGGGGGGGGGGGATTGTAACGAGGAAGACTAGCCACCACCCACTTTAAAGCTACCAGCGCAGCTAACCCGCGGTGAAGTTGGAAGAAAAAGCCAGCGGAGCGTATTAACCCCATGCACCTGCATCATCATAATTGGGAAGACTCAAGGGTCATCATTTCCCCGTCTGTTGTCACGAGAATGGCGCACACGGCAGAAAAAACCCTTTTGGGCTCAGCTGAGTCCTTGGGGGGTTTCAACGCCTTGGGTGCCGTCCCGCCAATAAAAACCCGCCATAATATAAATAAAGTATATATAATAAAAAAAAAAAATAAAAAACAAAACCAAACAAAAAAGATATATTATATATTATATTTAAATATATTATATATATATATAATATATATAATATATATATAATATTATAAAATATATAATATTAAATTAATTTAGATTTATAATTAAATATATATATAATTATATATATTTTATATATATTCCGCGAACCATACCTTGGGTTTGTTTATTTGTGTTTTGCTTTTACCGCCCGGCTGCGCCGGTCTTTTTACTCTGCGCCAAGGGGAAACGCGTGTTCCATTCTTTCTTTCTGTGCCGCATGTGTTATCTGTCGTGATAGGGAGAGCATTCCGATCTAACGTGAACAAACCCAGAATAATCTTCTTGGATCTACTATGTTCTCGATGTGAATCGACGTTTCGAGAACCACGCGCGCCGAAAGATAAAAAACCTGCAGTGCGGACGCCGGGGCTTTTGATTCTGCGACGCTCGCTGACGCAAGTCACTTTGTTGACCGCTGCTTCGCCGCCTCTGTATTCTTTTGAGTTGTTAGGGGGGCACAAGTTCGCTCCAATAAACTTGTTTTCCTGCAAGACAACTGCGTCGTCCTTGGCTTCGTGACATCTGGTGGAGGTGCTGGGGACGCACCCCCTTTATCCCACTACAACCTCGGGAAAAACCGCCAAGCCAGTCCAACAAGAGCCAGCCCCCCCCTGCAAGATTTACCCCCGAGTTCGGTTTGATGCCAGAAGGGCCCAAGAAAAGGAACGCTGCAACCAACCCCCATGGTACAAGAAACAACGTCGCCAATCATGCTGCAGCAGCCCCCGGGGAAACCCCCATCGTTCCGGGAGCCCCCGCTGAAGACCCCGAGGAATGGTTGGGGAAGCTGGAGCGCGTGCGGATCTTCAACAGGTGGGACGATGAAGAAAACCCTTTCCCGGGATGTTTTTTTTTACCTTTGGGGGATGCAGCCCGAACTTGGTTTGAAAACCACGAGAGCGCCTTGACCGACTGGACGCAATTCAAAAGCGAGTTCCTTAAGACCTTCACGACCGTGGTGAGAAAAGAACGAGCTGCGATTTTACTGGAAACTCGAACGCAACACCCGAACGAAGGAGTCGTAATCTTCGTCGAGGAAATGAAGCGACTTTTTTCCCCCGTGCGGACCCAGGAATGACGGAGGAAAAAAAAAAAATACGGTTTTTGATGCGAGGTGTGAAGCAAGAGCTCTTCGCGTGCCTTGTTCGCAAACCCCCCCCAAAACCGTGTCCGAATTCGCGTCTGAGGCCGCCGCGATGGAGAAGACGCTCGAAATCCGAACGAGGCAGTACGACCGCCCCAAACAATGCGCTGGTTTCGGAGACGTTGGTGCCAGCGCTATCCAACTCCGACTCACTACGCGACACTATCCGCGAAATAGTGAGGGAGGAGCTGCGGAAACTGCTCCCGACGCCGCCGCAACCACAAGTCGCTTCTCTTACCGACGTCATTAGAGAAGTGCAGCAAGCGCTGGGAACTTCAACGACGCCAGTAGCACCTCGCGAGCCGCAAGCCATGACCTACGCGGCTGCTGTACTCGCCCTCGCCCACCTGCACCCTATCGTCACGAGGCTCCGTACCGTCGTCCCCTCTCGCCGGCCCGACCACCTGCGGCGCAACCCCCCCCCAAGGAAGACCGACGTGTGGCGAACGTCCGACAATCGTCCGCTTGCTACCACTGCGGAGAGGCCGACCACTCTACCGTCGCTGCCCCTACAAGGGGGCTCGGTTTGCGAGGGTTCTCCGTCGACGCACCCCGCCCCCCAACTGGCCAGCGCCCATCGGAGATCGAAGAGTACCTGTCCAACACCAGCCGTCGACCAGCCCGTTTCAACCGTTCGCCGTCCCCTACCCATACCAGTCGCCGAACCGCCGTAGCAATGCTGATTCTCACGTGGAAGGTCCCCAGCCCACGCGGGGGAAAATAAAAGCAGCAACTTCTGGAGGTAAAGTTCCCCGATCGGGAAAAAATGAAAACCCTCCAACGACGCAACGACTCGCGGAAGACAGTGACTCACGACATGCCCTCATCCCGACGACCCGCCCAACCCTGACGAGACTCCCCGACACGACCGGGCAAAACAATAAAGCCCCGACGCGCAAACCCCACCGGGCCGAGACGTCCGCTGAGAAGACGATACAACGACGACGCACAGTGCCCGACCGTCAACACGCCCAAGCCGAGATCGACGCCCCGACCCCCCGGAACTCGAGGAAGGCGGCATCCGACGTCAAGGTGTCCATCGACGGCTTTGATGTAGTCGCCCTCGTAGACACGGGAGCCGACTATTCCCTTTGAGCGGACCATTTGCGTCTAAACTGAAGAAAGTTATGACCAGATGGGACGGTCCGCACATACGCACAGCAGGAGGCCACCTCGTGACGCCAAGTGGAACGTGCACATCGCGCGTCACCATAGACGGCACGACGTACCCTGCGGTGTTTTGTCGTTTTGCCCAACTGCTCCCGCGACGTAATTCTCGGAATGGACTTTTTGACGGACAACGGCGCAATAATCGATCTGCAGACCAAGTCGATAACTTTTTCCTCCGACCCCTCCATGACGCCGGAATCGAACCCCGAAACCGTGCAGCTGTAAGGATCGCCGATGATCATCACCCTGCCACCCCCCCCGCAAGCTTGATGATCGCAGTCTACTGTGAAGATGCTGCTCCTGACGTCGACGCTATCGTAGAAGGGTCAAAGGGTGCTTCTCAAACCCTGGTGTGTCGGTCGCAAGAGGCATTGCGCGCTTCAAGGAACACCAATCCCACATTTTGGTTACAATTTCACCGAGGAGTACCAGCATTTAAACAAGGGCGCGGCAATTGCATTCCTCGAAGAAACGCAAGAAGCAAGTGACGTGATCGCGGTCGCCGACTTTGAACGCACACCCGTTGAAACCTTCAAGCTCCCGCAGCCCTTTTGACGTGAATCCGGCGCTACCGCAAAGAAAAAAACGGAACAAATTATTGGCTTTGCTGCGTCGCTATAGCGAATGTTTTTCGTCGAGCGCAAAACTACGTCAGAAACCCCCCTAGCGAAGCACCGAATAATAACCGAAGATGGAGCCCGACCCACCCGACAGTCACCGTACCGCGTCTCTTCACACGAACGGGAAGCCATCCGGACTCAAGTCCCACATGCTCAGCGACGACATTATACAGCCCTCGAAAAGCCCCTGGGCTGCGCCCGTCGTACTCGTAAAGAAAAAAAACGGCACATTAAGGTTTTGTGTTGACTACCGGGACTGAACAAAATCACGAAAAAGGACGTGTACCCCCTCCCCCCAATCGACGACGCCCTCGACCACCTCTGCCACGCGAAGTACTTCTCATCGATGGACCTGAAGACCGGCTACTGGCAAATTGAAGTGGACGAGAGAGACCGAGAGAAGACTGCATTTATAACCCCAGACGGCCTATACGAGTTCAAGGTGATGCCGTTTGGGCTGTGCACAGCACCAGCGACGTTTCAAAGAGTCATGGACACTGTGCTAGCTGGCCTTAAGTGGCACACCTGCCTCGTATACCTCGACGACGTAGTGGTATTCGCCCGGACTTTCGACGAACACCTTGCAAGGTTGGAGTCTGTACTCGAGGCCATTCGTACGTCGGGGTTGACGCTGAAGCCTGAAAAGTGCCGTTTCGCATACGGGGAACTCAAGTTCTTGGGCCACGTCGTCAACGCCGCGGGAGTCCTACCTGACCCGGCAAAAACTTCAGCCATTGCGAACTTCCCAAGGCCGAAAGACAAGAAGGGCGTGCGAAGATTTCTCGGGCTGTGCGCATACTACCGGCGCTTCGTCGCAAACTTCGCACGCATTGCAGAGCCACTCACGCGCTTGACGAAAGATAGCACCCCTTTAGCTGGGAAAACGACCAAGAAAAGCATTCTGCGAGCTGCAAAAACGCCTGCAAAGACCGCCCGTGCTCGCTCATTTCGACGAAAATGCCGAAACGGAAATGCACACGGACGCCAGTGATATAGGCTTGGGTGCCGTCCTTGTCCAAAAGCAAAGCGGCTGCGAAAGGGTAATCGCCTATGCCAGCCGTGGTCTGTCGAAGGAGGAGAAAAACTATTCTGCCTCTGAGAAAGAGTGCCTGGCTATTATATGGGCGATTTCAAAATTTCGCCCATACGTGTATGGAAGGCCATTCAAGGTTGTAACAGACCACCATGCGCTGTGTTGGCTCGCCAATTTGAAGGACCCCTCTGGCCGTCTTGGGCGGTGGAGCTTGCGCCTGCAGGAGTTCGACGTTACAGTCGTTTATAAATCCGGCAGGAAACACTCCGACGCCGACTGCCTGTCCCGCGCCCCCGTCGACCCACCACCACAAGACGCTGATGAAGACAGCGCGTTCTTCGGGATCGTGACGGAGAGCGACCTAGCCGCCCAGCAGCGTGCCGACCCCGACTTACGCGTCATAATCGAGTACCTCGAGGGATGCAACGTTGCCGTTCCTAGGACCTTCAAACGCAGCTTACCAGCATTCAGCCTGAGAAACTCCGTCCTCGTGAAGAAGAATTTCAGCCCCGGAACAAGAGCGAATTACCTTCTCGTCATCCCCGCGGACCTTCGTGACGAAATTTTGGAAGCGTGCCACGACGACCCGTCTTCCGGACATCTCGGCACAGCGCGCACTATTGGAAAAATCAAGGAGAGGTACTACTGGCCCGGCCTTACCTCTGACGTCACCCACTACGTCCGGAGCTGCCGTGACTGCCAGCGACGAAAAACGCCGCCGACAAGACCCGCCGGACTTCTGCAACCGATCGCCGTCCCATCGAGACCATTTCAACAGATTGGAATGGACCTTTTAGGCCCGTTCCCTACGTCACGATCACAGAACAAGTGGATTGTCGTAGCGACAGACTACATGACGCGCTACGCAGAGACCGCCGCTCTTCCGAGGGGGACTGCACAAGAAGTAGCAAAGTTCTTTATAAGCCAAGTTGTGCTGCGACATGGAGCCCCGGAAGTCCTAATCACGACCGCGGAACGGCATTTACTGCGGAGCTGATGCAAGGAGTATTACGCTACAGCAACACGGATCACCGAAGAACGACGGCGTACCACCCCCAAACGAACGGACTAACAGAACGTCTGAACAAGACAATCGCAGATATGCTGTCAATGTACGTTGACGTTGAACATAAGACTTGGGACGAAGTGCTCCCGTATGTCACGTTTGCGTACAACACGGCTATCCAGGAGACGACGCAGCTGACGCCGTTCGAGCTTGTCTACGGTAGAAGGCCAACTACGATGCTCGACGCCATGCTTCCGCACGTAGAAGACGACGACCTCAACGCCGACTTCCAGGGATATCTTCAACGTGCGGAGGAGGCCCGCCAGCTCGCTCGAGTTCGTATAACGGACCAGCAGCTGGTGGATGCGGGCCGCTACAACCTCCGACGCCGAGACGCCGAGTACCACCAGGGGATTGTGTGTGGGTTTGGACTCCCATCCGACGACGCGGACTCAGTGAGAAGCTCCTGCGACGGTATTTTGGACCCTACCAGATTCTACGACGTGTTGGCCAACTTACCTACGAAGTGATCCCCGATGGTGACTCCGGCACATCACGACGACGCACGCGGCCGGAAGTCGTCCACGTGGTTCGCTTAAAACTTTCTACGGACGATGACGAACTTTTATTTTCATTTGTTCGGACTGTCGCTTATGTTAGCATCGGGTCGATGCACTCTTAGAGGGGGGGTAATGCCGCGAACCATACATTGGGTTTGTTTATTTGTGTTTTGCTTTTACCGCCCGGCTGCGCCGGTCTGTGTTATCTCTGCGCCAAGGGAAGCGCGTGTTCCATTCTTTCTTTCTGTGCCGCATGTGTTATCTGTCGTGATAGGGAGAGCATTCCGATCTAACGTGAACAGCCCAGAATAATCTTCTTGGATCTACTATGTTCTCGATGTGAATCGACGTTTCGAGAACCACGCGCGCCGAAAGATAAAAAGCCTGCAGTGCGGACGCCGGAGCTTTCGATTCTGCGACGCTCGCTGACGCAAGTCACTTTGTTGACCGCTGCTTCGCCGCCTCTGTATTCTTTTGAGTTGTTAGGGGAGCACAAGTTCGCTCCAATAAACTTGTTTCTCCTGCAAGACAACTGCGTCGTCCTTGGCTTCGTGACAATATATATATATATATTATATATATATATATATATATATATATATATATATATATATATATATATATATAGATGTATGCATACATACATATCGCGGGAAACTTTGCACTGAATTGTAGTTATTTTGAGTTTTGTGTATGTCACCAAATTTGGAAGTTTGTTTTTGGGCGTCTCTTTAGTGATGGTATTCGGTGCAACTTGCTTTTTTTATCAACCAATCTGGCCAGTTTAGTCGCATGACACCGCAGAATAAGAAAGGATTGAGCAATATTTGTAGATAATTAGTTGTCCTCGTGAAATGTTTACATTGGTGGTACAGTTGAAAGAAATGTTTATAAAGCATTCCCGAATAAAGCTCCTGAAAAAATATCGCGGGCACTTTTTGTATAACTCTTTTTTACAGGTAAGGCCAGAGTACCGACATATTTTTTACGAAATTCCAGAAAAAAACTTTTAGTGTCCGATTGTCATTGGTTTTCAACACTGCAAACATGTCACGTTTTGTCACAGTCATGGGCTTCTTATAAAGAAATATATTACAACTTTCTGCCCTGGCCTCATTATGGAAATTTTAAATGGGCTACTGACAAGTAAGGCTGGGAATACGGTTTTTGGCTTGAGGGGGTGGTTTATTTTACCGACACTTCATTGCACCGCTACCCCAATTTATTTGCAAACGGAGGTTGCCTATTTTCTAAGATTTCGTGTTCTGGAATTCACGTGGACAGCTGTTATGCGTGGTGGGCTACATATGTTGGGTTGAGTGATTATCTGAACTTGTTTTTGATGTCCCCATTAAAAACTGGGGTGGATTGGCGTGCACAGTTTCTGGAGGCTAATAGCGCCGTCAGTTAGAACGGGTATAAATGTTCCATAATATCGTCATGCCGATGTCTCACAGCCTCAGTTGGTATCTGGGAAAATTCTAGTTCAAAGGTACAGAACAGTTGTGCGTAAATCACCAGTAGTCCAACGGCTGCACACACCCTTTCGCCGTGGCCAGGTATACAGCTCGTTGGTCCAGCTTTTTCACGCATTTGTTTGTCAGGCAGACTATAGCGTTGTTTTCGCGGAAACAACGTTGTTTCTACCTAGGAGAATAATATTGCTGCACACATAGAAAAGTTTACGTAACCTGCTGGTTGGCGGACGATTTAGATCTAAATTATTGTTGAAGAATGCTTAAATTGTCCAAGGTGTCGTTTATGCGAAATAAATTGTTGGTTTATAGGGATAATCTTTGTCACTCAAATAAATGTTACGGTTTTTAACGCATTGTGAAAAAATGTGGGCAAAAGGAAAGAGATGTAGCGCTCACCTGCACCAAGTTTCCCGGCGGTTCATCAGAAATTTATGTTATCTGCCACTTCTTACGACGACAAAACCATAAAAAAAGGCATCTTCATGCAACTGTGGTGTTTTGTTGGGTTTCCCTTCATCATTGCTTAAGTATTATATGTATTCAGCATAGCGACTACACCCTTTTTAGTGTTATCCAGTCGCTGCTGAAGAACCCTAACCCGCATGAGAATGGTTTATTGGGAAAAAAATCCTGTTTAACGAAAATGTTTCAGGGGTTGAACATGGTGGCAAAAAGAATCCAAGATAAAAAGAGAATACATATTATGAAAACTACAGCATAATTAGCCTAGGAATGCACGTCGAGCACGTGTACGCACGCGACGGTCGACACTCGCTGTTCGCAAATTAAAATGGGTCTTCAAATGCACGCTTGCCGTCGACGTCAAAATACTAATTAGGAACTTATGCGGAGCTATACTGGAGCAAACCGAGCCCTACTGGAGCACTGAAACACGAAGCCCACCATGCCTTTCAAGACTTTGGTATATAGCGTATTCGTGGTATTTTCGTATATAAGGCCATACTTAACGTACCGTGCATATACCCGCGCGATAGCGTACATGTACTCAAGCATCTAAGGCATGAATACGAGGCAGAGCAACAGCAGCGAGAAAACGATGGAACAAAAATATTCATGGGGAAACACATTCGATTCACAACACTCCTACCGGATGGTGGGGGGGGGGGCGACTTGATCCGTCTACTTTCAAAACACGCACCACACGTTCACCATAATAGCGCGTATGTACGAGTAATAAAAGAAATTCATTAAGCCTCTGATCATTAGTGAGTCAGAGGAGGGAACCGTAAAACAGAAAAAAGAATCTCAACGATAGCAATAAGAGAAGCTAATGGCACCACTAGGCATTTTTCTGCTCTCTGTGCAGTCCCAAGGACTGTCAAGTGTCCATACAGGCGACTCCGCTACGTCGCAACATGACCCCGCCTCTAAATCTAGAGAGAAGGCAAACATGCTCTCGAAAGCTAACCAATGCGCTCCGCAAGCAGTCCAAGGTATGGTACACTCACGTCATACCTTTTACCCAATGACCCAGCTTCCGCGTTGTCGCCTGCAACTGCCAAGAGACCAGCTGCACGGCTGCACCTTTCGAACACCAAACGAAGCGGCTGGAAGGGACATGCGGCCTAGTACGGACAACAGCCTCCCGAACCAGAGAAACTATCATAACGGACGGTCAGGACGGCCTATCGCACTATATCGGACGGCCTGGGTAGCCCTTACATTTTGCACCCTCACGCATGACTTGCGATGCAAACCAACTTCCGCAAATGAGCCTCATACGGCCACCGGCACATGTTAGGCTGGAGGGCAACGAGGTGGCACACGATTCGTCCTGTGAATGCACGAACCAGGACCCATTTGACTGATTCAGCTCTCTCAACTTCTACTGGCATTCGTTGCTCACACACATCGCCATTCTTCAATACAGCCGCGAAATTCGCGAACGCGACCTTAGCTGCTGCTGCCACTTTATCTGACAACAGACTATCACACTCAGACTAATATAAACTAATACTTACCCATGCGCCAAACTGTTTATCCGCATATAACCACACATCTGTGGCCATAAATGGCGCAGATGTACGACTAATAAACATACACCCTAGTACACATTATCTGGCTTGTCAGACAATACCACTAATTGTTATTACGAGTAACCACGACTCGGAGGTAGATAGCTCTGCACTGCAGCAAACCCGAGACCCTACTGCAGCTAGTCCACGTGTCCCTAGAGTCAAAGGCCACGGGGTCAGCAACAGCTTCTGTGGGCACTGGTGCCGGCGCTTCCATCCAGTGCCTGGAAGCGCCGGCACCGGTGGTCCGCCCTCACGAGTGCTCCCGGTGTCGGGCATGTGTGAGGGAGATGTGTGTTGTCATGAGTGAAAGAAGACGAGAACAAAGAAACTACGAAGCAGACGACACGCGCAAGATGCTCCGCCAAGTTGATTGACACCAGCTACGGCACCGAGTGCTCGCGACCATGGCATGAGCTCACGCCGGCCACCAGCCAATCAGAACAGACAGCGACAGCAGCTGGCGGCAGAAGCGGCCGAAGAAGAACACCCGGAGTGAAGACAGACCGGAACGTTGGCGGCCGGGTGCCCTGACCCGGGCCACGTCCAAGAGGTCCTTCACAACAAAGCACCTGACGCCCTCTCCCACAAGCAAGTTGTCTCATCGGACATCGGCAGCGACGTCCCAAGAGAGCTGCGTCGGCTCTTCAGCGACGGGAGCTCAGAGTGCGTTGCCCTACCTCCAGCCACGAGATGTCACGCCCTGACTGTGCTACCGGGAAGTAAGGTGCGGTGGACCATTTTCGGTGACAAACCACGTACTTTCTCTACTTTTGTTTGAACAGTAATGTTTTGCCTATAGTTAGCCACGCTCACCTTTCGTTATACTCTCATCACTGTGTCTGTTTCTGTTGCGTTCGTTTTGGGTGGTTTGGAGCAATAGAACTTAGTCTCGTCGAAAGTTTTTCGTTCTCTTATTATTATTGTCCCGAACCTGACAATAATTGGCGTCCACGGCAGGACGAGACTAGTTCTTAGTATATACCCCTAGAAACCCGAAATGGACACAGCAGAACTTTTTGAATTGGGGGAGAGCTTAGGCTTAAGCGGCGAAGCGCTGGAGCAATTGGTGCGCGACGCACAAGAGCTCCAGCGCGAGGAGGTGGCTCTAGATCGCGAGGCGGCCAAACAGCTAGCCGCGATTAGAAAGGAGCGTGATGAGCACGTGCGAGCGCATGAAAGAATTGAAAGAGAAATGCTGCCGCTAAAGTTATGGCTCGCGGAACTGGGAGCGTCGCGAAAGGCAGCATCTCAATCAGATGGTATTCAAGAAGAAACTGATCAAATCCAACCTGTCGTACTTTCTAGCTTTAGCTCAGAGCAATCTCTGCGACTTTTTGGAGAGGCACAAGATGCCAAACAACAGTGGAAACCTGATCTACTAGCGAAACCTCAGATGGTTCTTCAATCAGACCATACCAGCGAAAAATCATTTCAATCCCACGCAGCAACATCAAACTTGATTGTTTGCAGGCTCCTGGAAACTAAGTTTGATAATGAAGGCAATTCGGAGACGCAGGACATCCCGCCTCCGAAGCACCGCTCTGTAGTAAAAAAGACACCGACTAAAGGCACCGATGTGAAAGGCCCCCATACTTTAGTCCGACCAGACTGCGTAGTGTCCCGAATGGAGCAACCGTCACGTGAGCTAAGGAGGTGCTACCCAAGTCGAACTAAGGAGTGGAAATCGAAATCCAAGAGAAGCTATAGCACTGCACAGAGGGCTACATGTAAAGGCACCGGTAGCTTGCGAAGGTCTAAAACCACTAAAGGAAATGTTGCTCGGTATGTGCCATGCTCACTGCCTGGCCGAGAGTTAGCGTGTGCGTGCGTAGTCTGTGATGTAACGGGAAACCTTATGACTATGCTGCACGACGCGTATACGTTAGAGGCAGAGAGTGGCATCAAAGGCACTGTCGGAAAAGGAAAGAAATATCTGCCCGATTGCCTGTGTAAACAATTCTGGACTGGCTGTTCCACTTGGACCTGGCGTATATAGTATAGATTAGCTTGGTGTGTCGGTTTATGATGTAGTTTGATCGGTTGTTTTTTGTGCAGTTGTGGTTTTTCGCGGGGAGGTTTCAAGTGCAGTGATGAGGACTGAATAGTGTGTGACAATTCATCTCAAGCACTATGTGTTCGGTGGGGTGTAGGACTGTGAAGAGACATTTTTCGTAGAAAAATGCTTAGGTGGGGGGATATTGTCATGAGTGAAAGAAGACGAGAACAAAGAAACTACGAAGCAGACGACACGCGCAAGATGCTCCGCCAAATTGATTGACACCAGCTACGGCGCCGAGTGCTCGCGACCATGGCACGAGCTCGCGCCGGCCACCAGACAATCGGGAGCGGCCAGCGACAGCGACCGGCGGGCAGAAGCGAGCCCGAGAGAGAAAATCGAGAGAAGGGGATTGGTAAGCGTGGAGCGAGACCGGAATGCGCGGTGGTCGGGCGACCAGACCCGTGTTCTCTCGTCGGACATCGGACAAGCAAGTTCTCTCGTCGGACATCGGCAGCGACGTTCCAAGAGGAGCTGCGTCGCCTCTTCAGCGAAGGGAGCTCGGAGCGCGTTGCCCTACCTTCAGCCACGAGATGTCACGCCCTGACTGTGCTACCGGGATGTGAGGTGCGGCGGACCATTTTCGGTGACAAACCACGTACTTTCTCTACTTTTGTTAGAACTGTAACGTTGTGCCTATAGTTAGCCACGCTCAGCTTTTGTTATTCTCTCATCACTGTATCTGTTTGTGTTGTGTTTATTTCGGGTGGTTTGGAGCAATAGAACTAAGTCTCGTCGAAATTTTTTCGTTCTCTTATTATTATTGTCCCGAACCTGACAGTGCGTGTTGGGGGGGGGGGGGGGGGGGGGGGGGGGGGGAAGGGGTTTGGTTGGTCTCACTCGGGGCGCTGTGGTGAGGGAGCTTGTCAGCATAGGGTGGGGCTGATTCCAGCCGCTGAGATTTGAACGGCTTGACTGCTGTGCCTCCGACAATGGGCTGAACAGTATACAGTCAAACCCGTTTATAGCGAATTGCAATATGCACCGCGATTAGTTCGATATATCCACTAGTTTGATATAGCCGAACCCGCCTATAACGAACTTATTGTTACAAGTTCGCAATCCGCGGGAGCCCCCCTCTCCCCCTCTCCAACTTCACCATCCCCGCATGCAGAAACGAACGCATTGAAGTAGCCATTACCGTGCCCAAAATAACCCATTTATTGCAAATAATAAAGCTACTTCCCACCTGAACTGCCTACTTTGCAAAGAAAAAAACGGTTATTTTTGTTTTCACTTTCCTTTTGGCGGCTTCAACTAGCATAGCATTCTCTACACGGAACATTGTTTGCACCAGTTCGAGTCGGCGTACTCCAAAATCTAAGAAGCATTAGCGGAGCACATTGACTGCCGAAAGCGCTTCATTATAAGCGTCGGACGAATTTCACTCGCGACATTATCGGGAACGTGGGGGACCTCTTCCCGCAGTTCACCGATGCTGCTGTATTGGTCCGGACTCGCTGACTGCGCGGGTTCCGTCGTGAGTCCCGCTCGTCGGAAACATTTACGGAAAGTGTCGGGCGTCACGTCGCTCCGTGAGAGGCGCAATGTCTCAGTCGCAACTCTTGCTCCGTGATCGCGGCCAATCCACATCTCAATCGCCGCCCCGAGACCATGCATTTCGGCGGCCATTCTAGGCGCGCAGAATTCGATATATCGGATGTGAACTTCGTTATAAGAAATATTTTCCCCATGTATTTCCGTAACTGAATTATTTTTGTAAGATATACAGCATAATTCGGTCTATCCGGGCTCCTTATAGCCGGGTTTGACTGTAACACCCTTAACCGGCTCCGTTACAACTCACCAAAAAAATACTACAGGACACCGGACCTGTGCAGATACTCGGCCATTTGTTGGCTACATCGGGTTATTGTACTACTCAAAGCCGAAGTGGTTCCTTCCAAACGTCAAGGACTGTACATTGATACGCACTTGTACATTATTATCAGCAACAATTATAGCACGGCCCTAACGTTTGGCTGAATAAAGCAACGGGACATGCTTGTGGAATTTCTCAGTGTCCCATACTTACGTTAGGGTGGACATGTCCACTGTGATAATGAAAAGATTCTCGCTCCAGCAAACTACAGAACGCACCACGTTTGATCTATGGATTATGGGAGGGTTACGCATAAGCTCATAGGTCTATACTATAACACTAATTCGCAGATATGGCCACAACAATTGCGCTCTGGTCCAGGCGGTTTGGAATAATGGTGCAATTGTATGCTTGAAAATTACACTAGCTCACTTTCCTAATGTAATTGGGCCCAGATATATGAACAGATGAACAGATATATATGAACCTTGGAATGAGACGCACCTAGCCCCTTTTGAAGCATGTTTAGAACACGTAGCAATCAAAAGCGATAAAGGAGCATCGTCTCACTAGCATCAATCACTATTTCCCAGGCTCTAACCTCGAATATAGGCAACGTCAAATATATTTGCCTGCCCCAAGACGCTTGCACTCTCTTTTTCTCCGTACACTGGATTAGCTAACGCTACTATGGATGACGAAATAACTGAGGCAGTGCTCAACCAGCACGTAGTGAAGCTTCGGGCACTGGCTGTAATAAAACCTGACAAGACACCCATTAAAATGCTCTGGAATATATATAAACAGCTCTATCAGCTTTCTCAAGGAATGCGTTAACCACTATTGTAAATAAGGCACCCTGCTGCAATTGCGAAAACACGCGAACATCGCATTTATCCCCAAACCAATAAAACCATCGACAATGTCAGAGTTCCAATCCATTTACCTTACATCCTGTTTGGTGAAGCTCTTTGGAAACATTTTCCTCTGTTCCACCATCCAGGATTCCGGTCAATCCCACACGTCAAGACAAGGTTCAGTGCAGTTCTGGCCTCTCAAGTCGTTGTCCTCGAAGTTTCCCCAGAAATACAACCAGCACGAAATACCCCGGAAGCAGTAGCTATTGCTTTAGATGTAACTGAGGCATTTGAAAACGTACCTCACAAAGCCATAACCAACAGACTGCCGTTTATTATTCCAGCATCCCGCCCCTATAACTTCATACATAGCTTTCTGTCCAGTCCAACTGCAATTATCCAAACAGGGGGCATTACCTCTGACATGGTTGAACTTCCATCCAAAAAAAGCGCCCCAAGGGTCGATGTTCTTTCGTTTTTACCCAAATTGGCCATACTATACATTATCAACCGACTTCCACAAAACCGCGCCCTCACAGACAGCCTACATGCCGATGAATTGACCGACTAGGTCACTGGGTGCCGTCATTCGCATATAAAAGAGACTCTTCAAGCAGTTGCTCAGGTCTGAGAAGAAGAAGCTGGACGTTGAGGGGTTTCCTGTTGTCCTAACAACTGAAACTGCTCCTATTTCACCCCCCTCCCTGTCATTAAATTTCGGATAGCAAACACTCCGGTCAAACTGTTTCATGTGCGTAAAATACATTGTTGTACGGAACGGCGTTCCAAGGAACGGCGTTCCTGGAACTAGGTCCTTTTTGGAGGAACGGAGGAACGCCACCGTTCCAATAAGGGTCGGTGGAACTGTAACGGTAACTCGTTAGGTTTATGAAGGATCCGCAGAAACGGCGTTCCTTCTGCAAACGTTACATTGCTAGGTTACATTGCAAACCTCTGCTTTGATCTTTCATAGTGTAAATGTTTTGACGCACGTGATTGCGCACCTCGTTATTTCCTGTGCTTTTCCCTTAAGCGTATTTCTAACCCCAGCAACTGATTTTTGCGTCGCGTCCACATATTTGGCTATCTTTGGTTGTTTCCTTTATCTACTACCATGATACGGTTCGGCAGACATTGTAATTCTTGCGCGTAGATTTCATGTGTGACTACGCTGTTGCCTTTTTTTTTTTTGCTAGCGTCTTCCGACTTAAACTTGTATTGCGAACATCGTAGCTATTATTTGTTCTGCTGTATGTTTTTAACCGCAAATTTGTGCTGTATGATCCGCAAAGCTTCACTTTTGTAACCCCCTTACTCAATTCCCTGCAAAGAGCCTGTAAGGCATTTCAAATAAACTGCAATATTGAAAAAATATTGATTAAATACCTATGTATTGTTCCTTTTGACACAGTTTCTTAGGAAAGAAATTTAATTTTGTTCCTGCATGTGAGTAAATTTCTATTTGTACATCTGAAGCTGCAGTAACCTTACCTCGCGTTTAAGACGAAAGTGGAAAGTGCATTATGTGTTGTACCCATAATAGACGAGCACCAAAATCGCCGCTAGACATGTCTTGAGTTGGTCCGGTGCTCCCTGAAAAAAATCGTCTGGGAGCGTTTCTTTTGTTCGTTTTATCTCTAGATAACCTGCTACCGGCGGTGTTCCTATTCGTATAATATACGTAGATCGGTGTGAGTTTTAAATTTCTCACTTTATTTCGCTTCAGGAATATCCGACAGCATATGTTATTTAAAAAAGTGAAATGTAACGTTAATGTAACATGTTTCAATATTCGAAGTTGAACTTGAATGCGTTCCTTTCGCAATGAAGGAACTTGTGACGGGAACTCGTTTAAAAATTCCGAAGGAACGAGGAACGAGCTTTGGTTCCTGTTTTAGAGGAACGTGTACAACACTGGTAAAATACTAGGGGCGATTATTTCGCGAATACGAGCTGACACGCAATTTTTCTTTGAACTAGAACACCATTTCACCCACCCTATTGGGCTCATTAGGCGCCCAATTCCAAACCATTATAAGGAAGTAAAGGTAGTGGAAAGTATCAGAAGATTTTATAAGCACGGTCATTTGCGCAATACTCTCCATGCAACCCAGTAAAAAAGACTTGCACAAAGTAGATCGTCTCATCCGCCAGGCATACAAAGCTGCGCTTCTCCACCCCCTCACTACATCTACTGCCAGGCTATAGAGACTTGTGATAGATAACACGGCAGAGGGGCTTATCGAAGATAATTTATGGAATCAGTTGGTCCGGCTATCGATAACTTTCACGAAGCACCACCTTCTCAAGCAGTTGGGAATAACCACTCTTGAAGACCTTGAAGCAAAATGTTTGCTCTGTGGCAAGATTCACACTAATCTCGACATCAGACCATTTCCTGACAACATGCATCCTATTAACAACACGGGCAGCAGAGAACAAAGGGTGCGAGCTCTAGAGAAACTGTTACCAGTGCGACCGTTTGTGGTATATGCACATGGTTCTGAAGACCGGCACTACCATGACTAAACCACCACCAAAACGAACCACGCAAATAACCCTTCACACACCTCCCTGACCATTATCACTGCCCATCCAATAACGGCAGAGGAACACCCACTGCGTTAACACTCTCGAAAAGACCAACCTGATTAATCGCAATATGCGATCCTAAAACGGCAATTATAAATTTCGCTAGCGGCCTTTGAGCGACGCTAGTGTTTCAAAGTCTTAATCGACCAGATTTAGGGGAAATCCCCAAGGTGGAGTAAGTTTCTGTGAAGGAAAGTTTGACATCCTTCTAAATGCAGCCATACGGCTACACAGGAAAGCTAAACAGCTTTCTCAGAAACTTCGCAGTTGAAGAAAAATTTGTCCTGGTCCAGGATTCAAACCCGGGACCACTGCTTAACCGTTACAGTCGCTCTACCAACTGAGCTAACCAGGAGGCTAGTCGTTAGTAGCGCGAAGCGAATTGATCAACAACTCGAAGTGAAGGACAGGTGTTAATCGACGAGATTTAGGGGAAATCCCCAAGGTGGAGTCACTTTCTGTGAAGAAAAGTTTGACATCCACCTCAATGCAGCCATACGGCTACACAGGAAAGCTATACAGCTTTCTCAGAAACAGTCTTTCAAAATCTGAAACAAAATACACTCAATGTGCCACTATATCTTATTTGGACTGTGACACAGGCTGGTCCTGGGGGAGACGAGGTTGCCCAATATACGGCTCAAAGAGTTGCGATCAGATCCGGTGCTAGTGACGTTCCCTACCACAGGGCCAGATCAGACAGGGACAGACTACTCGCGTACCATAAAATTACTATCCATCACCGCTTTGCCCGCCATTGATACCTTCTAACCCATACCCAGCTCCACAAATTACAAGCACACGCGTGGCGTCTTCTCTAGACAAACACCTTTCCCAATTCTGGGAGTAAGGGCAAAGACGAAACGTAGAAAAGAACACAAAGGATGGCGCGTTACAAGCAAATAATCATTAATTATGAAAAAAAACAGATGTTTATAGTGTGAAATATTACAACTCATTGTTGTTATCGCACGCCTACAAACAAACAAAAAAAAACCAAGAAAAAACAAACAAATAAAAATGCTCGCTAGTCCACCCTCTCAAGGTGCTGGGAAAGTGAAGCTGTAAGCGATACCCAGAAAGATTACCCATGCCACGTCACTTGAATTCACGCAAGTGGCTCTGCAAAGAGTGGAACCAGAGACAAGTGAAATGCACTTCACGGCACCCTCTATTACTACAGACATATTCTTTTCTAATTGTAAATAAATGCATGATCCATCAATGGCGGTTGGTTTAGTTGTATTGGTGAAGCACCTGAGGGGAGACTCTTTTTTTTAAATAAACGGAAGCGCTAACCCAGTGTTAGACCATCTCACTTCTCCACCTGTCCCTGACGCCACCGACAGAGGTGACGAGATGGGCATGGGCAGCAGAGATGGAGGATAAGTCAGCTGCCATGCGTTCGTGTGAGGTCAGTTTAATATTTTCTAAATCCTAGCACATGCGCAAACGCGCACACGGCCGCTATGCGTGCCGTGAGAAGGGCGCAAACCGGTGCGAGAGGACGCGTGACGTTATCACTTGGCATTCAACGAGAACGCAAGGTGTCAACGTGCAGATGTGCTCGGCGAGTGCTCCGCCTCGCTGCACTCACTCCACGTAGGCTCGTGACTGAATAGTTAAGACAACGGGCTCTGGCGTCGTTTCTCTCTTCCCTTCAAGCTCAATTCCTGGCGGTGCCAATAACTTCTTTTATTGCTTTGCCGGGGTTTTCTGCTGACATAAGCGGTCGCGACAGAACGCTTGGGTGTAGAGGTAAAGAACCTTGCGTTAAAACAGAATGAGGTACACTGCTTGGTCAATACACTTGCAATTCGAGAAGTTATGTCAGCATACTGCAGTCTCGGCGGTGGTTGCCCATCGCATATCGACGCCTCCTGGCTAATATGATGCGCTTGACTTAGTTTTAGGGGCGAAGCACCTTAAGGCCGAGGCTTTTCCGGCGTCCGTGCTCACGCCCCAGCACCGTGTAAATAGAAACACCTTTGATCAAAAGGTTTAAAAACTTAACAAAAACAAAATAACAGGTTCACAAAAGGTTAGAGACAGAGAGACAGAGAAAGGGGGAGAGAGAGAGAGACGAACACCTGCGTGTAAATCGAAATATCTCAGAGCAAAACGTTCACAAAAAAAAGCCGTTCCACTAAATGTGAAAACTCTCAGAAGTGCAGAGCAGTGATTCCCCCATAATGGGTTGTACCGCCGTTACCCGCTCATTGCTATCCCCCCATGCAATTCAAATTTCCCGCCTTCGCAGTGCTCCCGCGCCCCTGCCTGAAACTGCGTCAGGGGGAGTTCTGTTCTCTTTGTTCTTTTCTCCCCGAACGAGCCGGCGTTGCACTGCCACATTTTGCGTTTACCATGATAAAAACGACCCAACCGGCGCCCTTAACTAAAGGAACGCGGGTGCAGCCGGTCCATTACGTATATTTCTCCTCAAATGCACCTATAGTTTTCTTTGCGCTTAACAACGCGAAGACGTATGACAAGCGCGAGTGTTTCACGAGTTTTCGGACGCTTATGACTATATAAACCGCTTGGCTTTCGTAGCTTCTGGGGTACACCGCGAACAACACCGTTAAACTGCAACGCCGCCATGGTGCTCTATATATTTTGGTGGAGAGAGCGAGCTAGGACAACAAGGCAAGCGCCTAAGGTGCTCTGCACTTAAAAGGTTGACAAGAACAAAATAAAAGGTTCACACAAGCTGAGAGAAAGAGAGAGAGAGAGAGAGGTCCTTGACAGCCGTACTCCGCATCCGCGAGGAGCATTAGATTGGATTAGATTGAAATGGATTGGATTGGTGTAATTGAATTGTATCGTATTTGATTGCATTGTAGATCGTTTTGGTTTGTACTTTCACGGGTGATTTACGGTAAGAACGATCTCCAGTGCTTCACCCGCTCGTGATGAGTGACTTTGTGGAGATGCGTGAATTTTTTGTTTGTTTGTACGCGTGCAACAACATCCATAAGTCCTATTAAAATCCACATGCTATTAAAATACAGGTTACCAGTACGGCGCCGTTCTGTGTGTTGTTTCATACATGTCGTGTTGGTCGCCGTTTTGCAGAATGTTTCAGCAACTCGCCCAAAACTCAAGTGTGTTAAACAATCCTCACTCTCAAAAATTCACCTCATCCACTGTTCACTGAGCTCCTCCACGGAATGCCTTGCATGCAGCGCCCTCATCACCATTCCTCACATCATGTGCTGCGGAGGTCCTAAAGATCGGTTTCCTTAAACTTCTCCTGAAGAGCAGTGGAGAGCTCAGGCCCAATGGTTCGGACCGCAATATTCAATGAAGCTGCTGACTGAAGTCGCAACCCGGAATCCCACTCCCAGTTCTCTTCTGTCCAGTAGAGCACGGTAACATAGGACGTGTCCATTTTTCAACACCTCAGAGGCTTCACCGGTCCTCCTAACCTCACTATGCCGTATGACATCCCATTTAATAAGCTCTAAATCCTCGAAAAACACTTTTAGACTCGGCTCGCTAGGTAAAGTTCTCGTGTTAAGCGTTGCCAGGTTCAGATACCAATGGCGCCCTGTCCGGCTCCAGGGATTTTTAGCACCCTCTGCTGCGTCGCAGGTCTGACCGCTGTCGTGGTCAGCTGCTTCGCGGCCGCTGAAGACTTAGCGCCATGGGTTATTTGGCATATTGCTGGGAGTTTGTGGCCATTGCTACACCAGGGTTGGCAATACAGCTCTGGTGAGGAGTGCTTTACCGGCAATGGTGGCCGGGGTCAGCCCACCCCCCAAGCCTCATTCTGCAATTCCATCAGCACCCGGAGATTTTTTGATCCGGTGGGAATTGTCCGGCACTGGGATCCAAACCACGGTTCTTTTGCAAATGAGGCGGATGCTTTGCGTCTACGCCACCACCCTTGTATATGCACCCTTGCACCCTTATTTGTATATGGGTCATTAAAGGCAGCAATCATTAATTTTAATCAACCCCTAGGTGGAGTGCGTTTCTGCGAAGAAAGATTTGATATCCACATGAAAAGCAGCTGTGTGCCCACAAAGGAAACATAACTTACGTAGACTTTGGTTTGGCTAGTTGGGTACGCATATTTAACACCATAAACAGCGCGAAGACGAGGAAGGAAGAAGGGACAAACTATAGCCCTAACCACAAGTGGAGAATGAGTTAGCAAAGCAAAGCTTTAGTGTCACTGATGCTTTCGTGCTCCAATACGTCATTCGTCGAAGCCAACGTTCTCTGACTGTGATGAAAAATGATAGTGGATGAAGTGAAAGAAAAAAATTGGTTCTAATCCAAACTGTCCGGATGGTTGGGCCGTGAACCTGTAAACTAAAACCAGAACGGTTACCCATTAGGTGTCACCTGAACGTACGTGGACATTCATTGAGTGAAGCCAGATACCCTAGCAGGAGTGACCTAGGATTTATGGGGGGCGGCGACCTGTAGCCAGCGGACGCAGTAGTGTCCTGTGAAAGAAACCGAAGAGGCGCTTCTTTCGCACGATGAGGATGAGGGCTGTACACGCTTCTATCGTCATATTTTTCACTGCCTCCCTTCACCCTTGTTTATTGTGTCGCCTCGAAGGAGCGCTCCTCCAATCCCCATACGCTCAATATAACCCACCATCAGCCTGCCGTTGTCGACATGTGGGCGTAGCTTAGTCATCAAGACGACGGGCTGTCGCTCCGCCCCTTCATTCTGCCCTAGGTGCGATCCGCAGCAAGTAGTCCGTGTTCCCGGTAGTAGGGAGGAACCAGTAGTAGCCTAAGATGTTTGCTTGTATGCGCATTAGTAGCCTGGGAGTTTTCTGTGGATGTGGACACGCAAATTTCTGTGGCTCGTAAGACGTACAATGCTTTGCATTAAAAAGCGCTTCCTGTGGACAGAATGGAGCGTGGGTCCCTCGCATTGAAAGGCGGCATCTATCCGATTGCTTCGAACGCCAAGCGGCAGGTATTGATTTGTTCCGTACATCACGAACCCGAACGGCAGGTTTAAGGAGTGCACTCCCTAGAGTTGCCGTGGGCACTTCACAAAAGTCCTGCGCACCTCTAGAGTAGCGATACACGCAGAGTGGGATTATCGAACCAAAGAATTCATCACGAGAAATCATTCGCGTTGCACCATCTCCCTCGTTACACAAGGGGGTGCACGATTTCTACAGGGCCTAAGTGCAAGGTAAAACACAGGACGCAAGAATGCGTCCGTTCAAAGATACAAACGGGCCGCACTCTTGCTATACCGTGCACAAAATGCCACCCAAAAGCAGAAAGAACGCACTTTTCGGAAGTTGTCGAAATGCTCGCTCCCGGGAAGTGTTCTGCTGAGCACAAAAACGCGGGTTCGGCTTCGTGCTGTTGCAGCCGCTATTCTGCTGGAGGCAAAAAGCAAAAACACCCATGAGCTCGAGATTTCTGTGCATGTTAAAGATACGCAGGTCTTCAAAATAAATCCGGAGCCCCCCACTACGGTGCGCCTCATCGCCTGTGTAGCATCGGTGCGTTAAATCCTACAATCCAATCAATCAGCTACCTGTAAATATGAAGGCCTCAGTGAATGCCATCATTTGCCCTTTTGGAACCAGAGTTTTATGTCTAACCAGTTGAATCTGACTTGTACTAGATAGCAGGCATGTTACTTTCCATTAATTTGTTTTTCACTGATGTAAGCTTCCATTATTTTTTTGGAGTGATATCTTATCATTGAACGGACGCAAGCGTGCGTCGTCTGTTTTTCCGCCTAGGGTAATAATTCTCTTGTAATAAATTGTTCTCCAGTTGTTCGTTAATGCTCTAGTTTGTCCCGTCTTCCACCTCCGTACATCCGCTGTTTTTGCGTTAAAACAACTACAAGGGATGCAGAGAGGCCATTCACACCATCCCAGCCCTGCCTCGTCTCACCCAGGTTCCAATATTACAGGAGAGCGCCAAGCTCAATACTATAAGGGAGCTTATAAACCAGCACGGAGAAGAAAAAAAAGCTGAAGCGTTTTTATATCCCAATGGCCGCAATGAGTCTCCCGTGATTCAACCTTAGATAATCTTCAACCATGGTGGAACTCAACAATCACAATCGATAAGACAACAAAGCTTAGTTTCTGTGACTAGCCAGCGTCAACCTCCGATACCACAGTCCCTGAATGTCACTGCGTATTGGTCACAGAAGCAGCTGTTATGCCGGACGGTGGACGGGCTGCTGTCGTCACTGCCACACACCCGGAAAATAAAGACTCGCGCTGTTACTCTACCGACGCTCTACACCCGCTGCTACTAGAGCTCCCTGCTGTACATGACACAATCAATGCTGCAAGGGCACTTCATAACATCACGGAGGTGCATTATAGACAGACTCGTTCAGTGCTGTAAAACACCTCAAGATAGTGAAAACGACTGCTCTGATAAGCCAGCAGAGCCTCCACAAGACATCAGCAAATGATCCGTGTACATTTGGTAGAGATGCATTGTCAGAATATACTGAAGCAATAGCGGACCTTCTGCACCACATAAATTCACCCCTAGCCCCCGTCCTTGTGATCTGCGCTGCCGTCTTTTAGCACGGACATCTCTTCTGAGAAGGGACACTCGTGCCCGAATTCCCCGGTGTCTTCTAGTCTTTCCAGGTAGACGAAGGTTCTCTCAGGAGGATGGGGTAAAGAAGTCGAATTTATTCCGTTTTGCTCTGTGATTGGTCCATTCCTTTCGCTAAACGTTTTTTGGAATAACTTATGACTGGAGGACAAAGTACCTACTTTCTCGCTATTTAGAGCGGTGCGACCCTTTATTCATGACCCCACATGCAGTCGAGTATTCCGATGTTATAGCCTGGCTTGAAGTAAAACAATTTACATGATATCGCTGACATTCCAATGTACTTTGGAAATGCCTGATTTTTTTAGCCAGAATATCTTGCACAGAAACAAGTGCAACTTATATTCTAAAAAACGTAATTCACCCGGTATAACCAAGTTTGAGAGGTAATATATTGATGGGGTATTCTTTACTCAAAGTAGTGTCCTGTTGACAGGCCTAGGACCGACCGAGAAGTCATATCTTGAGCAGCAGCCTACTTTGTCCAGTGCAGGATAAAGGCCTCTCCCATCGACCTTGAGCCGCTCCTGTTGTGCACTGTCTTTCAAGTCCATTCTTTAACTCCGAATTTTCTTATGTCGCCTCTCATCGAGTTACTGGCGTTTCCCTAATTCTAGACCCGGCTTTCGGTATACCTTCTGAAAGCCGAAAACTTCTGGTACCGGTCAATAATTGTGATGGCTACAAGTTGTGTATTACGTCAGCAGCCCCAATTGTATTTGTGGCCTCGTATCTTACAGACATGAGGCATCACGCAGCATTACTACGTACGGTAGCCTACTAGATTCTGCACCTGTTCTTGTACTGCAGTTACCTTCAACCTTTTGATTTTGCCGACAGGTTCTTATAGGAAATTGGCAAAACGAGAACTACTGTAAAGCCCTAATTGACGCCTTTAGACGGAGTTTGATGGAAATATAAATGTTGCAACAAACACCCTTAAAAAACCTCTCACACAGCGACTACACTACCCAGTATTTGGGGTTACAGGTTACTTTTGCTCACCGATTTGCCCTGTCTTTAAACTTAAGAGTCTAGCACAGCCATGTAGTAGCTCATTTCACATTCACAGTTAGATGCCATATTACGTATGCGTTTACAAGTGCAAATCTATGTGGATTGTGTTTTTGTTTGCTTAGTGTTCTGTGTCAGCAGTGTTCATTGTAAACTGACTTCTACATAAAGCTGAGAGCACTGGCTGTGTGAAAAATCGAAGTGATGTTCTATATTAAACAACCTAAATCATTTCTGTGCTATTGTAGTGTGAAAAAGTAAGCCTAACAACCTCGCATTCTGGGCAATTTTGATGCAGTGATTTAAAAACATAAACAGAAACATGACATAAACATAAATGACATAAACATAATACACACTTGTGTGTATGACAGCAAAGTGGGCGAGTTGGAAGATAATATTCCAGCGCGAACGAAACACAGGATAGCAAGACACGGGTGACAGTAGTGTTGTGTCCTTCCTTCAGCGCCTCTGTCCTACCCATTCTTCTTTGACCAACTTTTCGCTTTCGCTGGCAATCATGACATTTTGGGGAGCTCCTTATGTGGTGGATAACTCACCAAGGCAGGGAATAGTTTCAGCTTCTTGTGTCTCTACATTAATAAGGACAACGTAATTTTCCAGTACAACTTCCAGTACAACTGGATGCTGTTTCTCGTCGGTTTTATTATTGAAGCTTGAAGGCGCTTCTGTTAACCCGCTGGTACGTGTTACGGTGTTCCCATGACACTAAATTTAACATCGAATTCGCAGTTGCTTTGTTGAGCACCTTGCGGGGTTGCTCGCGATACAGAATTACACTGGCTCCCACTATTATTATTACAGGCGTAGGTGGCAGATACTTATCTTCGACAGGGGTTGTTTTATGTATTGGCATTTCTGTCCATAAGACGTCGGTCGCAGTCATGTGCCCTAGTTGTGAGCAATACAGGAACACCAATAAGCAAAAACCTTTCCTTTTGTAAATTCTTGGGTGAACCATGTCCACTGCACGCGATGGTGTTAAAAGAAGTTTCACTCTTCGTCCACAAGTTCACTGGTACAATATTACGTGCGCCGTAAAGTAATGGCGACGGGCTCCTCATTTTGGACCCCCGCTGTTGTTGTCTAACGGGAAGCCAGGCAACGTCAAACTCCTTCTGTGAATATGTCGGGTGAATAGTACAGGGAGAGTCACAGGATGCCACAGGTTTTCCAGAGCAGCAGCTACGTCTTTACTCATCAACACTGTTTTGTAGATATCTTAACGGAAATGTACGGGGCTAATATCAAAAAGACTCTTTCAGCATATTCAGTCGTTTTAAACTACAGGTCTCATATTAGAAAAATATAGTGTCCAGACCTATCGTTCCCCTCGGTGCCGCTATCATCACCTTTCATTTTCGTCACAACCTCCGTAAGGTCGACCAGCTTGACAGCACTCACAGCTGCTATTTTAGCCATGTTTTACTCTAAAATAACGTCTGTGAATGGCGTCTGCAGACCTTCTTAAACAGTTTATTTCCCAGCATTTGTCTTGGTATTTTGGACAGAAGCCTTTATTGTTTTTTTTTCTACTTGGGTTAGCTCTTTGGTTAGGCATCTCTATGTGGAGAAAATGGCGCTTCTGAAGATGAGACGTTTCCCCACAAGACAGGCTACACACGGGGTAGAATTCATTGTAGTGCTCTGTTCATCCCATTGCGTCATAGCACTCGTACTATTTATGTGGTCTATCTGGATTATAAAGTGGTGCTGGTCATGCAATGAAGTAATTTTTTTACATGCGACCACTATTTTGAATGCTTGATCTTTGCTCTAACAGTGGGTAATTATTTACAGATTTTCCTTGAAGTGTGGACTGTTTCTTTAGAGTGTGTGGCGCGGGCACAATTCGGATTGGGCTTATTATTTACGAACAATCAAAATACAAACAATTGTACGAGCTACTTTCTAGGATCGGTTTTGGTGACGTGGGTGCTTGGACGGTTGACCAAAACATACTGTTCTCAAAAACGTGTCCGAAGGTGGAGCTCATCTCGATGAATCAAAGTTGTCAGCTTGGCAGTCGAGGCCATCTTGGTGTGGCAGCACTGTCCTAACAAAACGAGACGAGATCAGTGATGGCCACTGTCTGTGACGCGTTTGGAGCTCTTGGTTTGAGAGCAATCTTGCGAGTATTTCCGCGAACGTGTTGATTTCTCCATCGCTTTACTCATAAGAAGCTTGAAGTTCAATATTACGTTCTTTAGTAGTGATACGATATCTTTCTCTTGATTTTATAGAGCACAATTCGGCTGGCCATATGCGTCGTGGTAGTCCGGGGAACTTGGTGATGTCCTTACGTGTTGCACCGAACCAGACAGAGCTTCATTTGTCTTTGTCCTATTTCTAAATCAAAACGTCACATCCTGCCCAACGCAGGGCTATCTCACACCCATGTCGCGAATCCTGTGTATGAAAATGTGTGAACTACACATTTGGTTAAGTTCTGAAAGCATACGTGCGTGTGGGTGGGCTGATGTCGCTACGATTAAGAATTAGCGAATTGTCCATGAGCCTGAGAGCTGCACATGGACACTTTATAGAGCAACATCCTGTGAGTTGGCTTCCAATAGGAATTTTTGAAATCTTCCAGCCTACACTCAGCTGATGGTATGCCGCTTTTTCCCAAACCGATCCAAGAAATGCGGCTTTGATGCTCACGTATTAAAAACAAGGGCAGATTTACTAAAAGAAATGCGGCGGACTTCACAAAGTACCAACTAAAAATTTGGTAATTGTACGCGTGATACACATACAGTGCGCTGGCAGGACAATGGTGCCATAATTGCCTGAGGATCAAATTTAATGCAAACCAAAGAAAGCCGCATCGCGTGCTGAGACGAATTATCTCATGTTTAGTTCGCGATCCAGTGCACTTCCTTAATTGACTATATGGCTGAAATATTCCCACACCTAATGAATTATTTGCCTAGTCGATATGCAGTGATAACAGTGGTTGCATATGAACGAGATGTCATACTTTGTGATTTGACACAACATACTAACATATTCCAAGTCCTACTATCCAAAGCAAAAAAATGAAGGAAGTTGATACCCACGCGTAGGGCTTGAAGGCAGCGAAGTGGTACGGAACCTTCACGTTTTCCACGAAGGTTTAAGCCCGCAATTGCAGCCGATTTGCTTTCTGCCGCAGCAACCTTTAATCTATCGTTGTTGCTATAGGAATGAGCTTCCTAAATTTTTTTGGAAGTGATAATTATTGGACATCACCATTTAGGGTGTACGCAATGACGTGTCATTATCTTTCTGAGAAAGTGTAGTCACGATTACGGGGAACGCTAGAGTTTATTTTCTTTTTAGAAATCTTGGCCAATATTTTTAAATGAATATGCTTGCCTTTTAAACGTGCGGAGAAGACGCTGGGCGGTCGCCTCGAGGGACCCACGCACGAGCGCTCGGCATTTTCTTGGTTTGATTAACTGGCGGGCGCTCTGCCGTGAGGCCCGCATTCCCGTATGCGGATTCGAAAATTCTTTGGTATTTTTAACTGCGGATATGAAAAAGTACGACTTGCTGAACAGCGTCACTGTTAAAAATTGCAACGTGGTTAGGTAAAGAAGCAATGCCTGAACGCAGAACTCTCTGCAAGTAGGCCAATGGTATACACAACACACAACTAGTGTCTCTAATGTCACCGATGTGACTGTGAGATAATAACACAGTCCTGTGTGGTCCTCCGGTGTCCAGAAGTCGGGAACATTTGATCGCGTTTGATTTCCAAAATTCTACTCGTATACCATGGTCACAAAAGCGAAACTTTTGGCGCCATTGAAAACAACCCTTAAATGTTAGTCACTTCGCAAAGTCCGCACCCTTAATGATGAATGACACGGCAATATTGTCACGGGACAAATAGAAAATGCCCCATGGTGCCATAGCCCGGTGTCGAAGAAGAGGAAGAAAAGGCGGGCCTGCAGACTAAGCGGACTAATACTGTAAATAGATCGTCCGTAATAGTTCATTGTTAGTGTCTTGCCGCTGCGTAGCATGCTTGGGGGGGGGGGGTGCAGCGTCGTCATCCCCGTTCTGGCTCCATTTTCGCAGCGTCACGGCTGCTACGACGGCATCGTTGGCACGCTGGCCGCGTCTGCAAGATCCAGTCCCGCCACGACAAGATCAGGCTTAGTTCCCACGCCTTGTGTCCCCAGCCCGTCACTGGCGATGATAAGTCGAGACCAGCCCATCATGCCCATGCAAAGACCTGTCGACCATATCGCTTCCCCAGCCACTTCGTGCTGCGCATTTCCAGTGCCTCATCGGTTAGTCGTAGCCTTGTGGGCGTCGATGATGGGGGACCGGTATTCTCCAACTCAAGTATCCTCATCCGCGGCAGCAAGGACTTCACTGTTTATACTCATCTCATCTTACCCTCCCCGAAAGTGTTGACGTCCAGTTTTTCGGCTGAGCGTCGACGTCATCGTGCCTGCTGCTGGCTACTTCCGACGGGTTCGGCGCCACGGGAAAAGATCTGCCGTTCTGAAATGGAGGCACTGGGGAACAGCTATTCGACAAGGCGCTGCCTGGAGCTTCCCAATCCCGAGGCTCGAGTAACAAAGCGCAACGTATGGCAACACGACGTCCCAGGTCTTGGGCTCGGCGTCGGTTTACATACTCAGCACATACGCTTTTGTCGTGTTGAGACGTTCAGTCAGCCTTTTTGTCCTGCGGGTGGTACGCTGTTGAATACTGATGTGAAGTACAGCTGAGTTGGATCATTGCGTCGTAAAATCCAGCCGTAAACGCTTTGTCTCTAGTCCGTAATAACAATCGGCCTGGTACCATGGCGGAGAACAATGTTCTTAATAAAAAACTCGGCAACCTGGAATGCAGTTCCTGTTTGAAGAGCTTTTGTTAATGCATACCGAGTAAGGTAGTCGGTTGCAACTACAATGCCCTTGTTTCCCAAGTACGAAAACGGCTTCTTGGGGATTCAAACATGTTCAAACGGCTTCTTGGGGATTCGGACAGGGTGCAGGAGGCCCACTGGCCGGAGTGGTGGCGCTTTCCGTATTTGGCATTCACGGCACGTGCCCACGAAAACCGACGGTTGCAGAAAGTTTCGGCCAGTAGTACGACTGCTGAAACCTAGTCAGGGTTCGGGTAAAGCCGAGGTGACCCGCCATTGGCTTATCGTGGCAATCCGACTAGAAGTACTACTGGAAGTACTACTGGAACACTATCGTGGCAAGCCTACTGGAAGTACTACTGCAACAACAAGCAGGTAGCTTCGGCCATGCGAAGGAAAGTTCGTTTTGTAGAGGACACCGCCGCAATGACCGAAGGATGACAGCTTCCTAGAAAAGGTCAGCGACACAGTGGGTGATCGTCCATCCAAAAAATCAATCAGCAGCCGTAACTGGGAGACCGCCTGTTGCTGCTGCGAAACGGAGGATCTGTGCAGCCCGCCAAGAAAACTACCGACGCAGCGAAAGCTGGTGCTCGCGAGAGACAATAGGTGTCGGTATGCTCTTGGCCGGACTCGTAAAGGAATTTGACGTCAAACTCATGAAGCCGAAGGCTCCACCGAGCTATTCATCCAGACGGTCCTTTAGGGCTCATCAAACAGCAGATTGAGTGACGGTCATGGACCACTGCAAATAGATGGCCATACAGCTATGGCTGAAATTTAGGTACTGCCGAAAAAACGGCGAGACAGACCTTTTAGGTGGCCGAGTAGTTCGCTTCCGGAGAGGACGACGTTCCTCTGGCGTACGCTCTCACCCTTGCCATCGTAGAACAACCACTCCGAGTCCAGCGTTACTGGCGTCAGTGGTGGCGTTTTCGTTGAAATGGGCCAATACCGGAGGTGTTTGCAAACGTTTGCGCAGCTCGCCGAACGCCTGTGTTCGTCATTCCAAACGAACGTCACATCATGCCGTGTAAGGTTGGTCAGCGGAGCTGCATTGCGGGCGAAGTTCTGTATCAATCACCGGTTATAGGAGCATAGCCCCCAAAAGCTCCTCACGGCTTTCTTGGTGGTTGGCACAGGGAACTGGGATACCGCTTCAGTCTTAGCAGGATCAGGTTAAACTCCTGCACTCCTTACCACATGGCCGAGGAACAGGAGTTTCTCCTACCCAAATATAACATATTTCAGGCTTTAGTGTAAGTGTAAGTGTAGTGTAGTATTGCTTCGAGGACGGACGGGAGATGTTCTAGGGGTTCTTCAAACGTTGTGGAAAACAAGATCACGTCATCCAGATACAACAAGTAAGTTTGCCACATCAGGCCCGACAGCATGGTGTCCATCAGTCTTTGAAAAGTGGCCGGAGCAAAACACAACCCGAACGGCTACACTTTAAATTCGTACATTCCATCAGACTACACAAAACCGGTTTTCTCAGTGCGCTGTTCATCGACAAGAATGTGCCAATACACGCTTTTAGGTCAAAAGACGGAAAATAGCGGGTGTGTCGTAGTCTTTCGGGGTAGTCGTCAATGCAAGGAATCGGTAAACATCTTCTTTGGCAACCTGGTTGAGTTTGCGGTAGTCCACACAAAACCCTAATGACACATCTTTATTTGTCACTAAAACGACTGGCGACGCCCAGGTACTATTCGACGTTGAGATGAAGTCGTCTTCAAGCATTTGTTGTGCTTGCCGCCGTAATGCATCGTCCTCCTTGGGGGCCACACGGTTGCCGTTCGGATGGATCGGCCTCGTTTTTTTTCGGTAATTAATCGGTGTATTTTCAGATGCGTCTGACGGACACCTGCCGTGGACGAAAAACAGTCCGCAGATTGTTCGAGTAGGTTGAGGAGCGCTCGGCGTTTTTCGGACGGCAGGTTGGTGCTAACGTCTATTTCCAGTTTAGCGCTTGGTGTTGCAGTGGTACCAGTTTGGAGCACAAAACTGCCCTGCGTGTCGCCGACACATTCGAAGAAGGCTACGATAGTCCCTCTCAGAATGTGCTGGCGTTCATTGGTGAAATTGGTGAGCAGGAGATCTCCGCGGCCACACGACAGGTGCACTGGGCCTCTCAGGATGGAAAAGCTGTGGTCGAGGAAGCGCGATGTATGCAGTCTAGTCCCCCCCATCGGCGGTGCACGGATCACCGCACGCTACTGCGATAAACGCGCGGGATTGTGGCGGCACACTTACGTCGTCATCGGCGATACGCACCGGCAGAGTTCGGTTCTCGGTAGGCTTTACTGGTGGCCGGTTTGTCGATAGGTTATAACGGCGTCGTAATTATGCATGAAATCCACGCCCAAGACTACGTCTTTGCCGCACCGAGGTAGAAGGACAAAACTGCGAACAAAGTCATTGCCTCCTACACGAATCATAGCCGTGCATTTCCTGACTTGTGTCATGAGGTGGCCTCCGGCGGACCGAAACTGAGGCCCATCCTACGGAGTCTTTTCCTTGCGCAAGCGCTCGGCAAATTGCTGGCTCACGATGGAATAATATCCTCCTGTGTTCAGCAAAGCGGTCACCTCATGCCCGTTGATAGTAACCCTGACCTCAGCACTAGTGCCTTCGTCAGCGTTAAGGGTCGTCGTCCTTGTGCGCTTACACTGCGGCAATACTCAATGGGCGCTTTGTTCTTGTGGAGTTGTCGCGGCACTTCTGTTGGTTGACGTCGGCGGCGGTTGAAGGTCATACAAGCTTCTGCAGTCAGCAACCTCGCCTCCCGAGGTCGCTTCGTCTCGTTTCCCCGTCGATTGAGGGGGGGGGAGGCTGAAAAACCGGACGTCGCGCCCGTCGCGAGGGGCGCGACGGGTCGGTGGGAGGTGCGGTGTGGGAGAAGGTGAGCGGGATCGACGACTAGACGACCTTGTGTTGCGTGCGGAGAGGTAGTCAGCAATTTCGGTCGGCCGCTAGCCAAGCCGGGGAAGACGAGGAGCCGGAGAGAAGCCCGGAGTCTGATCTCGCTGTAGGGGCACTGTCTGTAGACGTTGTCAGGCTCACCGCAGTGATAACACAGGGGCTGCAAGTCAGCTGTGCGCCACAAATCCCTTTTGCGAATCCGGGTCAGTGGGAATGTAGGTTTGCGAAGTGGGCTGCTACTGCACAGGCGGGGGTGGCTGACGGCTGGGACAGTAGCCAGGTTTGGGGGCTGCTGACACACTGCTGCTGCTTAGCTTACGGGGCTCTCAATGCATGGAGTCGGGTGTTCGGAGCTAGATGCCCGTCGGCAGCTCCTCGGCGCCCGTACTGTCCGGGGCGGAGGGTGTCGCTGTGGATCGCTATTCCAGGATCCCTAGCTCTTCCACAACCTATTATCATTTCACCACAAAGAGTCATTTCGTCTCTGGTCAGGCTGGCGGTGTCACAGAGTGTTGGGACTCGCAGAGAATCTGAAGTCGTCGATACTGCACAGCCCTCACGACAGCCGTGGCCTCCCTGACAAACTCTTGAACAGTGCGTGGTGGGTTGCCGACAAGGCACTGCAAAAAGCTTCTCCTTGACACCGGGTTCATTAAGTAGCGAACTTTCTTCGCGTGCGACATGGCAGGATCACCGCAAATGGGCCGACATATATGGCAAAAGTGGCAAATTTTCTCGCGGCTCTTAAGTCCAATATGTATGGCTATTACTGAAGGTGAAGCGAAAGTCAAGAAACCGGATTGACGTTTACGCCAGTAACTCGTAAGAAACATGAAGGGGAGTTAAGCAGCGTTCAAAAAGTAGATTTGGCCTTGGTCTCCTCCAAAGAAACAGGTCAGAAGGTCAGTGAATAAAAATTAAAAAAAAAAACTTCTATACATCTAAAAGCTTTACAAACAGTGCTACCCTGCATCTGTCTTAAAATTACATGTATCGAGCAAAATAGTGATGAGTTCGGTCTTGTTTCCTTTCAGAACGAGGTCGGTATGTCTAGCAGTCCCTTTTTAGAGCTTTTACAGTTTTATCTGAAGTCCCCTTTTATTACATAAGACAGTGATTGCTATTTGCAAAAACACTGGTGTTTGTATCAGTTCGTGCATCGCTCCCATTCATAGTGGCCTGTTCTAGCCCCTTTAGACAATGTAATTGAGACCATGTAAGCGTGAAATGAAATAATATGCTGTATTTCTATAACGTAAGCTTTTAGTCTGTAAAATACTGAATAGTTTGTTTGGTCCCACAATGTTCTGTTCATTGTGCCATCTTTTTGTTCCAGGAAAATGTCTTATAGCGGACCATTTGGATAGCTGACATGAGCAACAGCCCGTACCTTTATTGCAGCGCCGATGAACCTGGACTACGCATCACCGAAAACTGCGCAGCGATAGCGAAAACTGCACTAACTGCACATTTGTTAGTTCTGCCGCCATTGCCTAACTCCCGCAAGGACCGTCTGTTACGTACTTGCCAAATAGAAAGCACCCCATTGCGTTCTATCACTACCAGTAAGAAAACTTTTTAACAATTGTGAACAAGACAATAAACACCAAATGCTGTATTTAGCTTGTTTTTATACGACGTAATATCTATACGAAAGAAGCCAAGTTTTGTACTCAACTTGTTTTAAACATCAAGGCTGGGTGTGACGTGCATCTGCCGGAATCACCGAGACAACATATAAAAAGGTAGTTTTGAGCAGCTAATGCCTTTGCATGGTTTTTGGAAATTAAATATGCCCCTTTTGCTCCATATCGAGTGCAACTGGTGGGAGCACCTGGAAGCATCATTCGAAATACCACTTGTTATTGTTCGTGACCCGTACTATTACCGTTTTGCACATGTGCGTTTTCTTCAGTGCACTCCCCACGTTATCGTCCCGGTTGAGTTCGTCACCAGTAGTGGATCGGTTACCGCAGCGGCACTATTTTCGTCAACAGTAGAAACCAGAATCCTTTTATAAAGGAGTCCAACGTAGCAGTTCTTTTCTATGTCACTGAGATTGTAGTGAAACACTGCTGTATTGAGCTCTACGTTCGGCACTTTGGCGTACGTACAGATTTCTGGGGTTTCCAAAATAACGGCGATTTCGCTCAACGACATTTTAACCCGTTTTTAATCATCCCAAACTTTTCTTTTGTATCCAAACGTGTTCTTTTCCATTACCTACACTTTGAGAAAGGAAATAAATAAACAGTTATATACTAAGCTTAATCCAAAATAAACACATGGCCTGATACTACGTCTATCTGACATCATGAACGAAGCAAAATGCCTCTTCTGCGCGATGACTGATAAAAAGATGTCCCGTATAAAAGTGACAGGACAGGACCGGGGTGATTGGGGATTAATGGGAGAGACCTTTGCCCTGCAGTGGGCGTAGATAGGCTGGTGATGATAATGATGATGATAACCCTGACATGTGACGCGATCATTTTTGCTAATGTGGACAGTGAATATTACACCTCTTGGTTGATGTCCCGCTATCAGCAAATCATTCGCTGCTTTCAGATGGTGTTCGTAGATAAGATCCTAGAGAATTTTGTCCAAGAATCTTTGGAGATTGGGTGTATTTTCATCATCAATTCATACAGTTTCTTGGTATCAGCAGGGGCCAAGGCAAAAGCGCAATTGATATGCGTGATCGAAAGTACGACGCAGCTAAGACCTGACAGTCCCAACCTTGGTATTCAAAGTAATGAAGTTATTACATTAGTTAGGGGAGGTACGCCGACCGTCCTTATGCTGTACCGAAAACGGCAATAGTTCGGGTGCCGCAATTATATCACTCGTGCATAACATTGCCAGCAAAAATTAAGCTTTTACGACTTCAAAACCGCAAAATTTCTTCGGTGTCCTCGAAGCCTGTCTACACTTTATTGTATGAGGTATCTGTTGCGCCAACAAGTACCGTATATATTCTTATTCAATCTCCTTATGCGTGAAATCTTTCAGCAGGTATATTTCAGATTCATATTGTTTATTTTTCACCAAAAAATACACCAGCTGAAACATGGTGAAAAAATGGTGGCCGAAAAAAAAAGTGCGATATAGCATCTTGACCCAGCTCCAGCCACCGTCAACTAGCAGCAAAGAAGTGTAGACACATGCCACAATTTATATGCCACAATTCCGAACAGTACAGTAGTAAATTGGAGGCGATCACCAAGGAGCATAATTACTTTTTTGGATCAATCACCAAAGATAAACGGCTCTTCCATGGG
Source organism: Haemaphysalis longicornis (assembly GCA_013339765.2). Lineage (NCBI taxonomy): Eukaryota > Metazoa > Arthropoda > Arachnida > Ixodida > Ixodidae > Haemaphysalis > Haemaphysalis longicornis. The sequence goes on from CM023453.1 coordinate 99,913, forward strand.
TAGTCACGTGTCTCGACTGACGGCCTGAATGAAGCATTCTCCCGCGGTGGTGATGGAGTGGGAACATCTATTAATGAAACCTACGTACCGCTGCTTCCACAGCGATGCACATTCTAACTTGTGGACCTCAAACGTGAAGAAAGAAAGGGGGAGGAGCAGAGGCCAAACAAGCGCAGGCCGTAAGCTGCAGAAGTCATTTTCCTTGGGATGAACGAAAAATTGCAGCGTTTTTAATTTGGGTACGATAGCGCCGCAGAGAGAGAGTTTTTCTATAAGGAGGCCTTTGCCCGCACTAAGCTTCACACTGAAGCACTGTTTTCACGTGGTATGTAGTGGATAGAGACACGAAATTAAATTGTCATGTCCTCGATCAATCGCCTTCTCCCTTCATTACGGTGTTCTTGAAAAAACAGTGGAAGTCGACTTGAAAGAAATTCTAGACGCAAAGGCTGGCTAAAACTCTCGCCCCAAAAACTGAAAAAAGAAGTGTATATAACATGCGAAAAAAAACGTAAATTCGGTATTTTCTTTTGCGGCGCCACCAGCAAATTCCTGGGCCAATTATCCTCACACTAGCGACGTAGCCCCCAGACCACTAAACTAAGAGAGCGTTTAAGTCTAGGGTGAACGGGCTTCAGCGTTGTGCATAGGAGAAACATATGGAGCGGTGTATTCTATGAGAGAGGCAATATAAAAAGCACTTCCGACCTCAGCCCGTAAGTGCGGTGCCACATGATGTGATGTTTTCCTCTTTACGGCGATATCGGCATGCAGCGCACCTACTTGGAACCTTTGTATGATGTGCACGAGTCCCGATCTCTCATCACCAAGGTGGAGCAGACCCTACCCACTGACATCCGCATTGTTCTCTTTTGAGATTGCGTTAATGTGGTTGGTTCGAACACTTTATTCGAAAAGAAGGCCAATGGCCAAAAGGTGCAGGAGGGCAATGAAAGGTTCGGTAAGCAACGGTAGGGGAAGCGAGGGATGCGACAGGACACCGTTATGCCTAAAGTTACGCTTTGAATTCAAACGATATCACAGGACCCGGCAGGTTTATATATAATATTTTTGATGGTACTTCGCATGTCGTCTCGTTCAAGGGCAGGTAGACCAATTGTTAAGCCTGTGAAGGTCAAGACCGTAAGTATGTGTTTCGGGTAAAGGTTACCCACAAAATTTTACAGCAGGTGTGACATGCCTCGGTAGGTCGGTAGGTTCCACAGTACAGGCGCATAAACTCACGCCTAACAAACGAGACAGCACAAATGGTAGAGGTTTACTTGCAAAAGTCCGAACTTTCTCGCTTTGCTGGACTATTACATTACCACAGAATTCCACATAACCGATGACGAGCATTGGCCAGTGCTGGCGGGTTGGATTATTCTTTGCGTGGAAGTCTCGATTGGCGTACAATTATAAATACTCTAAGAGCATCACATATCGAGAAACTTGTATTGGCCAGCAATTTCCGACGTATTGTTTTGCGTTAACCATCATACTGCCACAATACTCTCAAAATAGCACTCCCAATACGTAGTGTGACGAACCAGAAACACCGTTTTCGTGGTCGAACACATGCACAGCGTAAATTGGTTCCAAGATAGTTAAACACTGTTTGATAAATGTCTATAGGCACGGTGCCTTGCAAGAATAAAATGCTGTAGAAGAATAGACAGTCGGGGTAGATGGTTTAAATTCATGATGTAAAACACAGTGCAATAAACTCAAGCACAACGTAAGAAGCAACGACAGCGTACCGCTAAACTTTAGACCTAATGTTTACTAAGTGCGCGGTCACACTATTACGACCATCGCCCCAATTAGTCTTCCAACACCGTGTCGGCGAGATTTCGGTGGTAATGTCACACCGCACCGAGGATGACCTGTTGGCAAGCCTTCAGCTTCGTTGTCTGCGCGCTGTCGCCCGAATCACCTGTCACGCAATGCCGACGACCGCACTTTCACAACCCGACCGCAGACCAGGCCGCCGCCTCGTTTCTCCTTCGGAAATGTTTCTCTCGTCAAACTTGCAGTATCGTGTCATTGCTGCCGTGACTGAAGCCGTTCGTGCGTACTCGCGTGTGTAGTGCCTGTCGGGTTTCATCCTCAGGTTCATGTTGTATCGCGGACATACAAGAAAAAAACAGCTGTGTTCGATGCTAGAGAAGCATTATTAACATATAGGTCGTTCCGGATGAGCCCGCGGCAAAAAGGACCCCGTAGCGCGTCAACTATGCATTTACGTCACCGGACATTTACCCACCTCTAATAGAAAAGGCTTAGAGTGCCACCATGGTATCGAATTTTCTAGAAACCGGTTGCAAAAAAGTAACATTGATTGTTGTGGCTCTGAGAAGCGCTTTACTGTTCGAAGAAAATGTTCTATAACAAGGGTAGGTGCTTTTAAAAATCACCAATAATACATTATTCGCGAATATATTGCGCACACCATGCCACCTAAAAACCTGTCAAAAACCGAACAAAAAACCAGACCTCGACGAGAAATGAAGCCGCCGCGCTGATCAAATGCGCGCGCCGCTACAGACCACAGCGCAATCGCCCAAACAGTATGCGCTAACCCAATAATCTGTGTACTAGATGGAAGCCTACCCTTCATGTCACGCATCGGTGTTTACTAGGTGGTTCACACAATTCCTGGCAGGTAAACTGAAGTTTCGTAAATGCCACTCACGTAGTAAGGTTGCCCGAAGCCCCCACCATAGCTGGTCACCATCAACTATGGTGCTTATATAAAGCGCTCGCTAAAGTATGTGTTCCCGGCTGCTGCTGCGATTTCGCACTGCAGGAATAGTGCTTGCAGGGCTTTGGGTTTACGCTTTACGCTAAATACTTCACCCGATAGTGATTCCTTATTGCTTAAATTACCTTCCGGAAATTTCTGCGCTTGTACTACCGATGACTGCGTTGTATATCTTCCTATTAAATCGGCATATGACCGGAAAGTTCTCAACAAATACTTAACAGCTGTTACTAATTGGTGTGCCGATTTGAACATGAGTCTCAATAGAACAAAGTGCCCGCCAAATGACAATAACGCGCAAAAAGTGTCCGCTTCAATATGCTTATAAAATTGACAATGTTAATTGGAGGTTGTTAACGAGTTCAAATATTTGGGTGTAACCATGACATCAAACTTCACCTGGAACAAACACATACAAAACATTACATCATGCGCACTGCGCAGACTTTGGCTATTAAGACTACCGACTTCAGCACTGTACAAGCAGAACGAAGACCGCTGCGTATACTACGCTGGTCCGCCCCTTGCTCGAATATGCAGACGTTGTTTGGGACCCACACACAAAGACGGATTCAGCCATGCTCGAAGGGGTACAAAAGAAAGCGTTGCGATTTATTGACAACGCATACAGCAGGCGAGATCCGTCACAGAACTGCGTAGACGTTCTGACCTACTAACACTAGAGTCCCGCCGAAATTACATCGACCTAAATTATTACACCGCATAGTCAATGGTTATTCAAAGGTTGACTTCAATACCTACCTGAAATTCACATGTCACGCCCCACCCGGACAAGCACAAACAAAACAATCCTAATGCATTTCACGAGAACAAACGCTCACCGTCTATCCTTTTTTCCCGAGAACGATAGAAGAATGGAACACTTTGCCACGCGACGTTACTAACTTAACTAATCAAAGTGTTTTTTCAACGGCCTGTTCAAAATTGTGTATGACTGAAGTGCTAGTCTTGTTCCCCTTCTGTTCTGTTTAACTAATGTATTCTACGTGTTAGCTTGCAACCATGCCACCAACGCACACTGCTCGTCTTTTTTTTTCGCAGTGTTTTTCCTATCTTTTACATGGCAAACGTCAGATTTTTTTCGCACTCCTGGGCAATGCGCGTAGTGTACTTTGTTGTGTTTTGCATTAGACTAGCATTGCCGGTTTTATTGTATACACATGTAGGCATTTCATTTGTACCGAGAATTACTGCTGCTTTGCGAATCGTGGGTCGTGTACTGATGGTGCGCTTGTGTGTCGTAACACTCTGTAAGTTTACTGCTTTATTGCTTCCCTGTGAACCGCGGGCCGTGGTTACTCGTAGCGTGTAAACTCTGTGTTCCTACTCTGCACTGTAGCACTCCTGCTCTGGCTGCCAAAGGGCGGCTGGCAGTGTGATTAATATAAATAAATAAATAAATAAATAAATAATATAAATAAATAAAGAAATAATAAATAAATAATAAATAAATCTGCACCTAATTCATCACCATCAGCTTTTCTACGTCACTGCCGGGCGATGGCCTCTCCATAGATCTCCGATGCCGCGGCCACGTGATAACTGCCACCATTTTATTTATCCCCACAACTGTTAATCTCTTCTGCCCACCTAACTTTCTGCCGCCCCCTGCCACGCTGGCCTGTTCTAGGTATCCACTCTGTTACCCTTTAATAGCCAAAAGGTTATCTTGCCTCGCATTTCATGCGCCGTATTCAGCCATTTCATCTAATTGCTACTAGTATGTCCTTAACACGTGTTTTGCTCCCTTACCCAGTCCGATCTCTTCTTATTTTTTAATGTTACAACTATCATCTTCCGTTCCATTGCTCGCTGAGTGGTCCTCAATTAAAGTTAATCCCTTTTATTGAGCCTCCAAGTTGCTGCCCCGTAGGTGAGTACCCCGTGTGAGTAGGCTGCCATTCATTATCTGAGAATGCCTGCCAAATAAACTCCACCCCATTCGGATCCTTCCAATTATTTCTGACTCATGGTTGGGATTCGGGGTCAGTACTTGCGACAGTAGATATATTCCCTTACCACTTCCACTGACTCGCCATCTATCTCAAAGCGATGTGCTTTTCCGAGGTTACTAAGCATTACTTAGGTTTCCCGCATATTAATTTTCAGGCCCAAGATTCTAGTCTGCTTGTACAATGCGATAATGATGCTTTGCAATTCGTTCACCGAGCTACTTAGCAAGGCAACGTCATCAGCAAATTTGAGGTTACTGAGGTATTCTCTTTAACTTCCCCATGCTCCCAATCCAATGTTCTGAATACCTCTTGCAAACATGCTGTGAATAACATTGGAGAGATTTTGTCTGGTTGTCTGACTTCGTTCCTGATAGATATTTTACTGCTCTCCTTATGAGGACGATTGTAGCTATGGCTTCTGCACTTAACTTACCTTATACAGTAAAAGCTCGTTAATTCGAACTCGAAGGGGACCATAGAATGGTATGAATTAAGCGGAGTTTGAATTAGCGACCGGGCGCTAGAATGAAGGAACAAAGTGCCACACTGCGCGGGCAGAACACAAGAAAGTCACCTCTCGACTCAGTGGCGCCAGTTAGCTGCTACTGTACGTTTATTGCACACGCCGCGCGACCTCAGGCAGAAACCTGCGACCGCGGCACAAAGGAAACCTGGAATGGCATGCGCCATTGCAGCGAAATAAGCTAACCCACTAGCAAAGCGAGGACGCTACGCCTGTATTTTTCAGGGGCGAGCTCCTCTTCTCCGGGCCCCTGACCCGGCCGTACACGGCACATTGTACACGGCACATTGATAATGATTGTGGCAGATCCCCCTAGAGATTGCCCAACCACAGATTGGCCGAAGTGGTCATAACGTTCAACGCGTTTGTTGCTACCCAACAAAGGGGAGAGGAATAAGAACTAGGTTGTCGTTCGTCGCCTGCGAGCTCAAGACTCTTGCTCTGGCGCTGTCCCGTCTCCCGTTGCTGCCATACACGGCGGAATGATGATGATTGTGGGCAGGATCTCCCTAGGGATTGGCGACCAAACATGGGCCGAAGAGGTCAAAACGCTCAACGCATTCGTTGCTACCAAACAAGGAGGAAAGCAAGAAGAAAGAGGTTATCGTCGTCGCCTGCGAGATGACGACACGTACGGGGGGTACGCGAACCAAGACGCTCTGCGGAAGTCGACGGCCAAGAAAGTGCTGCGCGCGCTGTCACACACCGAAGGGCGCCGCTTCCCATGGAGATTCTCATCGGACTCAAACAAGGCCGCCTAAAATAATCACCCCAAAGGATCGACGTTCTAAAAACGGGCTTTCAACGGGGGTAAAGAAACTTGAGTGTCGGTAAAGTCTTTCTATGATGTGTGGGCGTGTGTTTCATCGGTTTACCGAACCCGCAAATTCAGCTTCGGCCCACTTTCACATCATTCCCTCGTGGAGATGGCGGGAAATTTTCTTTTTGGTTTCGTCGTGTGGCATCTGTAGTAAATTTTGTTTGTTTCGGATTTGCAACAAGATGTAATGACTCTGGCCAGAAGACCTCTGTGAAGAGCGACGGAAACCAGGAGACCCCAGTTCTCATAAACCGTTCTGTATACAGCCAAGTTGTAATTATAGTGAATTTTCCCCAAATGAAATATACAGGGCTCTGCCGAGACCAGGGCGTCCGTTCGAGTTAAATGTGTTAGAATTATTCGAGTTCGAATTAGAGAGTTTTCACTGAATTTCCTACAGGTGTGCCGGGGCACACGCAAATACAATTTGCAGGTCTGGAGCAGCGAATTCACCGAAGCCTAATAAAGCCATAATGGTTATAACATACAAAATGATAGTGTTGAGTTGTAAGGACTTCATGGACCTTATTGACCGTGGTATTCTGAGTCGTTCCTCCCCTCGAACTTCCAGTGAAGGAGATCATCGAAATCAATTTCCCCATGCAAGGTAATTGCGGAGTCCTCCCCTCAGCCAAGTGTGCGGAGCAAATATTGTGGAGGAGGGACTAAGAGTATGGCACTAAGTTTATTACACTTAGAAACTAACAAAATAGAGCCGCATTCATTGCGCCACGAATGTTGTCGGCTTAAACTTCCCGCTTGCTGATCGATTCCCGACGACACGTCGGGGGACAGATCGACCGACCGATTTGGGCGGCCTCTTCAGTCGTCAGCCAGTCACACTGCGCGGACTTTCCCTGCACCGAAGTGTTTGTGCCGCCGTCAGCGTAGTATGACCGCGGGGTCGGGCAACTGTCCTGTTGTCCGACGGGTGAGCGACTCTCCAGCGTCCCCGTCGTGTCGGATACTGGCGACGGCGCCTTAAAAGGAAGAAGAAAACGCATTTGTACAAGTATACGAGTAATCCCGTGAATATGTATCATGGAAAAGCAGACATTATATCACCACAAACTTCCACAACAAAACTGTAAATTAGATAAAAGCCCTATTCTGTAACGATTCACACCGAATAAGAATGCGCATACCCTTACTTCGCTATCTAATCAGAAAAGCTGCAGTTATTTGCAGGACGCGCTCATCTTTCTCGTTTCGCAACTTCTATGGTATTTTTAAAGTGAACGAAGCATTCGCCCTTGTTAACAATTCTTCCCGTTATGGCACTGCTCTGTGCCGAATCCATGCCTGCACATACGACTCGTTGAAAATAAGCGGTATTAAAACATAAGCGGCGTTGACATAATGCATAGCATTGTAGAAAGGGTGGCTGCTTTCCCGCCTGTACCTGTACTATTGTGTTCGCCCAATCAAAAGTTCTGCACGTGCGGGACCTAATTGAAGCTTTCTGACTAGATGACATGAAAGTAAGTTGCACGAGTTGCCAGGCTGCTTGTTACTGAACAGAAAATTTCGTTTCTTTTCTGATAGCAAAGGTAATCAGTGGTTTGATGAGAGCACCACACGGAGGACTGGTTACGGGTTTAGGAATTGTGATATATTGTGAACGGAGGTACGTTAAATGTTCTAGACTCGATTTCTATGTTGCCGCGCAGGTTCATAGCACAATTCTATAGTACCAGGCATGACGGGGCACCACACTCTAGACTGTCGCGGCGAATGCGATGAAAGATCCCCACAGCCAAGTGCTGCTCGTCGTAACCGTCTTTGAAACCAGCTATGATTGAAGCTGCGGCATCGTCCCGACCAGGTAAACATGAATGTAAAGCCGCAGCGTTACAGAAAGACCAACTAGGTGGCTTTCTTCTGAGTCCCCCAGTATCTTCCTCCTCACGGCACACATAATGCTTTTTAACGGGTAAGCGGCAACAGCACCAATCTTAAGCTTCACGGTCACGTGTGGTATTTGGGCAGGAAATGTTGGGGGAAATCTTATGGACATTCAGCAGAGAAGGATGGAGCGTTTTGTGTATATTTAACACCGCCATTTGTGAGCGACCGCTTTTTATAGAAACTATCTTTACAAATCAAATCGGGCGTGTGAGTTTACTCACGTAGAACATAATGAACTGGGTCGCTCGGACAAACCCAACAACGGCAGTTGGGGTCGCATCGACCATCACACATGCGGTTTTCGAAGGCGATAATCTGTCTTTGCAAACCAAAGCGAAAATAACTTTTGGCTTTTCTTTTAAATACACGTTTGATAATTTCGATGTATGAATAAAAAAGCCACGCCTTTAAACAAGTATAGGCAAAATTTGCGTTTCCCACCAGATTGCTAGCGAGCGTTGCTAACGCAGAGAGATTGAGTTGTATTGGGGAATCTATGCAACAGAGTGCACAGAGGGGCGGGAACTGACCTGGAGGGTGGGAGAGGTGGGAAGAACTTGTGCGGGCCTTGATAGGGTGGCGGACGTCTTTTGTATTTCGCCGACCATTTGCTGCAAAAAAACTTGGGGTGTGGCCAATTTCTTTTAAACCACATAACAGCCCCGGTCTATACCTTCAAAGCAACCTAATGGATTTGTAGAGACGGTTTTTGCTACTCAACACCCATCAATAAAGTATTCACCTCTGAATAAGAGATTTGTGTAGGAAAACAACAAAAAGAATAAAAAAGTGCCACAACCCTTTCATGGAAATTTTCCGCGTGGGCGTGCATATACGTTTTTTTTGGAGTAACATACGTCACTGACCATTTAAATCGTGACATCCCGGAGTACTCTGGGTCGACCATTTCAGCTGTTGTGACTGCGCATGAGTTATTCACAATTAGTGTCAAAACGGTCACTTGCTTTTGCCTGAAGACCGCGTTGAGCTACATGGATTATTATTTCGAAAATGCATTTAGGTTTTCCACACCCTTCACATTCCTCATGATGAATCATTCAAGGTTACGGATGGCGCTAAAACGAGCTAATGGTATTAAAATCCGCCCATGAGAAATAAACAACTGACGAACGAGTTCACACAATGGGATGCAATAACATAAATTTGCTGAAGGAAAACCGTGGTATCTTTGGGTGAAATACAGCCCTGTTCTTTCGGCGCTTTCCCATAAAGGTTATCTCCAGGTTGAACAGTGAAATCAACTGCTCAATCATAATATCACAGTTCACGCAGGAACCATGCGCAAACGTAGACGTCGTCACTGTTCTTCGGTTAGTACCGCTAACACTTCTAATGTTTTAGACAGAACTATTTGTTTAAAAGCCACTTTTCCGGTGGTTTGACCACAGTTGCTGGCTATTTCAGAATAGATTCAAAACAACTCAGAAAGGGCCTCACTACATTGTTTACTTCAACGCCTTTACTGGTAATTACCGTAGCAAAACCCTGATTCAGTTTTTTTTATTTTCAAATGCACCTTTTATAATCGTTTTCGCGAGTGATTTTCGCGCACGTAACGGTCCCCTTGTAGTAAAGATTAATCCAATTGATCACGATAACCCCATAGATCAATGTTCCTCTCGAACCGCGTGCTGGTGCTCAGAGTTGGAGTTGTAGTTTGGTTTCCGGGCAAGGCACTAAACAACTGGACCACTTTTTCGCTGAGAAACTAAAATTAGGTAGTCCTTTGCTCGACGACAGCACTGCTCTCTGTATTTTTTTACTTCTCGAGGTTTATGCCACCACATGGAACGTGGTATAATGCTAGATCTCCCAGGATATGGTGAAAGGCAGAATTCTCGGTATGCTGAAAAGTTACCGTATTTACCCTATTCTAACGCGCACTTTTTTTGCGAAAAAATCACATGCGCGTTAGAATCGGATTACAAAAACGAAACTGCCGAAACAGCGGAAATTTCGTCGCACCCATCGCCATCACCATCTCAAGATGGCGCTAAATCTTTAGCAACGATTTTTCGGACGCAGCAAGTATTCTATAGCAGCAAGCCTAGGCGCACGGGTTTTTCTATCGGCGTTCACACAAATCGTCAAATCGTTCACTTGCGCGCTTGATAACAGCAATGGCAGCAGCGGCTCCACCGCGTTCAAAACGAGCGTGTCGGCTGAAGGTGTACTTCTGGAGAAGCTCTCGGGATGGGCGTGTGAGGCGTGGGCCATGATCCTATCGACCATGGTTGAACGTTCGTTCAGAAGTGTGCCATCACGAACGCACATTGACGGCACAGAGGCCGAGATGTTGTGGTCAGCGGAGAGAGACGAAGAGTGAGATGAGGGAGATTACTTCGGGAAATAAATCGCCCGTTTCTGTCGGCATTCATTTGTCTGGGTCACAAAAGTACCGTGCGCGTTACAATCGGAGGTGCAAGTTTTTCGGTTTTTTTTGCCAGGAAAATCGGGTGCGCGTTAGAATGGGTAAATACGGTACCTTTCCAATCGCTCTTTTCGAGTGAAGTGTGGAACAGTACTATCGGATGTGAACACCATTGAAAAAGGTGTTCCTCTGGGAGGGGTGTTCTCAGTCTTTGCTTGTTCCTAATCAAACTAAACTCAGTGGCGCAGGTAATACCGAATCTTTAATGTGCTCGCGTTGTGCGGACGATATTCAGATCAGCTTTTTGTTGCGCAATTAAGCATTTTCCAAAGGTAACTAGAAATAGGCATAAACTATTTGTGCAGTTGGCTGTGGGAAAACAGTTACAATTTTTGTGCAGAAAAACCTCATGTGTGCCTTTCAGTCTGTAGCGAGGGTTTGTGGTAGATCTCAGCTCCGCAATTACTCGGTCCGAATCCCTCTGGGCGAACTGAGCACAAATTCGTTGATTTAATATTTGACCAAAATCAAAGTTTAAAGCCACGTGATGATTAAAACAAAATGTCTTAATCAGTGACTGTTGTAAAACATTTACCTATAGAACCTGGGTCTCTGACCTCACCTGCCGTTTGCGGCTCCACAACAGTCTAATTCGTTCCCAGAATGATTAGGGTTGTTTTTTCAATGAATCGGGTCGCGAATCTGTTTTCAAAGCTCTCAACCCCATTCACTACTCGGGCTTGAGAGTAAGCACAGGAGCTTTTCGGATATTGCCAGTACAAGCCTTTACGCAGACACCACTCTATGGTCACTAAAGGAAAGAACAGTACTCATTGGAAGCATTACATAATGAGACTTCATTCCGGCAACGCTCACCATTATCGGCAACTGTTCTTGAAACCTCGTGTTGAAACTCTATACCAAAAAGGGCTCGGACTGTTCCAAGCATTTTTTTCAGGTACCCATTCTTAATGAAGCCCGTTTCATGTTGATGATCCCATGCTGGTCACTCACAGAAGGGGTTATGCCCCAAAAGGGAATACCGTAAGCCACAGCGTGACTTTTCCTTGCTCAAGTGCAATAAGCAGAACAGCCCAAAAGGGAAAACTACTGCCGCAACAGTTTTTAGATCTCTAGTCCAGGTATGCCGGATGTGTTGCCTGCTTCGCAGATTGTTCTAAAGGAGAAAGGCTGGGGGGAAGAAGGTGAAATTTGGGCCCCTTATTACGAAGAAGGTAAACGGCTCACACCTGACACTACTATCTTCCCTGCCGAACTGCATGCCAAACAGCTACGTTTAAACGAATATGCACTGAAAGGAAACTGCAGTCATTCATCTTCTCTGACTCTCGCAGCTGACTTGCAGCCCTGTGTTCAGAAAACAAATCCAAAATTCCGTTTGTTTCAAAAAATGCTCAACCAACTAATGGACTGTAGGAAAAATCACATGAACGTGAGTTTCTGTCGGGTACGACTCATGCAGGAATTAGCGGCAATGTGAAGGCAGATCCCCTTGCAGCCCAGACAAAAGAGCTCGAGGTGACAGAATCTCGTTTACCCTACCAGGATTACAAAAGACTAAAATTATTATTAAGGACGAAGTGGCCGTCCGAATTGAAAAAAATAAATGAAAACAAGCGCCACGTTGTAAACCCACACCTAAGAGAGGGGGCAGAGTTTCAGCGATAAATATTTGTAGAGGTGGTGTTATTTCGACTGAGAATTGGGCACACGCGCTGTACCTAAAATTTCCTATTGCTAGGAGAAGACCCTCCATAATTTGAGAAATGTGGGAAGCTCTTTACCGTAGTACACATACTTATAGAGTTTTTTAGTTACAGGGAAAAAGCTTTGGGGAATTTTTTCCGACTTGCATAAATGTTGCGTTCTTTTTCATCCTGTTTTACATCTAGGTGATGGATACCTCGTTCACTTGAACATGGTTTTAAAATTTTTGAGTGAAATCAAGCTTTTACAGAAACTTTGATTTACCATGTTATGCCATTTTACTTTAACCTTTTACCCTAGTGTGTTCAAATTTATTTTACTACATTGCGTCTGGCACATTATAGCAAGATCTGGCTGCTCCGCCAATAAACTTCAAATTGATTCACTCTGCTGACTTCCCAATCCAACCCCATGCAACCATCGCAGTTCACCAGTTTGTTCGATGACACTAATGGGCACCAATCAGCTTTATTCATATATGCAAGCGGAGCAAAAATTGCAATTGCAAAAAGCCTAATGCAAAATTAGTTTGGGGGCGCTAACTGGAGTCTATTCGGTCACGACAAATGGCTGCCGAGCCTCAAGAAGTAATCGCGAGATAAGCGAGCGTGAGGTAGCGCGCCAACTTGCGCGCCGCTATCTTGCCGGGCACCCCCGCCGCCAGAATGTTGTAAATCGTATGTGAACCCTGCGCACAAATTCTCCGTGTTTCACATGTGCCGAGCAACGAGTGGGACGAGGAAGGACCCATTTAAGTGCAGCATCCAGCACATTATTAAATTTTGTGCCACGGCGTGGGCGTGCGGCTCTCCCCGTCACACCTTCATCGTACGGTCATCTTCTGTTTTCCTGCGGGATCACCTTCGGTGGCCCTTTCGTTCCGTCGTCCTCTCATAGCGCGTCGCCGCCGATTTTTGGTTTGGAAAACCTTTATTTGTGCCTCCAGGGAGCACTCGTGTGCTCCGACGGGGCTTGCGTCGTTTCCACGGCGCCTGCTACACAGACTAGGTCTCTGCTGGCCTTGGCCGGCCCGCCGGGCCCCTGCCGAAATAGCGTTTCGATGATCTGCTGAACGGGCCAGAGCTGATCTTTCGTGTTTTCGCGTCATGCGGCTGCCACCACTCTCAGTTAGACCTTTCGTGACTTGGGTATTTCCGGGTGTTTGGTGAAATCCCACAGGATGTGCGTGAAGCTTGCCATCTCTCCTTGGCAGTCTTTGCACTTGTCAATCGGGTGCATCTCAGTGTACATGCGATGCATAAGTGACTGGCTGGGTTGCGAGGCCGTTTGGAGCTGTGTAAATAAAACGGCTTGTTCTCGACTCAACCCCGGGAAGGGACCGGGAGAGTTCTGCGTGCGAAGTGGAAGGCCTTCGTTATTTTTCTGTACTCGGTCATACGATCGTTCGCGCTTAACCTCTTCGGCCGGTCTGTCGAGGTGCGGTCTGTGAGTGCTTGCGCCTCGGCATGTGCCGTATCGTTGTGGTTGTCGATGTGGTCCGACGCGTTGCCCGCGTGGGCCGGGTACCACTTGATTCTCACTTTCCTGCCGTTTTCGGTAACTGTCTGCACTATGCGTGCCCTTTCCTTTTTTGCTATTTTTTGGCGCTATTTCGCACTGCCTGTCTCACAGCACCGTGGGACAGTCGTGGTACAAGATGGCAGGGGCGAAGGCCACTTCCTCCGCTTGTTCAGGCTAGGTCTATCTGACGCTGCGGCCGTGGGCCAGATTCCGGTCGTGTAAACTACGGCTGCCGTTAAGTGGTTTTTTAGATGGGTTTAATCGGTTACGTCCACGTAGTGCGCGTGCCTGTCATTGGCGTGCAGGTCGATTATTGCCTGGGCTGTTGCTGTCCTCCACTTGTGCTCGGGGTTCACGTTCTTGAGTATTTGGTCCAACCAGATGCTGCGCGGGATCTCGTCAGAACGGGGCGTTTCGTTTGCGTCTGCCCGGTTATCCTATTTCCAGGTCCTGCAGTATCTGTCTCCCGGTCCTGGCTGTATTGAGCCGCTCGAGCTGGGCGGCGCATTGTGCGGCGCGACTTGGCGGCGGGCCTTTTAGTCGAGAGTGTTGTGTATTCCGAGTTGCAAGAGACAAGTCATGCTCGTGGTTTCGTACAGCCTCAGTGCTGTCTTGTAAGCTCTTCAGAGAATGTTTATCTTGTCGCGGTCGTACTGCAACCACTTGTGGTAGGGGGCTACGCACGCAACGTGGCTTATAACGAATGAGTGCACGAGGCTGATTAGGCTCACCTCCCTCATGCCGCCTCTTTTGGATGATGATGTAGACGGTTGGAAGTTTATGGCACATGGCCAACTAGTGCCAAGAGCGCCAAAATAGTGGTTATGTATGATGTAGAGGTAAACTTTAAAAGCGTTCGGCAAAAAGAAAAGTAAAATTAGTAAAAGGCGATGAGGATGGCTGGTGTAAAAGGCCACGATTGTGCGTGACACGAAATTAGGTTTAAAAAGCTACGCGTGATGGGACATGAGGTGTGAAAAATTGATGTCGCTAAGAATCTTAAAGGTGTGTTGTAGAAGAATCATGGGATCATCCGCTAGAAAGTATGCTGGGTGTAGTGCAATGTGTTGTCTATAGAGTGGAGGGACGCGTTTGCGCATTGTTGTGCAGAGTGCTTGGCATGTAATTATAATGTTAATTACGGATAGGCCCTCCTCACACATGCTACACAGGGGTCATGGAGATCCAGTGAGTATACGGAAAACTGTCGCGTGTGTGTGGCCCCTCCGTATTTTAGCTAGGCCATCTTCGATGAATCTATTGTGTGAGTCAGTTGTGTATCGTTCTATGTGCAGCTTTATTATATGTAACTTGTCTGTCAGTGTACCCCAGTTGGCTTGCCATGTTTTGCGAATGTGTTGTCTTATATGGGCTTCAGGTCGGTGTACGGTATTTTTGTTACGACCACTGTGTTTTTAACTGCAGCAGCGATGGCCGGCCAGTTGATCCAGGATCTCAATCCCCGTGATTCCAGCATGGCCTGGAAACCAGCACAGGATTAGGAGAACATTTTTCGCATATACAGACATTATGGCATTAAAACTAACTTGACAATGTGGTTTCTCTGTGTTTGTGTTAGGACAATGAACGCACAACGCTCAAAGAGCCTGTAAAGATGACGGACTTACGAATGTGCTGAACGGTGTATAAAATGCCATAGGGTTCTGCTGAGAAGATAGTTGTGAGTACGCTCATGGTTCTGCAAGAATTAGAGTTAAGACCATGAGCGGCGCAAGATACCTAAGCTGCTGTTTTCGAGGCATCAATGCAATGTTGGGCACATTTATATTCCTGCAGGGACAAGAAGTGCTGCAGAATCGCAGGACTCAGAATCATGTTGTTATTCATTTTCACAAAAGAAATATCACAACAAAGAGGCTGCAGTTGCCAATGTGGCACAATGTCAGAAAATGATGATGATATGCTTACATCTAGAAAGCCAACGGAAAGACCTGAAGCTTCGTCCCTCACCCTCAGTGAGTAGGGCAAAAAACAGATGGACGATTTGAGAATAGCTTGGTTGTAGATGTATTGTTTTGGACAGGTTTAAAAGGATGGCTATTCAGTGATGGAACGTTAATAGCATATAATACATCTATGTACATTCGTTGACTTTCCAGTCGCATTTGTTACTTTCAACATACAGACTGTGCGACGGGCTAGGGCGGAACGCCGCAGACGCAAAAGTCAGGCCATTGGAGCACTGCGTCAAGCCTTTTTAGTGCTGTTGTTGATGCCGACGAATACACGACACTGCCGTAGTCTAAACGGAGACTCAAATAATGGGGTAAAGACACGGGGAAGGAGTTGTCTGTCTGCACCATAAGATTGATGGGGGAGGACTTTCACAATGTTCGTTGTTTTCAGGCATTTATGTTTAAGTTATTTGATGTGTGTAATGAACGCGAGTTTTCTATTAAATATGACATCTAAAACATCTGCTACTTTTTTGCAGGATTAGATGCACGATGTAGGGTAATCTCAGGGTCCGCCTTAATCCCGCGTTTGCGGGAGAACACAAGTGCTTTTTCCCTGGTTTCAGCTTGAAATTGTTGGCGTCCGCCCAGCCAAAAAGCTTGTTTGCATCCAGCTAGAATTGACACTTATAGATTGAGAAGTTACAACACTTCAAAGATATTTGAGCGTCATCTACAGATATGTAGAACAGGAAATAGTTTGTGGGAAGGCCTTCCTAAAGGAGTTGATGTTAACAATATTGTACAGCTCAACACACGACGTTGAGAATGCAATTTTTGTGCACGTATTAATTGGAAAATTCACTGCCAACCGTCACTCAAAAGGTTCTGTCCGAATTGAGGCTAGCGAGGGTGTTCAGCATGTTGCCGGAAACGCCAAATCACTTGAGGTCACTCAAATGCCGTACCGCCATGCCGTGCCACAAGCCTTTTCTATATCGAGAACACTGTTATGCAAAATTGGTTAAGGATGAAGGCATCGTTTACATACTATTCCAATGCAATCAATTCATCGTTGGTCGATCTCCCCGCACTGAAGCCAGCCTCACAGCTCTCGAGAAGACCATTGTACTCTAGGAAATGCCTGAGTTTCGTATCGATCATCAACTCGAGCAGCTCACACAGGTAGCTTCTAAGGGCGATGGGACGGTAACTTGCAAGAGAGGAAGGGTCCTTCTCATGATTCAGAAAATCTACTACGATGGCCTCTATCGAAGTCCGTGGAAGACGCCCGAAAGAAATATTTTGTTGTAGAGGTAAAGGAGTGTTTAAAGCATGTCCACGTGTAAGTGTTGTATTATAATGTATGTAATGTTGTCGGCGCGTGGAGGGGAAGGTTTACAAGTACTGAGCGCGATTGTCAGCTCATGAAGTGAGAAGGGAGTGTTATAAGAGGAAGTCGAGTTATTATTATCTCGCAAGGACTTCTCACCAGATGTTTTGTGTTTTATGAAAGTGTAGGTGTAGTGCGCTGAACAGACATTGTTGGAAGTCTTGTGCGAGTGTGTTAGCCAGCTGTTCCAGTGTGTCACCTGTTGTACTAACCAACTACAGGCTGTGTGTTTGTTGTCCTTTGAGTTTTCGTATACGTGTCCAGACTTTCTGAGTTTCGTGGTAGCACCAAATACCTCGGTTTTCCTCACGACGTACGCGCTTCCCTAGTGCTTTTGCCCGTTTGAAGCATACACGTTTATTGGGCGTGGGGTACAGGCGAAGGACGCCCCAAGCCTTGTTCTGGGCCTCTCGTGCTCGCCTGCAGTCCTCGTTCCACCAGGACCTCCTTGGCTTGCGTGGGACACCGGAGGCCTGGGGAACGGACTTCCTGACAGCATCGAGCATGTGCGCCTTGAGGAGCTGGGCGGCTACGTCCACGTGTGTTCTATGGCTGTGTGGTTTGGTTTAGATATATCTGTAAATGCATTCCAGTTTGCTTCGGATTCGTTAAACCTGTTATGGGTAGATTGACTGTTCGGGCTTTACCTATATATGGGAGTGTTTCTGGGAAGTGGTCACTACCACATGGGTTCGTGCCCACGTCCCAATCAAGAGATGGAAAGAGAACTGCACATCCAAAAGCCAAGTCGAAGTGTTGGTAAGTGTTCGGTCCTATATTGTAATGTGTAGGCTGTTTTTGTTAAAAAGGTATTCTCTTGATGATGCCGAGAATTTCTCGACAAGGCGACCCCGGGCATCCGTGCGAGAAGAGCACGAAAGAAATATGTGCATTATTGTCGCCCCGTAAGAATTTACGGTTCTGGAAGCTGATCTACCAGTGCCTCGAAATCGGAGCTTGAAAGGTGGAAGTCAGGAGGGCTGTAGAGGGAGCATACCGTTTTTAACTTCTTAAATATTACTATAGGGATTGCTACACCTCAATGGCACTGTTTATATCAATGGGGTGGCATGCTAAGGATTTGCAGGTAATGATGGCTACAACACCTGAAGAGTGTGTGCACAGGTCTCTGTCTCTTTTGAATACCATGTAATTATTGAGGAAGTTTGTGTGTTTCCTATTAAGATGCGTTTCCTGAATACACATGACACTTGACTGATTAGAGTGCAGTATTTCGCAAACATCGTCAAAATATTTATTAAGGCCTCTACGTTTCTTCTGAGTTGTGTTTTCCCGTTCCATTGCTTCGTGTAAAAGCTTCTGGAGTGTCCATGTTTACGCGGTTTCTTTCGGGCTAGTGAATCGATGCTTTTTGGGCATTTCGGGGTGCTTTGAGATTGGGACAGGTTTTTTGCACTGCGCCACAGAGAAGATTGGTCCGAACCCATTTCGTCATTAGAGGTTTTCAGAGGACCCATCGAATCGGGCTCCTTGGACAGGGCACCCTTCCCGGTTCTCTTTGCTGCAGCCGCCACCTCCAAGTGTGCCGTCCGGGCCACGTGTGGCGCGGGCGGTGCAGTGGTGTTGGGAGCCGCCACGGCTTCCTCAGTGTCCATCTCATCTGTGCCCTCGTGGGTGCTTTCGGCCGGTGGAAAAGAAACAGTCGATGCAGCGGCGTCCCCCACAGACGTGGTGTCCACCACAGCTGCTGCTGGCTGAGCAGGCGGTGTGGTTACAGGTTTGGCCGCCAGATGCAACCCGAGGAGGGGGGCCAGTGGCGGGACCCAGTCCGACTCGCGGCACTGGATCCCCGCCGAAACCAGACGCCACCCGCCCCCGGTGAGCTGCGTCGGCGTACTTCCCCAGAAGGAAAGAGGTGAACCTCTACCGTTCCTCTGGAAGGACATGTGTGCCATATTTTGAGGTTGATGATTTTATTTTCCATCTTGAACATATCACACATACGGAAGTGTGCAGCATGAGGTTCACGACAGTTGCGCCACATATTTTGTTGAGCCTGGCAATTATCTCTGTCATGATCTTGTGAACATTTTGCGCAAGTTGTTTTGCCACGACAGGAGGTGGTGCCATGCCGGAACTGTTGGCACTTACAACAGCGCCGCGGGTTCCGGATGTACGACCGGACGGAGCATTGAATGAAACCTGCTTTGATGAATTCCGGAAGTGTGGAATGGTCAAATGTCAAGATTATGTGCTTTGTTATGATTTGCTTATCATCTTGCCACATGGTGATGCGCCTCACTGCCATCACACCCTGGCGCCTTTCTTGCCTTGGAGCAGATCGGCTTCTGTCTCATTGATCAGACCTGGCTCAGAAATCACGCCCTGGGAGCTGTTGAGGCTACGGTGAGGTGTGACTGAATGTCCACATTTGCCATGCGTTTCTGCGTTAGCAAGCTTGTGGCTTGTTGGTTAGTGTTAACCTCAACAAGGACTTCGCCGGTTCTCAGTTTCTTGGCTTCCAAAGACTTGCCCAGGATGCCTTCAAGGTATTTACTGATAAGGAGCGCTGACCGGGAGGAGACAGGGTTTGACTTGTCAAGAGATTCAACAATCAAGAAGCGGGGATAGTTATTCGGCTTCGGGAAGCGGAGGGCTGGAAGTGTGGTAGTGATGCTTCGATGAACACACTTTTCAGTGACCGATCACGTTTGGAAGGTTTTGAAGATGCCATATGCAATAGTATATATGCAAGGGATGGGTACTTACTTCCCAAACCTTACCCTGACACTTGAGAAGTCCCGGGACTCCCTTCCAAATGAAAACACGGGGAGCCCTTCCGCGTGAGCTTGACCACGACCCTCACGGCCACCGTTCATGGTTTCTCACCGTGCACCTAAACACACATCGGCGCGGTTGACTACAGCTTATTTTTGGGGGCTCGGGCTGCGCGGTGTCACCAATAACTTCACCAAGAGAACAAAACGTGCCCCAGGTTGGATGTTACTCGTTTGAGTAGTCGCGTGGTGTTCGCTGCTTTTGCTGTGAGCGGGCCGATGGTGTCGCCGTTTCTTCCATGCGTTTCTATTACCATTCCTAGTTTTCTGATTTTGGTGACCGTTGTGATTACGCTGATCTAGTGGTGATATTGATCTTCTGGCATTCTCGTGGGTTGATCTTGGGTTTGCATTTTGTGACGGGAGGATACACCAGAAGTTCCGTATTTGCTCGGAGAGCACCTCAGTCCGGTACCTTGAAGCTGATCCTGAATTGCGTCGACCCTCGCTCACATGACGGGCTCGATGTGGGCGTCGCTCCCACATACCACCCACACCGCAATGTCGAACGCATAGATGGAATATCTGGCGTCTTCGATGCTTGCGAGCCTCTCTGCCACCCCGATCACTACCAGGTAGAAAAGGATCGGCCAGATCCCAGACCCATGTGGCGTGCCAGTGATGCGGAGCTCCTCTTGCGTTTGAAGGTCGTCTGCACGTAACTAGGCAGACGACCTTCATTTAGGTCCTTACTCGCCTATTGAGCTTAGATACCAGGGTCAGGATCGCCGAGTGCTCTGCAGGCGCTCTGCAGGCAGGTCGACACCCAGTATTGCTTTGTTGTAATCGGTGTTGCTGTCGAATATTTGGTGCTTCAGCTGTATTTTTGCATCTTGCGTGCCTACGTGCTGTCTAAAGCCGATGATTGTTGCCAAGTAAAGGTCCTCCTCTTTCAGGTAGTCTTGCCCCCTGTTGAGCAGGACGTGGTCCAGTACCTTGCCCACGTAAGACGTGAGCGAGATGGGCCGGAGGTTGGCCATGTAGGGTGGCTTTCACGGCTTTGCAATCTGTATGGTTCTGGCTTACTTCCACTGCTTCGGCAGCGCGCCTAATCTCCAGCATTTGTTGAAGTAATTCGCCAGGTTTTCAGTTTCAATCAGTTTTGCGTAATAAACATTACACAAGGTAATTAGGAAAAAATCTCGGAACAGCTTGACGGGCCCTGATTAGCCATGGGCAGGGCCCGTTGTAATGAAATGGGCCGGATCACAGAAAAGGAGGGAACGCTCTCAAGTCGGGTGAGGAAAGTCATTATATTTACAGACTGTACAGCCGTGGTTTGGGTGCTAGTGACAAAAGGGAATTTTCACAAAGCGTTTGATTACCCGATTTCAGGCCCCGCGGGCTTCCAGCGCCCAACTACAAAGTCCGGGGGCTACTGTCCCCGGCGTAAAGTCCCGAGGGCAGGAAACGCTTCACAGTCGGCTGTAATCGGACGGTTTTTTGCCGACGTGCCCAGCGTGCGGGTGTCCGCGTCTTGAGGTTGGCTCCGCAGGTTCCGTAGCCAGAAGCTTTTTTCCCCCGGTTTCCGTACGGGCCCTTTCTCCCGCCTGAGCCCGGTAGACGGGGCCTGTTGGCGTCGAGCCCGTTCGATTGGCCCGGCTTTGGCGCGATGTCTTTGGTGATTCGGCGGCCCAGGAACCGTCTTCGGGGTTGGCACGCCTTCCTCACTTTTGGCCGACTTCCACGTCTTCCTGAAGGGCACAGAGCCGTCCCCGTTATTTTCCGCCTGTTTCCGGGTGGGGTTCGGGTCCAACTCCACGTGCACCGTTTGGCCTCCCCCTTTTTCCCCCAGCTGTAGTCCAATTCTTCCACTGAGCAGGGGTGCTTGGGCCGGTGCCCCCTTTCGTCTGTGCCGCGTAGAATACGGCGTCAGTCCCCTTCCGGCTATGTTCCATCACACCCGTTTTTGATCAAGTCGTCGTCGAGGTTCTCGAGTGAAGACCTACTCCAAGTCGATGTCCCTATGAGGTCTTTCATTGGGTGTTCCGCTGTACGGTCCGTGTTGTTCCGTGGGTGTAGTTGGCAGGTATTTGTCGCTGATGCCTGTTATTACATTGTCGGTTTCCTCCGTCGAGGCTTCATGGGGATGAGCTTGGCCAGTCGTCATCGCTGGTGTGCTTTGTCTTGGTTTCGTGAAGTAGATGTTGTAGTAGGTTCCATGTTTGCCCGCTATGCATCCGACCGCCGGCTACGTTGCAGACCTCGGCTACGTTTTTGACTACTGCTGCACACAGCGTGCGGCAGGGTTCCTCGATTTCGCGGTTTAGCTCCGCTAATTTGTTTGTTCTCTTGCGATTGAGACGCTGTTTTTCCACAGTTTCAGTAGCGCCTGCTCATCTTTGATGAGGTGAGCTAGACGGCTGTCTATTCTGTTGGTGTCTAAGCCCGTTTGTATTTCCTCGGTTGAGTTTCGCGCGTCTTTGGTGATCTCGGCGGCCCAGGTTTCAATGTCTTCGATTTTGCACTCTTCCTCATTGTTCCGACTTCTCATGTCTCTGAAGGCATTCCAGCCGATCCATGTGTATTTTTTGGTGTTGGTGCCGCTTGGTTCGGCAATCACAATCTCCACAATTGTGCAGTCACGTATTAGGTCCATCCCCGTATTACTCCAGCTGATAGTAACCAGGTTGTTATTCTTCACGAACGTGAGATCAGGGATGGTGTCGAGGACACAGGGTGACCCATTCTCGTCGGGTGTGCCGGGTTCGTTATGAGGGTGAAGTCGAGTTCTGCTGAGTCCCCAGCTAGGTTGCGGCCTTTCGCTGTGCTTTTGTCGTAGCCCACGGCGGGGTGCATCCCGTTGAAGTCACTCCCGCGATCAGGGTGTTGCGGCCCACCGCAGTGCTGGCTTTGTGAATGAGGGCTTGAATTTCTGGTTTTTCAGCGATAGATTACTACAGACGTTTAGTAGGGGGATGCTCTGTTTCCTTTCCTTGGGTGGTATAAGTTCGGTGAGTACGTGCACAATCTTGATGTTGTTAAACCCGTGTTCCACGAAGGTGAATCTCTTCCTCACCAGGGTGCAGAGGCCCCTGCCGTTCAGCAGGCCAGCATGCACTATGTATCCGGGAAGGGACGGTGCATCTGTCAGAGTATCTTGAAGTAGAAGCAAATCCGTCTTGCGTGCGGCCTGCTCAATGTGCTGATAAATCCCGGCATTTTTCTTGATTAGTCCGTGGTAATTTCACTGCCACACTGTTAGGGGTGTTGCTTTGGAAGCCATGATTGCTCTAGCGTGAAGGAGGGCGCTTGTGTTCCGTCGGTTAGTTGCACGATTAAGGGTGCAAACGTTGACTGACTTGCAACTGGTCGTAGGGTTCCCTTCACGCAGGTAAGTCTGTCTATGTTCTCCGTTTGGAAGGTTTCGATCGCTCGTGTGCTTGATGTGAACAGTCTTCGAGCTTGGTGAAATTGACTTCCATGTTGTGGCCACTTTCGATGCTCTTGCTACTACCTTGTTTACGTAGCTCCACGGCTCGTTTCCTCAAGGGCGGTGGATCGTTCTCGGTCGACTCCAGGCTAACCATTACTTCTTCGGTCTTGTTACTGTTGCTGCTTGAATTACAGCTTTGTTGCTCGATGCTGCAAAGTTACTTTCAGATCTTCGTGATCTCCATGTAAAGTTGTGGATAGTGGCACCAGGAGCCGCAGTTTCTACCCTCAAGGCTTCAATGAATTCCCGCCCCTTGTTTGTTGTCTTGTCATCCATTGACGTTGTTGTTGTCATTTAGGATGTTCTTTGTCATATCTCGCTCTGCGGCGACCCAGCTTAGAGGGTCGCGTGAAGGCGATCTTCGCTTGTTCTATTGCTGGTGTTTCTGCTTTGACTCCATTTGCGCTGTTATCCCTGGACTGTGGGCAGTTTCGCGAGCGCGGCCTTGGTTTTCGCGCGGAGTGGCAGGAAGTCGCTCTCCGACAGCACTGGCGTTCGGCCTTTTTACGCTCCCACTTGTGCATGCGCACAGCGTAGGAAATTTTATATTTAGCCTTAGATGTTCTGTCTACAGTCGGGTGCGCTCCGTTGCATAGCTTGAATTTGCGCGTACACGGATGGCCCATCTTTGGGGGTTGAGTGTCCTCAGCCTCTGCATGTAGGGCACACGTCTTTGCAGTATCCATCTCGGCCGCACTGGTGAATATACCTCGATCTGTTTGCGGTCCACATAACATGATATAAGTGTGACTCCGTAGTGAACGAAGTTTGGTAGCTTTGGTCTCTTCGAGGCCACGAGGATGGCAGTGTGCTGCGGATTCTCTTCGCACCGACTCAAGCGGGTTTCTCTCGTTGACAAAGTTACGGTCAAGGTCTTCTGCGCTTGCAGCGACGGGGATTCCTTGCACGATGCCCTTTGCGGTGTCGTGTAGTGCAGTGCGCTACGCCCTGGCCTCAAAGGGTTTGTGTGGCATAGCGCTTTCATGCATTTTCGCGTACCGGACGGGGTCGCTGTCCTTGGCCGTACTCACGACCCTTATATTTTGCTGCGTGTCCGGACAAATGGTATCCGCCGCTCTTTCCTCGCTCGTGATCCTCCTGCGACGACAATGGCCGCGGCGACAGCCGTAATACCGATCTTCATTTCATTTTATTTTATTTATTCACCCTTAAGGGCCTGCCGGCATTTCAAAAAGATGGGGGGGGGGCGTACATCACGGTTGCAACAGCTTCAGAAGAAGGTAACAAGGAACAACAAAAAAAGGAAACAAAAGAGACAGGAATGAACACTTAAGTGACGCCGTAAATCAAGGTTTCAACAACTTTATAAAAAAGTAACAATGATCACAAGTACTAACAAGGAACAAAAAAGGAAATAAAAAAGGAAGGGAATTAGCACTTAAGTGACAGGGCGTGCGTCGATATTGTAACATCTAAAAACGTGACAATGGTCACACATTTTAACAAGAAGCAATACGAAAAGGAAATAAAAATAAGAAGTAAACACTCGAGTGACAACAGCAAGTTGCCTCCACCTCGGAGCGGAGCGGCCATCACCGAGGCAGCGAGTCGCAGCGGTGCGACGGCGACGAGGCCTGGTGCTCGTGGAGCATGCCCAGGCTTAGTGGCCTCTTGCACGGTGGCGGTGAAAATGTCCAGACATTCGGTGAAAAAGGCGTACTTCTGGAATTCCATGATATCGGTCGGTGCCCCTTGAGCACACTGACATATGGATATAACGAAAACTTCCATTCCAGGAATTAGCACCACGAAACCAGTCGTGAAATACGGAGCCGACGTGATTGAGGAGCGTGTCGCGTCGCTTCTGCACACCGCCCTC
Source organism: Haemaphysalis longicornis (assembly GCA_013339765.2). Lineage (NCBI taxonomy): Eukaryota > Metazoa > Arthropoda > Arachnida > Ixodida > Ixodidae > Haemaphysalis > Haemaphysalis longicornis. The sequence goes on from CM023453.1 coordinate 124,928, forward strand.
CCTCTCGAACTTTCTCCGTCCTTCGCGGACCTTTTGGTTTGATTTGTAACCAGGCACGACCACACCAAGAAACTGCCGTAGCGGACGAGCAAGTGCTGTGTATTAAAATAATGCACTGAAACAACACAACCCGAAAGATTCAGTCGCACTTTTTTGCTGACCACGAAAAAAGAATTTTTTAATCAGTATTGCAAAAATATTTCTTTTCAAAAACCCACACCGCACAGTTTATATTAGCCTCAAACGGCTAACCAGGGCTCCTATCGCACTGCACTCACACCTCCCTATTTCAATATCGTCATGGGTAGTCTCCGGCATTCACAATAAAAAGCTCTTTTTCATACCTTTATTTTGATACCACCCATTTGTGGTGTTCTCCGCGCTGAATGACCACACCTTTATTGAAATTGCAGAATCTAGTATCAGAAACAGCTGATCATGACCGGTATAGTGCTTGTGTACTATTAAGTGGATTCCCTCTTCAAAACAGTCCGACTGCCAGCGCTAGTGGCTGCCCTTGCTCAATAAATGTTTCACATCAAGAGCTTAGTACGCTGTCAGGTGGATCAAGACGAATATTTAGGTGGTTGCATTACTTTTTTGATCGCTATAAGGGGAAAACTTATTAGTTATTTTGCCAGCTTTGTATGTAGTATGCATGCATTGTTATGCACTATGCATAATTTTGTATGATTGTCACTTTAGCAAATAACCACATAGCTTCCCTTTTCTTAACGTGATTTTGTCGTAAACTGCAGGTGGGTCTCGATTCTGGCTGCCCCAATAATAATTTTGTGTAGCGAAGATGCCTATTTAAGTGTAAAATTCATTGGATTGCTTGATTGACTGATTGATTACCGAGCATCGCTGAGGACCGCGAAGCTGCGGGGGCATACAAGGACCGTCACCGTTTCTGGTGTATTACATACCGCATCGTTTAGTTATTCGAAGCGAGTGCACAACTACCGAGGTTCGAGTGGTTTTCGAAGCGTCGCCGCACGGGTCAGACTACATATCTCTGAATGAGCACCTTGAAAAAGATTACGGTTTCTGAAGGACTTTACCACAGTGCTGACACAGTTTCGGCTGCATTCCGTGGTCATGATCGCAAATATCAAAACGCTTCCGTGGAATTCTGTATTCTAGAATAAGACGGGGATGCTCAGGAGTTTCTGTTCTTCAAGCAAGTTTCTTATGACGAAAATTTAGCCTTAAGAAAAATATACAGATGAGGATAGCCAGGACACCATTTGTACTGCAGTCGGCACAGTTTTACTGCACACCACTTTGCAACATCACCAGACAATTGTGACTGACGTTCACACTCCGTATCACAATACATCATTTGAACTTATTGGTCATCTCTTACAACAATACCAATGGCTTTCTCTCAGCAATTCAGGCCGCCGGGTCCTCTGAAATTCAAAAAAAAAATGCTCCGTGATACAATGGCCCACCGGCGTACAACGTCGAACTACAATGGCCTTTTAAAGCCCCTTTCCCGATCTTCTCAGGAACTAATAATTTACAACCATTGCGGCGTAATATGCACCCCAAACACCACATTCGACGGCTTACTGGTCGCACGGGTGCCATCTAACGTGAGTGCAGTCAAGATGGTGAAGGCTCCTTCACACACGCGGCAGCATACCCCTCCTATCCGGCGTTCACCGTGGCAGTGTGCCCCTCCGAAGGCTATCACTGCCAGTGTCAAAACATTGTCACCAGCCGAAGCTGAAGAGGTGGCAATCGCTCCTGCAATTTCATTTACCGAGCTATACTGTTGCGAGAGAGCCACCAGGCCTGCCGCTACTTCAAAGCCGGAACAGTTCGCGCTGAGCAAAGTGCGATGCAACTCGGCCCTCCCCCCTCCCGCCACGACAGATCCTATCCATATGGACTCCAGTCCATCTGGGAGTGACAGGGAACGAGACGGCGCCTACCTCACCTGAGAGACGGAACGCACTAGTAGCGAACGCCGCCTCGTAGAGAGTTACTCCCCTCCTGACATACACAAAAATTTCCCCACATCTACGTCGGGCCTGACGCACTATTTCCTCATCTTAAGCAGTGCTGCCTGTACTCCGAAAAAACCACCTCTCCTTGCTGCACCTCTTGTGGAGCAGGTGCTCTTTTTTCCATGTGGTTGGCGGATGTGCCTGTCAGCCTTTCCCCAAAGAGAATCTGTTCAACTCTCCTGAGCTCTCGAAGCGTGCATTTAGCAGCTCTTGCTTGTCGGACCAGATTCGGCTTGTGGAGCGCCTTGCAGCGGCTGACAAGACATATGTTTCTTATTGCCATAAATTGTGTGTGATTTGTTCTGAATTTAGCGCCCGCTTTCGGGAGCCAGCGCGTGAAAAAAAGGGGGGAACATCGTCGCGACGGCACGCGGAGGAGACAGACGAAGGCGAGAAAGAAGGAGGAAGATTCTCGATCACCATGTTGAGAATTCTTATGACCCTGTACTTACTGTAAATACAGCTCGTTTTTCTTGCTTTGCTTTTGGCATTGCGATTCTTCAATAGCATATGTGTCCCCGATTAAGGACTTCACATCCTGAGGAATTCATGCGCATTTTCCCAAAAATAACGATGTTTAATATCTTCGCACCAACATTACTAAACAAGAATAAACAACAATAAATTCAGCAACAAAAACAGGAATAACGTATGGTACCGTACGAGTGGTAGGCCTCTTTGTACAATAGGCCAAAGTTCGTTTGTAAAGAGAGCATCACGACGATCAGCAATTGAAGGCAATCATCACGTAACTGGAAAAGGCAGATACAGAGGGGAAATACATCTTGAATAAAGGTGGACTCTTAAGGGGCAGGGACCGTCCTGACCATGCGCAAGGGTGATTTGTGGTGCCCAAATCAATGAAGGGGGAACTGCTTCGGCAGCGCCATGACGCCCCGTGCCCGGGGAACCCGATGGCAAAAAAACCTCCCAGAGCGTAAGCACAGCGTAATTCTGTTGAGGCATGCGGGTGCATGCCGCGAAGTACTGTCAAAATTACCCTTCCTGCGATGTCCACAAAAGGCATAAAAGCAAAAAAAGTGTCCTTGCATGCTTTTGAGAATGTTAATCCCCTTTCAGCCGACATCCGTGGATAAAGTGAGACTATTACCGAAGTTAACGGTATGTAACAAGTGCATTTTGTCTTTGTAGACCACTTGAGTCTCTACGCTATGGGTTTTCCACCCCCACACCATCAAGCCGAAATTGTTGCTCTCTATTTATTGGAGAAAATTTTTATCAGGGACGGGTTACCCGAGCAGCTTCTAACCGACCAGGCCATAAATTTCCTGTCACGCGTCATGAAAAAAGTGTACGACTTCTTACGTATTAACAATCTACAGAACACTGCATACCACTATCAATCTAAGGGGGTCATAAAGAAGCTGAACCAAACTCTAGTAAGAATGCTATCTCACTTCCTCGATCAGGATCAGAGGGGCTGGGATCCAAAAGCTCCCTTTTTTTAGTATTTGCTTATAATACGAATGTACATGAGGGGAATAATAAGACTCCCTTCTTCCTCCTTCACGGTCGCAACGCATCACTGGCGGATTTCGCAGGCGCACCTCTCT